>CM069916.1:9770397-10157397 GCA_036172215.1 Camellia granthamiana
CATTAATTCGGACAAGTGAAGCAATTGAGAAACAAATCTATCCCTATGGTGAAAGTCGAATAGAAAGAACAATATGGAAAGGAGGCCAATTAGGAAAAAGAGGAAGCGATGCGTCATCGGTACCCGCATTTATTTCCATCAGAAGGTAACTTAAGTTTGGAGGACCAAACTTTCTAAGGAGAAGAGACTGTGATGACCTCAACTTCTGAACTATTATATTATATTATTTCAATAAGTCTAATTGCATGATTATGTGTTTAATTATGTGATTACATGCTTAATTTTGTAGTTATATATTATTATATGGAATATCTGTTCGAATTGGCAACTTAGAGATAGAAATTGAAAGCCAAGACAGCTTTGATACCACTCTGTCACGACCCAAACTCGCCTATATAAGTTTAGCGCCATGACCGGCTAGTAATCATAGATTACCTACGGCCTCTAAACGAAAATCCATTTAATATAAAGTACGGGCTTAGCGAAAGTATAATACAACATATAAGTTATCCATCGAGCCGTGTATATATGGAGAAAGCAACTTTGTATCATAAGAAAACGCTCATACATTATGCACATACATCACATAAGTTCAAACAACCAAATCTTATAGTTATACAAAACCCTAAAGTATACACAAATACAAAAACGATTGGGCAAAACAAAAAGGGGGTCTAACTAACTTGGCTCCACTCGAGCCTAGTTTACTTTGTTCAGAAGCTCTTTAAAAAGGCTGACCTGGGGAGACTCGAGGCATTCTTCAACCTTGATGTTCAGCTTGCCCACCTACATACATATATAAGTAATAGTGAGCTAGGGCCCAATGAGCAATAACAAAATAAAGAGGTTATATGAATGAAGTTCGATAACATTGCCAAACCAAATTTCATTTCACTTCTCAATAATCCATTAACTTCATCATCAATATTATTCAATGTCAATTTGTGTGGTACATCCATGAAGTAATAATATTCCAATGACAACGGACCTTAACGGTCTAACACTAGAGATCTCTATGTGTCAATCAATACAAAAGCCATGGTATTGTTTTTCCCAGGCAAGGACTTAGCCATGGTATTATTATCCCCAAGCAAGGGTCTAGCTGTGGTATTGTTTCTCCCAAGCAAGGGCCTAACCATGGTATTGTCTCCCCCCAAGCAAGGGCCTAGCCGTGGTATTGTCTCCCCCCAGGCAAGGGCCTATGTTCCATGGATACCACAATACAATTTCAAAACAGAACTTCATTCATTATAAGAAAAATAACGTTTCAATAGACCATTCTGTCAATCATCATAACGTTTTCAATAACCCATTCAATTAATCACATATCAATTTCGTTAGCAATAACATTTTCAAAAGTAAACATAACTTGAACATATCTTTATAAAGTTATTACTCATAGTGGGTTATGTTGTCACTAGGCCTCGGACGTCCACCTATACAAAACACATAGCAAACGTACAATTGGAGTACCGTTCGATAGTCATTTGCTTAATTAAATTGTTTTCATGTGTACTTGAAATGACATGAGGATGCAAGTACGCACTTAGAAGAGTTAGTCGAATTTTGTTGGAAACAGGGTCTCCGCTGGAGCGCAACTTCATTTGCTCGAGCAGGGGTTCAACAATAAGGGTGGTCGCTCGAGTGTAATTTCGGTCGCTTGAACGGTTTGTAAACTTTTGCAAAAGTACTGGTTGCATGAAACTTCCGTTGACTGAGTAAAAGGGGGGTCCCTGCTTGAGCGCTACTTTGGTTGCTCAAGCGGTCTGCAAACTTTTGTAAAACTTCTAGGAGCTCAATTTTCACGCTCGAGCGACACTTTCTTCGCTTGAGTGGACATGCCAAATTATGGAATTTCCAGAATTGTGTTTGAAGTTCAAATTTGGTATTCAAAGGTTCCAAATTCATGTTTTAGGTACGAAATCATGGGAAAACATTATAAAACATGAAAACATAGTTAATTTGGAACCAATTGCTCAAAACCATGGCAAATTCTCAACCAAAAACTCAAACTTCAAGTTATAAGGCAAGTTTGACTCAAATTGGGTTTATATTTCTTCAAAACATAATCAAGTGATATGAGAAGTATGAAAACATGAAGGACTCTTCAAATTGAGGTGTAAATGTGCCATGCATGTAGGAATTTCATGGATTCTAACTCAACTTATGCATGCATGTACATGATTAACTCTTATCTTCCAAATTCAAGGTGATTCAAGCTTTTACCAAACAATTTCATGCAAATGGACTCAAAACTTAGATAAATTCAATTCCTACATGTTTCATTTTCAAGGGATTAAGGTTGGAGATCATACCTAGGGGCTTGAATTCAAGTATATACTAGCTTAAATCCCCAAGTCCTCCACAATTTCCTTTAAATTCTCCTTTCTTTCTCTCTAAATGTTGAGCTTAGCTTCCTTCTCTCTCAAAATCTCAAGCCCAAGTGTTTGTATAAGTGAGTTCAAAACATGTGCTAGGCTTATATAGAGTGTAATTAACTTAGCCTAATCAAAGTTGATTAAGGTTAATTAATTAGGCTCGTTTCTAACTAAGTTTATTCTCCTTATTTTGATCCGGAATAAATTTTCAATTAAAATTTCCATAAAATTCTAAATATTCTAATTAGTCTAGTAAGCTAATCAATTTCAGTTTCTCAAGCTGCCTTGGCTCTCAATTTCTGTCTCTAAGTTGCCAATTCGAACAGATATTCCATGTAATAACAGATAACTACAAAATTAAGCATGTAATCATACAATTAAAACACATAATCATGTCAATAGACTTATTGAAATGATATAATATAATATAATATAATATTATTATGACCCCTTTATTATGTTATTACTCACTAGGCTCTAACTCACTATTTACTTATATATGTATGTAGGTGGGCAAGCTGAACATCAAGGTTAAAGAATGCCTTGAGTCTCCCCGGGTCATCCTTTTTGAAGAGGTTTCTGAACGAAGTAAACTAGGCTCGAGTGGAGCCAAGTTAGTTAGACTGCATTACTAAAAACTAGAGCTTTTGTGATGGTCATAAACGTCGCAAAAGGTGCATATGCTGTCGCAAAAGACTTTTTGTGATGGGAGTAATGACGGGAAATAAGGGGTAGCGAAAGGGGGCGTGACAAAAGGTATTTGCGACGGTTACAAACCGTCGCTTTCTTGTAGCGATGGTAAATCAATAGTTTTTTGCGATAGGTTAACCTGACACAAAAAAAGGGAAAAAACATCTCTTTTAACGACGGTTTACGATGCCGTCACCAAAAACTCTTTTAGAGACGGTAGTTGACATCACAAAAAGTAATATTTGCGACGTTCTTAAACATTGCAAAAAAAAAAAAAAAAAAGAAATTAAATCAATAATGTATTTGCAACAGTTGAAACCGTCACTAAAGATGACACTAATATGTATATATGACAGGTTAACCCCGTCGTTAATAAAATGCAAAGAAATGATGATTCCATTAGCGACGGTTTATTACTGTCGCAAATTTTTTTTCATAAAGTAAATATATATATTATTAATTCATTCCCTATATAAATTATTAATACACATCCATATCCACATCCACATCCACATCCACATTCACATTCATATTCATATTCCACATTCACAAAATCATATATACGAATAATTATATATATATATATATATGTATCATGTAATGATACAGTGTCAACTAAATATTATTTACAAAAATATGTAAAACATCCTCCAACAATACTAATATCTTTTGATAATTCAAAAACTCAAATTTGCATCTAAAACATGACCAAAGTATAGACAATACAAATAAAAAAGCATATATATTAATAGCTTGTTTTAGTATCAACAGTAAGCTCCAATATTGATATGTGAAGATATTATCACGTACTCAATGTTAGAAAAAATTAGTACCAAACTATCTGAAAAATATAATTTAAATTATGTAAACGGTTTTTGGGTAAAACGAAAACTGAAATAAATTGACATAATAATGTAACAAAAACTTACAGTACATAAATAGACAAAACTGATCGAGTCGAGTGTGTGACACTCTTTCCTTAAGACAGATTCATCCTCCCACCGGTGCTTAGGATTTAATGGACATCTATCTCTCAGGATACAACGATCAATATCTTACACTAGCAGCACTACTATTGCAAGCCTGGTGAACTTCACTGTGCATGTACTCTCTTTATAGAAAAATTAGACTAAAAAAATATGAAGAATAAATGCAAAGTGAAGAAGAAAATTGCCATTCTCTATATCAAATTGAAGTGAGGGGGATAGAATATATAGATCCTCCATGACTCTTTGGAAAGGTTGTGACCCTTCAAAAGGACACACCCTTTCATCTCAAGAGACATAACCATTAGAGTAAATTGTAATTCAATTTTTCCAACAATCCTCCACATGAATGAAATTTACGGAAAGGACATGCAACAACATGCAGACAAAGAGAGAGTACATTAAAGAAATACCTTGGATCGGGATATGTAGCTTTTGCTTTGAACCTTTCCTAGTGAAAGCCTATCAGACTTACTAGCTAATTAGTGAATACCTTGGATCGGGATATGTAGCTTTTGGCTTTGAACCTTTCCTAGTGAAAGCCTATCAGACTTACTAGCTAATTAGTGGACGTTATGCCTTAAACTGTTCAGGCCGTTTGTGTAAGCCAAGACAATAGAATTCACACAAAATATCTCTAGACACAGTTTAGTTCTCACGGTTGTGCCCGTTTTGGCCTTGGGGCATCTCCTGGTATTTTATGAGTGCTTTAGAGAATTTTGACTTATCAATTCTCATAGAAGTGGCCCTTTCACACTCATATATGTGATCCTTATTTCGAGTCTCTTAAATACTCCTCTTGAAAGATACCACTCTAGGGTTTTCAAGATATAAGTGATCATTAAAAGCATATCTTACCCTAAGTCTCCTACATACAACACATGTTGTAGATATCACTCTCATCATAGGAATGGATAAGAGATAGACTCCTTTAGTGATTTCTGGTGAGCCACACATAACTTAGTTGTCCATTTGAACTTAGTTCTTGGGATCTCCAGTCATCTAAGTAGGGTTACCATTATGATGACTCTGATGTAATAGGCTTTAATCACATTCCCATCGATGAACTTTCCCTCATTTGCCTCTCTGGTCAAACTTTTCTGTTTAGCGGCCGCTATTTTTCCGTTTGACCTTCTCAATTATATATCATTGAGTAGTTCGTGGATCCACTATATTATCTTTAGACAATATGCACAACTGAAAGCAAATGTCCTATGGTATTAAGTTTTTGATTACATCAAGACTTACCGTTACTCTATGTCACTCCCATTTTTCCAAATCTAAATAATAAACATAGAGGTGTTCCTTAGGAGTTAATGAAACCATTTTGCTTCTACTCCAACTTTGTCCTATAGAAAGAATTGAGATTCTTTGTGGACCTATTATCGGAACCGTTACTTTGGTAACATCCTCCAAGCACCCCCACATTTCTGATATAAATCAGTATATAACATCTATCATTTATTGACTATGGTGTGCTTGAATCAAAACATATGAAATAGAAAAATCCAGAATAATTATGACTATCACAAGTCACAATTAATGCTTTGACAAAATCATATCTGAGAGGGTAATTTATAAGTAAATTGGGCCGAGCTAGGTAATGGGCCGTTCTATGGACCACAGTAAGAAGGGCTGAGTAAAAGGGCCTTATAGTTAACTCGGTCCCAAAGGAGCCTTGCAATTAGCTCAGTCATCCCGGTCGGAGTGGTAATTAGCTCGGCCACAGTGTTTTGGACCGAGGTATTATGGCTTCTTAAAGATGACCTTGCTATGGTTAGCGCGGTCAGAACTTGCTGTATTTAGCTCGGTCTTTAACGGACACAACCGAGGTATTGGTGAACAAGGGCCGAGCTATGAGTTGCATGTGAAGGTACTGGTTTGAGTATGACAAAGAAGTATTGTTAGCTCGGTCGTTTTGTCATACTACCGAGGTAAAACCATCTCACTTGGTTTAAGCAGTGAGGGGGATGTTGAAGGATAAGCATTATATTTCTGGAGTGTGATTCCTAGGAGGACTCTACATGGAGGAATAAGAGTCCTACTAGGATTGTGCCACACGGAACTATAAAAGCTCATAACAGAACCTATGAGGAGGTAACACAACTTTGATTCTCAAATACATAGAGTTTTTGTCTATTTGTCTATTTGGCTGACTTAGGCATCGGAGAGGTATCCGGCATACACCCGCCGGCTAGCTCACGTTTGTGTTTTCAGGGAGTAAAGCGACGACGTACAGAGGAGCGCAGACTTGATCAACAGGATTATACAAGAACATTATTTCGTGCTCGTACAATTGGCGCCGTCTGTGGGAATTCCACAAAGAACATAACCTTTTGATCAAGCTTTCCTCTCTTGTTGGAAGCAATGGCGCACAATAAAGACTTGCCGCACTCAGCCATTGATGGGCAAACCCCAGAGGGGGGGTGGGAGGCGCAAAGGCTTGCCTTCTATCCCTCCCATGGCAGATTTAGAACCCCAGCGACAGAACCCCCAGGAGGGATGCAAGAGGGAGGCGGGCTAACAACCCTCGTCGCTCTCAAAGTCCTGAAAGACAGAGGCGGAGGATGGACCCTCAAGTTCTGGAGGATCGCATGAAGGAGTAGGGCGAGTTAATAAGGAAGATGGCGGCAGACATGGAGTCAATGAATTGCCAGATGAAAGGAAAAAGGGTGGCGACAGGAGAGGGACGCAAAGACAACACGCCCCCTCGCCACTCGAAGATCGTGGTAGGCGCACTACACCATCACAAACAGAAAGTAGGAGCCTTAGAACAGGCGATACGCAATCAATGACTTCCAGGACTCGTTACTCCAGGTCTGAGAGAACGAGAAATGAGAGGTCATATACTGAAGGAAGCACCTATCGGCCTTCGCAACACGCACCAGACGTTATCTAGGCACACGGAGTTGCCTAGATCATCTGACTTGTGAACTGTGCTTGAAGAAAAGGCACAATGGAAGGAAGATACCAGGGCACGCGACCCGCGTAGAGTTTCAGCCCTTCAGCAGTTGGCCCCTCGGGACGCATGGGAGCGTCGAGATAGGAATGCCAATACCGCACCTTACTTACGAACCAACGGACAAAGCATTAGCAAGGTTGCAGAGCTCGCCGTTTGTTTCGGCAATTGAGAATGCACCACTACCTTCGGGCTTTCTCCAGCCCAAATTCACCACTTATGAGGGGAAGATGGACCCCTACATGCATTTGAGCCACTTTCGCCAGGTTATAGCAGTATACCGGTGGAATGAGGCCTTGATGTGTATCATGTTCCCATCCAGCCTTGGCGACTTAGGTCTAACCTAGTTCGAAAGGCTACGAGAAGGCAGCATCGCCTCCTGGGCACAATTGGCAGAGGCGTTCGTAACTAGGTTCAAGACGAACACCAAAACACCAGTGGAGATCGACCAGTTACTCTCTATTGACATGGGCGACAAGGAGACATTGAGATCCTACAAACAGTCGTTATTGGGAGACCTTCAACCAAATTGGAGATTGCCCTACAAACCTCGCCATTGCACAATACAAACGGGGCCTGCCAATCGGCAACAAATTGAGGGACTCAATCACTATGATGCCACCCCCTCACAATGGAGGCCTTGATGGAAAGAATGCACCATCATATTCGGGTGGAGGAGGATGGCAAACCGTGCTAAAGCAAAATCTGGTGCAACAGCAGTGCTAGATAAAAAGTCTACGGCAGAAGTCAACACGGTAGAACGACCAAGCAGAATGGGCGAGGCATGTGGGCCAACAGAGAGGGACCCAGACAAAAGGTGGTTAAGAGTTCGCACTACCATTACCACAGTATTCAAAAAACCAATCTACTGGATTCTCAGTGAGATACGCGACGAACCTTTCGTCCGATGGCCAGCTAAGTTGGGAGAGGCACAGAAAGACTATGACGAAAGGTCCCTGGTGCACCTTCTATGATGAAAAAGGGCACCGCACTGAAAATTGCACGCCAGTGAGGCAGCATTTGGAGGAGTTCGTGGCAGCTGGGGCACCTGGACCAGTATATAGAAGGAGGAACACAACCAGCCCCCCCGATGCCCCACTTCAAGACGTAATTAACGTAAGACATGGGGTATTCGAACCCGAGCAGATATGTGAGCTCAGGGGGATGATCAAAAAGGCTGAGCACTTAAGGGAGGTATTAAGTGCATCAACCTGCTATCAAAAAGGAGAGAACAGAGGCCACAGATGTCATATCTTTTTCAGACAAGGATTTAGCAAGGATATACTACCCTCACAATGATACATTGGTCGTCACTCTACGCGTCAAGAATTTCGACATCAAACGGATTTTGATCGACCAAGGAAGCTCATGTGAGATAATGTATTACAAAACCTTCAAACAACTGAAACTGGAGGACAAAGACATAGCACCAGCAACATCTCCCTTAATCGGATTCAACTCGATGCCCGAATGGCCAGTGGGCAAGATAATCCTCCCAGTCAAAGCAGGAACCATGACAAAAACATGTGAAATTCGGGTATTGAAAGTCCCTTCCACTACAACATAATCTTGGGGAGGGCATGGTTGCACGCCATGCGATCGGTAACCTCAACCTACCATCAAGTGCTACGGTTCCCTAACGAAACCGGAGTAATTGAAGAGGTCTTTGGAGACCAAATTATGTCAAGACAGTGCTTTGTCACAGTAAATGGCAGCCGTGTTGCCAAAGGCTATGTACAGATGGTGAAAGAATCTGAAAGCAACAAACTGTTTGCCGATGTTGGCAAGGCAGCTGAACAAAAGGCAGTGGAAGACTTGGTATAGGTAAGGATAGATGAAAAAGACCCAGAAAAGTTTTTTTGCTCGGCTCGTCATTGTCCCAGCACTGAGTAATTCTAACCTCTAATATCGAAGTGTTTGCCTGGGACACCCTATGACATGCCTAGCATTGACCCAAACTTCATCTGTCACCAACTGAACGTCCATCCAACTGCCAGACCAGTTATACAGCGCACTCGCAAATCAGCACTCCACCACGCCGAGATAGTGGCGGAAGAAGTGGGAAACCTGCTAGAGGCAGGAGCTATCAGAGAAGTGCACTATCCCAGGTGGATCTCCAATACCGTAGTAGTGCCAAAGAAAAACGGAAAATGACGTGTCTACGTAGACTACAAAACAGTCAACAAGGCATGCCCAAAGGACAACTTTCCCCTACTACGGATAGACCAACTGGTAGACCTGACGGCAGGACACAATCGACTTAGCTTCCTTGATGCATACAAAGATTACCATCAGATCGCTATGTATGAACCAGACCAGGAGGTCACGTCCTTCACAACGCCTAGAGGATTGTACTGTTACAAGGTCATGCACCTTTGGCTGAAAAATGCAAGGGTAACATTCCAACGGATGATCACCAAGATGTTTGAGCCATTGGTAGGCAGAACAATGGAGGCTTACATAGACGACATGGTGGTCAAGAGCAAGGATAAGAAGGACCATCTCAGGGACCTAGGTGAAATGTTCCGGATTCTGAAGAAGAACAAGTTGCGCCTAAATGCATCCAAGTGTGCGTTCGGCGTAGGATCAAGCAAATTCCTAGGCTTCCTGGTGACCAACCGAGGTATAGAAGCAGACCCTTCTCAGATCAAAGCAATTTAGGATCTTGAGAGGCCCAACACGGTAAAAGAGGTGCAGCACCTCATTGCCTAGCAGCCACACTCAACCGGTTCTTAAGTCGGTCGTCAGACAGATATCGACCATTTTTCCAAGCATTAAAGGCCAAGTTTGAGTGGGATGAAAATGCGACCGCGCTCTAGAAAGCTTGAAAGAGTACATGTCTTCTCCACCTTTGCTAGCAACCCCAGTACCTGGAGAAGAGCTTTTTTTGTACCTGGCAGTTTCGCAGCATGCAGTCAGCGCGGTGTTGGTCAGGGCGGAAGGAATCCAACACCTGCCCATCTTCTATGTTAGTAAGACCTTGCTGGGCATAGAAACCAGGTACTTACCATTGGAAAAACTGGCCTTAGCTTTGATAATGGCCTCAAGAAAGTTGTCGCATTACTTCCACACCCACACTATAATCGTCCTAACAGCTTTTTTCCCCTAAAAGCTTTGTTTGAGAGGGCGAACTTTTCTGGGCGAATCTTGAAATGGGCGGTGGGAATTGGGACAGTTTGATATCAAGTTTCAGCCTAGAACCGCAATAAAAGCTCAAGCCTTAGCAGACTTTGTGGCAGAGTTCACACCAGGAAGCCACCATATCTGCCCAGTTGACTTGACTGGCACAACAGAAAAGGGGATATGAAAAGTGCCGCAGGAACTACGCAACTGCCAAAACAAGATGCCCAGACACACCGAATTGAAGAAAGGGAGGAAGAGGCAGACCGCGCTATGCTTGGCGAAGACTCATCAACAAATAAAAACTCGGTTCAAACAGACATTGAGGGGCAAACAGTAGGTGTGGACTTGAAAGAAGACATCAGCAACACTCATGAACCCAAGGCATCATCCGATCCCTCCGCTTACTGGAAGCTGTTCGTTGGAAAGATGTGGAAGCTCTTCGTGGATGGATCGTCCAACAGGCATGGCGCAGGACTTAGCATAGTCCTTATCTCACCAGATGGCCTAATAGTAGAACAAGCAGTCAACCTTGGCTTCCCAGCATCAAACAACGAAGCGAAGTATGAAGCGCTTCTGGCAGGACTAAAATCAGCACTCTACATGAAGGCCACCGAGCTAATGGTTTATAGTGACTCACAATTTGTGGTAAACCAAATTTCAGGCGACTACGAGGCAAAGGATGAAAGGATGGCTAAGTACCAAGAGTTAGTCAGAAAAGAGATCGTAAAATTTGAAGTAGTGCGGATTGAGTAGATCGGCAGGAAAGAAAACAGTAGAGCAGACGAACTAGCAGGCTTTGCTTCGATGACAGATACATCCATCCCACATCCGTTACTGATTGACTACTTACCAAGACCAAGCATTGAAGAACCTGAAGCAGCTGAGGTATGTTGCGCCGAATTAGGCTCTTCATGGATGGATCCCATTATAATGTTCTTAAAAGATGGTGTCTTACTCGAAGAGAAGAAAGAAGCCAACAAGATTAGAGCAAATTCGCAGCGATTTTGACTCTCCCCATCAGTATCTGCCATAGAAATACACATACCAGTTAGTCAGCAGGATCAGCAGAGCGTAGCCGGAATGGAGGAAATGATGCGTCAAATCCAAGAGAGTATGAAGCAAATGCAGGAGGACGCTGTCCGCCAGGCGGAGTTCCCTAAACAGCAGGCCACAATCATGGCCCAGCAGGCTGAGCTCATCACTAGACTCCAGCAGCAGGCCGGAGCATCAGCTTCACATCCAGTTCCTACCCCACCAGGGGACCCGCTACCCGAGCAAGCACCAGTTGCCCAGAATGTCCTGCCAAATGCCCAAAACACCTTGCCAAATGTCCAGAACGTCCAGGAGGACACAGACCTTCCAACGGGGCCGGTTCCGCCTCCACTTCCGCCTCAACTGTCCAAGGCGCCTACACTTATCAACCACCCGGACTCTCCCTTCGAGTTCGAAATAGATCCAACAGCATTGAAACTAAGCAAGCTCGAGAAGCTTTTCAAGAAATCACAAGGGGTAAAGGCTATTCCGGATATCGAGAACGGATATACCGATGTGGCCGTGACGCTACCGGATAGATTTAAAATGCCGCAGATCGATCGCTTCGACGGGTCTGGGGATCCCATGGTCCACCTCCGGCTATTCTCAGATATACTACGGCCAATGGGCCTAACCAGACCACAGAAGCTTTCGCTATTCGGCCGGACCCTGTCGGGTGTGGCCGCTATCTGGTACGCGAAGTTGGAGGATGATGTCAAGCGGAGTTGGGATGAAACGGCTGAAGCCTTTGTTGCGCAATACTCTTACAACACCCAAATCGAAATTACGACCCGTGATCTCGAAACAAGGTAGGAGCCCAAGGAGAGTTTCTCGGATTTCGTAACCCGGTGGAGGGCGAAGGCCTCGATGATGACTTTAAGGCCCACCGATAAAGACTAGATCAGGATGATTGTGCGCAATCTCCAGCCAAAACTGATGCAAAAGATGATTGTACTCCCCTTCCCCACTTTTTCAGATCTGCACGAGATGGGGGTACAAATTGAAGATGCAATGAAACAGGGTCTGATTGACCAAGATAGGGAGTAGCCCAGGAGGACTTTCAACCGTAACAACCATGCAGGCCCGAGTAGCGCTGCAACTGCAAGAGCTTCAGAGGTGAGCATGGTCACCACCATTCTCCCTCCCATTCCAAGACCCATGGCAGCCACGCCTTTCTCCGGTGCATCTGGAAGCAATACGCAGACCACCAAAAATCAACCCAAAGGCCAAAGAACCTTCACACCCTTATATATGCCCCTGACCAAAGCTCTGGGGATATTAATCAGGAAAAAGCATTTGAAGCCCCTAGAGCCGAGGCCACTACCAAATCCACTCCCTCCCTCTCATGACCCGGCAAAATACTGCGCGTATCACCAACAACACGGTCACGACACCGACCGTTGTTTTAGATTGCGTCACGAGATCCAGGATCTTATTGACAAGCAGGTGATTGCGCCTCCCGACAAACCCAATGTCACAACCAATCCTCTCCCACCACATAACCAAGCTCCCCCACCCAACAGAATCAACTTTATCCAAACTGGGGTCACATCTTACGATCCTAGTATCTATATCACCCCATCCCACCTACCTAAGCCGGAGGTGCTCTTTCCTGACTGCACCGACTCTTTGTGCATGTTGGACATCTCCACAACCCAACCAGAGCCAACGGTGGTGACCATCGAAGATGGGGTAGGGCAGACTTCAGAAGAGAGTGGAATTGTTGAGTCTAGGATTGAACAGTCTGGGAGTTTCGCTGGGGAAGCCTATGATCCGAGTAAGTACATCTTGTCAACAGGCCAGATTGGGTTGGGTATAGAATTGCCAGAGAAGGCAGAGCTGTGTGTGATCCGGGGGGATGGATTTGAGCAAGGGGCAAATGATTTGACGGCTGTGGAGGAGGACTTTGCCAACCTACAGTTTTTCGATGGCCAAGAATTAGGGGGCGCGGCAGTCAACTGATTTGATTATGAGGAATCGGCAGAGGCCACTGGATGGCTGGATGATCAACCGGATGTGGTGGAAGAGTTCCAACTAGAACAGAGCCCAGCAGGGGCAGGAATATTAGCTGTGGCCGGAAGGGCAGGAATATTAGCTGTGGCCGGAAGGGCCGGAAGTCAAATTACATTGCCGGAGAGCGCCGGTACAAAGAATTTCGCTCGGAACTGGGACAGTGTGAATACAGGGAAAGCTGAACAACAAACTGCGCTAACGCAAGTAGAACAAGAAAAGATTTGGGATTCTGAGAGAATCCGGAAAGCCAAAGTCCATGAGGGGACCGAAAGTGCTGCGTGCACAAAGACAGAAGATGCTGCGGGCATGTGGGCTGAAAGTACTGAGAGTACAAACATACCAGAGCCAGACAGGTGTCTGTCGACGACCGATGGAATGTGGTGGGAGGACGATGATTTATGTCTTGCCCATACAGATGAAGATTGGGGAAACCATCAACCAGACGACACTTGGTATGTCGGAGAGGTCGACCATATGACAAGAAGCGGGCGGTATTTCAAGCCCCCGCACCTGGACCAGCCAGAGGCATCTGGGAAGGATAAAGAAGCTGAGAAACAAAAGGAGAAACAGCTTGACGAGGAGGCTGTGCTCAAACAGTTAAAGAAGATACAAGCAGACATCTCCATCTGGGGACTGCTTATAGCATCACGAGTGCACAGACAGGCTGTCCTATCTGCTATGGACAAGGCCAAACTCTCTATAGATACCACACCAGAGCAGCTAGTTGGACTGGTCTTTCCGGGAGGAGGTTCCCCGACATTATCCTTTTCAGACAAAGAACTACCGCCTGAGGGCGCAAATCACAACAAACCCCTTTACATCTCTGTGGAATGTAGAGACAAGTGGGTGCCAGTGGTTCTTATCGACACGGGATCCGCCATTAATGTGTGCCCGTCAAGGACGGCATATGCGAGCGGGTTGAAGCCCGCGGACTTCGTGCCGACTACTCAAGTGATCAGAGCCTATGATAACACCAGCAGGGAGGTGATGGGGACTGTCAAAATTCAGACCCAGGTTGGTCCAGGACAACACAACATTGAATTCCATGTTTTGGACGTTCCCGCAACCTTCAATCTACTCTTGGGGCGGCCGTGGTTGCACCAAGTGAAGGCAGTCTCTTCCACTTTGCATCAAATGCTGAAGTACCCTCACGGGAAGGGGGTGGCCATTGTTTTCGGGAATTCATCAATCCATCCACCGCCAGAAGTGTCTACGCCAATCTTGGAAATCGAGCACGGTATGGAGGATGTGTTCTTATCAGGTTTTACTCTGGCTGAGGCCCGGGTTGTGCAGAATATCATGGCCGTTAATGAGGGAGTATATGTCAGTGCTCAATCTGTATACCTCATGAACAAGCTACAACACATCCCCGGGATGGGATTAGGAAGAAGTGGCCAGAAGGGCGTCGCAGCATTGGCCGAAGTGCCACATAACCCTCATACCTTTGACTTGGGTTATCTGCCCACCAAAGAGGACTGGGTAAGGAAGGGAAAGGAAATGGCTGGAAGAGCCAGAGCAAAGCAGGCTGGGAAGCCTTTTGAGCTAATACACAGGCCCATTCAGGGTACCCTAAACGGACGCTTCGTCCGAGAAGGGGAGGACTTTCCGTTTTGCGGCTTCCCAGAGCCATGGCTAAACGCGGAGAGGAAGCGCGTACTAGGTTTCGAGATCTTCTTCGACCTGCAATTATCCGGGGATGACGTTGCCGAAAAGCAGACAGACCCATCAGTTGAGGTTGAACAGTGTAAGGCAGTGGACCCCGAGGGCGCTGAAATTGAAATGGAGGTAGCACTGGCATGTCTACTTTCAGATCCTCCGATCGACCAAAAGTGCTTGGGGGATAACTTCTCGGTTTCCATGATTGGGGATGAAACGGCTGCGGGCCTACCAGCGACTATTTTGGACGCATCTATCGCACCCTCTCTCACTTGGCAATACGAAGAGGGATTTTTGTCCAGCAACACCGGGTCAGGTAGTGAGCCGGAATCTAATTCCACCGTGTCTTGTGAGTCGGAATCAGGTTCCAGCTCGACTGAGTCTGAGTCTGGTAATCTTGGGGATGATAACCCGGATGCCACAGTCTTGTCCAGGTCGTCTTTTTCTTTCTCTTTTGAGTCTGTTGTAACCGAGGGATCGGACAATTTGGATGTGCTTAATGAGAATCAAGTAGCTGTGGTTTCTGAGTACTTTGGATGTGCTTAATGAGAATCAAGTAGCTGTGGTTTATCATTAAGCACATCCAAATCGTCCGATCCCTCGGTTACAACAGACTCAAAAGAGAAAGAAAAAGACGACCTGGACAAGACTGTGGCATCTGGGTTATCATCCCCAGGATTACCAGACTCAGACTCAGACTCAGTCGAGCTGGAACCTGATTCCGACTCACAAGACTCGGTGGAATCAGATTCCGGCTCACTACCTGACCCAGTGTTGCTGGACAAAAATCCCTCTTCGTATTGCCAAGTGAGAGAGGGTGCGATAGATGCGTCCAAAATAGTCGCTAGTAGGCCCGCAGCCGTTTCATCCCCAATCGTGGAAACCGAGAAGTTATCCCCCAAGCACTTTTGGTCGATCGGAGGATCTGAAAGTAGACATGCCAGTGCTACCCCCATTTCAATTTCAGTGCCCTCGGGGTCTACTGCCTTACACTGTTCAACCTCAGCTGATGGGTCTGTCTGCTCTTCGGCAATGTCATCCCCGGATAATTGCAGGTCGAAGAAGATCTCGAAACCTAGTACGCGCTTCCTCTCCGCGTTTAGCCATGGCTCTGGGAAGCCGCAAAACGGAAAGTCCTCCCCCTCTCGGACGAAGCGTCCGTTTAGGGTACCCTGAATGGGCCTGTGTATTAGCTCAAAAGGCTTCCCAGCCTGCTTTGCTCTGGCTCTTCCAGCCATTTCCTTTCCCTTCCTTACCCAGTCCTCTTTGGTGGGCAGATAACCCAAGCCAAAGGTATGAGGGTTATGTGGCACTTCGGCCAATGCTGCGACGCCCTTCCGGCCACTTCTTCCAAATCTCATCCCGGGGATGTGTTGTAGCTTGTTCATGAGGTATACAGATTGAGCACTGACATATACTCCCTCATTAACGGCCATGATATTCTGCACAACCCGGGCCTCAGCTAAAGTAAAACCTGATGAGAACACATCCTCCATGCCGTGCTCGATTTTCAAGACTGGCGTAGACACTTCTGGCGGTGGATGGATTGATGAATTCCCGAAAACAATGGCCACCCCCTTCCCGTGAGGGTACTTCAGCATTTGATGCAAAGTGGAAGAGACTGCCTTCACTTGGTGCAACCACGGCCGCCCCAAGAGTAGATTGAAGGTTGCGGGAACGTCCAAAACATGGAATTCAATGTTGTGTTGTCCTGGATCAACCTGGGTCTGAATTTTGACAGTCCCCATCACCTCCCTGCTGGTGTTATCATAGGCTCTGATCACTTGAGTAGTCGGCACGAAGTCCGCGGGCTTCAACCCGATCGCATATGCCGTCCTTGACGGGCACACATTAATGGCGGATCCCGTGTCGATAAGAACCACTGGCACCCACTTGTCTCTACATTCCACAGAGATGTAAAGGGGTTTGTTGTGATTTGCGCCCTCAGGCGGTAGTTCTTTGTCTGAAAAGGATAATGTCGGGGAATCTCCTCCCGGAAAGACCAGTCCAACTAGCTGCTCTGGTGTGGTATCTATAGAAAGTTTGGCCTTGTCCATAGCAGATAGGACAGCCTGTCTGTGCACTCGTGATGCCATAAGCAGTCCCCAGATGGAGATGTTTGCTTGTTTCTTCTTTAACTGTTTGAGCACAGCCTCCTCTTCAAGCTGTTTCTCCTTTTGTTTCTCAGCTTCTTTATCCTTCCCAGATGCCTCTGGCTGGTCCAGGTGCGGGGGCTTGAAATACCGCCCGCTTCTTGTCATATGGTAGACCTCTCCGACATACCAAGTGTCATCTGGTTGATGGTTTCCCCAATCTTCATCTGTATGGGCAAAACATAAATCATCGTCCTCCCACCACATTCCATCGACCGCCGACAGACACCTGTCTGGCTCTAGTATGTTTGTACTCTCAGTACTTTCAGCCCACATGCCCGCAGCATCTTCTGTCTTTGTGCACACAGCACTTTCGGTCCCCTCATGGACTTTGGCTTTCCGGATTCTCTCAGAATCCCAAATCTTTTCTTGTTCTGCCTGCGTTAGCGCAATTTGTTGTTCAGCTTTCCCTATATTCACACTGTCCCAGTTCCGAGCGAAATTCTTTGTACCGGCACTCTCCGGCAATGTAATCTGACTTCCGGCCCTTCCGGCCACAGCTAATATTCCTGCCCCTGCTGGGCTCTGTTCTAGTTGGAACTCTTCCACCACATCCGGTTGATCATCCAGCCATCCAGTGGCCTCTGCCGATTCCTCATAATCAAACCAGTTGACTGCCGCGCCCTCTGATTCTTGGCCATCGAAAAACTGTAGGTTGGCAAAGTCCTCCTCCACAGCCGTCAAATCATTTGCCCCTTGCTCAAATCCATCCCCCCGGATCACACACAGCTCTGCCTTCTCTGGCAATTCTATACCCAACCCAATCTGGCCTGTTGACAAGATGTACTTACTCGGATCATAGGCTTCCCCAGCGAAACTCCCAGACTGTTCAATCCTAGACTCAACAATTCCACTCTCTTCTGAAGTCTGCCCTACCCCATCTTCGATGGTCACCACCGTTGGCTCTGGTTGGGTTGTGGAGATGTCCAACATGCACAAAGAGTCGGTGCAGTCAGGAAAGAGCACCTCCGGCTTAGGTAGGTGGGATGGGGTGATATAGATACTAGGATCGTAAGATGTGACCCCAGTTTGGATAAAGTTGATTCTGTTGAGAGGGGGAGCTTGGTTATGTGGTGGGAGAGGATTGGTTGTGACATTGGGTTTGTCGGGAGGCGCAATCACCTGCTTGTCAATAAGATCCTGGATCTCGTGACGCAATCTAAAACAACAGTCGGTGTCGTGACCGTGTTGTTGGTGATACGCGCAGTATTTTGCCGGGTCATTAGAGAAAGGGAGTGGATTTGGTAGTAGCCTCGGCTCCAGGGGCTTCAAATGTTTTTTCCTGATTAATACCCCCAGAGCTTTGGTCAGGGGCATATATAAGGGTGTGAAGGTTCTTTGGCCTCTGGGTTGATATTTGGTGGTCTGCGTATTGCTTCCAGATGCACCGGAGAAAGGCGTGGCTGCCATAGGTCTTGGAATGGGAGGGGGAATGGTGGTGACCATGCTCACCCCTGAAGCTCTTGCAGTTGCAGCGCCACTCAGGCCTGCATTGTTGTTACGGTTGAAAGTCCTCCTGGGCTGCTCCCTATCTTGGTCAATCAGACCCTGTTTCATTGCATCTTCAATTTGTACCCCCATCTCGTGCAGATCTGAAAAAGTGGGGAAGGGGAGTACAATCATCTTTTGCATCAGTTTTGGCTGGAGATTGCGCACAATCATCCTGATCTGGTCTTTATCGGTGGGCCTTAAAGCCATCATCGAGGCCTTCGCCCTCCACCGGGTTACGAAATCTGAGAAACTCTCTTTGGGCTCCTGCCTTGTTGTTTCGAGATCACGGGTCGTAATCTCGATTTGGGTGTTGTAAGAGTATTGCGCAACAAAGGCTTCAGCCATTTCATCCCAACTCCGCTTGACATCATCCTCCAACTTCGCGTACCAGATAGCGGCCACACCCGACAGAGTCCGGCCGAATAGCGAAAGCTTATGTGGTCTGGTTAGGCCCATTGGCCGTAGTATATCTGAGAATAGCCGGAGGTGGACCATGGGATCCCCAGACCCGTCGAAGCGATCGATCTGCGGCATTTTAAATCTATCCAGTAGCGTCACGGCCACATCGGTATATCCGTCCTCGATATCCGGAATAGCCTTTACCCCTTGTGATTTCTTGAAAAGCTTCTCAAGCTTGCTTAGTTTCAATGCTGTTAGATCTATTTCGAACTCGAAGGGAGAGTCCGGGTGGTTGATAGGTGTAGGCGCCTTGGACAGTTGAGGCGGAAGTGGAGGCGGAAGTGGAGGCGGAACCGGCCCCGTTGGAAGGTCTGTGTCCTCCTGGACGTTTTGGACATTTGGCAAGGTGTTTTGGGCATTTGGCAGGACATTCTGGGCAACTGGTGCCTGCTCGGGTAGCGGGTCCCCTGGTGGGGGAGGAACTGGATGTGAAGCTGATGCTCCGGCCTGCTGCTAGAGTCTAGTGATGAGCTCAGCCTGCTGGGCCATGATTGTGGCCTGCTGTTTAGGGAACTCCGCCTGGCGGACAGCGTCCTCCTGCATTTGCTTCATACTCTCTTGGATTTGACGCATCATTTCCTCCATTCCGGCTACGCTCTGCTGATCCTGCTGACTGACTGGTATGTGTATTTCTATGGCAGATACTGAGACCCCAACCCGACTGTTTACTGCTAGGGTAGACCACTGTTCTGGTAACCTCTGCTCAGACACACTGCGTTTTCTTGGCCTTCTTCTGACAACTGGGGGTAGAGAATGAAACACTGGCTGTCCGTCAACCAGATCCTCAGATCGATTGAGCCGACGACCTCTTGTCCAAAGTGCTTGGGGAATATCTGCTGGGTCGGAAGCAATTGTGCTAAAACTGTCATAGCAAAAGATAAATAAAGCAATAAGGAAATAAATAACCAGATAAACGAACAGCATAACAGCTTAAAATAAATACACAACACACAGCTGGGCATGATAACACACGGTCGATAAGCTAAATACATACTGTCCTCAAACACTGATCATTATCCCTAAATCACTGTTCCCCAATACTGAATCTGATACCCGCAGATAACTGATTCCCAAAAGAACTGAACTGATGCCCGCAGGCCTGATGCCCAAACTCATAAACTGATACATGCGTTCCTGTAGAGACGCACTCTAAAAGCACATAACAGATAAGTGAGAGCCAAAACACCCCTATGTTGGGGTAGGGTTTTCCCTGTCCTATTTTGTCAGGAGCTAGGATTTCACTACGCACGCAGCGGTTTCAAACAACCTATATCGGGTAAGCAACCTGTCCTAGTTTGGAATGGTCACTATGGATTTCGATATGCACTAGGTCGAATGGTCAAAAGGGTGCCCCGGTAAAACCGGGGTTTGTGTTCCCATACTGGCAGAGCCCACAACCGGTCAGCCTTATGGTCATGCCTTGACAAGACAAGCCTCCGGCAAACCGTTCAGGAATAGCAGATGGCAAACACGGTGTCCTAGGCGCACCAATGCAAATGCAATGCAAAGAAACACATAAGTGTAGTCAAAACAAGATATCATGAGTTCGAGTCGAGTTCTCTAAATCCCCAGCGGAGTCGCCAGAAACTGTAGACGCGCCCTTGGGTCTCACTACAGTTCGGACTCAAATTGTTACGGTTCTCAATCTGAACCAAAGAGTCCAAATCCGGCAAATCGTTTTGAAAAAACAGATTTTTTTGAAAGAAGTGCCAAACATGGACTGTTTTGCCAGATACAGAGTCGCCACCTAAATGTTTTGTTTTGGGAAATTTAGGAAACCCTGACTCGTTGCCTAAGGCCATGTGTCCATCATCACCAAAGTTGCCTCGGCTCGGGAACTTGGGTACGATTGGGGAAGGTCACTTCGTGAGCACCCCCGCTCGCCCGATCAAAGATCGGCCTCTACTAACCATGATATCTAGTTTTGAAAACATTATGTGTTCTTATTCCGGTTATTAGCTTAGATTTACTATGTGATGCGCACAGCATACAAGTATAGACTGGGTCGCCTGAATTGGAACAAAGTATTTCCTGTTTATTTTTTAAAGTGGTTTGCTACTCGCAAGTAGGCTTAAAATGCAGATTTTGCCACCCTCAGGTGGGTTTTAGAAAAGATGGTTTTGCCACTATCTAGTAAGCTTAAAACTTTCAGTCAATGCATTGTTCCAATCCAAATAACCCAACCTTCACCCACAGGCATTCAGGCAGATATATCACATAAGCACATAGCCTCATGGTAAGCATGCTATCATGGCAGTCACTCACACACATGCAAGGATGCTAACGCATAAAAACTTACCGAGTACTCCAAGCCAAAACAGAAGCTGATTAGAAATCATGCATGATCCTAACTATACAGAAATGTCTAATGCAACACATGCAAAAATGCAACTATAGCAGGCTCGGCTATTCTAAACATGGCATATGAGATGCAACAGCTAACAAGTATTCAACTTGAAATTAAAATACAAATGCAATTAGTATGATATACCGAACCCGGTGCATGCAAGACAGATGAATGAATGCAAACATGCTATCATACTGTATGCTAATTGAAACATGCCCTATTCTAACCATCATAAGCTGATAAATAAAATGGAGAAAGACGTTGGGTTGGAAGACATACATCACACACACGCACACTTATTACAACATTGCCCTCACGCGGAGGGTCCGAATAATACAATTCCAAATAAATAATACAGTCCGAATAAATACAAAATCCTAATTAATTAACAAACTAATCTAGGAAAGCAGTAAATTATCATGCAAGCTAGGGACTGCCTCAGCTCTGCTCCGGATGATGGATGATGCATACTTGTGTTGCCTCGCGCGGAAATCTCCTGCGATGCCCCAATTAGCCTCTGTTTACAATTATTCTCGGGATTTGTGCCAAGCTCCAGAAGGCTACCGATTTCTGATTTGCTGCAACAGAGAGGAAGAAACGGGCATGGCAAAGTATTTTCACATATGTATGCATGACTACTCTTCAGGGAGTGTAGTCCTCGATCCTCGTGCCACCAATCACGCATCTTGATGCATGATGGCCGAGGAGTCGAATTGCATGACTCAATATGAGATGAATGCACGTATAAACACAACAGGACCGAGACTCCATCATGGATAATCCGGAGTGTCGGTGACCGGGAATTGAGACACGTTCCGTCACTCGGAGTACGAAACGTCCCTCGTTTCCCGTGCTCGGGCTAACTCCTATCCCAAACACAATGCAATATGCATGACATGCATGAATGCAATCCTAACATGCAACCTAGCATACACAATGCTATGAAATGACATACACAATGCAATATGTAACATGGCATGCACGATGCTCTAACATGCAACCTAGCATACGCAATGCTATGAAATGGAATGGCATACACAATGCACAATGGACTTACACCAACATGAGTGGACCTCAGCCACACCCACATCAGTGGCCGTAAGATGAAAATGAGACTATCGAAATGCGTGCATACATGCACGCAAATCGAGGACCGAACCTAAGGCATAAATGCCACTCTACCAAAACATGGCAAGGCATGTAATATGGCATACAAACATGCAAATTTCAGCACTGAAATATGATGCTAAATGGTCCCGAAACATGGAAAAATGGCACCCGATGCATGAGATGAACCCCGAAACTCAAAACTAGGCACATGGAATGGCTTATAGCTATACAAAGCATGCATTATTTGAACATGAAGTCTAAAGACAGAGCCAAGGTAGTCCCAAAATATGAACATTTCCAGTTCAAAACATGACCAAAAGATGCTAGCAAGATGGCCTAACATGGCATGCAATTTTGACTAGCAAACATGATTTACATGGCAAGTACATGAAGCAAGTGAGAACTCATCAAACCAGCAAAAATCAATGAACTAAACATGCCAAAATATGCCCAAATAAACATGGAAATGCAGCCAACACATGCACAAATAAGGGGCTCCTTTAGAGGGCATACAAAGGGATTGTTAAGCACATGCAAAATAGACATGAAACATGACCAAAACAACTCTGGAAATCAAATATGATAGTCCCAAAACTCATCAAATTGGCCCTGAAATCAGTCAACAAAGCATACAAGATAGGGCCTCCTTGAAAGGCCAAAATGATCATTAAACAAGACAAGGTGAGAGGGGGTCACCCCCCTCTGATTTTAAGGCTCAAAATGGTGTACTAGCCACTGAAAATCCACTGGATTTCAGTGGCTAGAGGGCCAAACAAAGCATGCAACAAGAGCTTAGGTGTAAGGCTCAAAATGAAAAAAAAATCAAGCATACAAGGAAACATGTGATCTCAAATAAGAAAATACCCTTAATAAAACATGAAGATGATGTCAAAACAAGCCTCTTTTCAGTTTATAACAAGTCTCAAAAATAAACATAAGTAGGGCTAATCTATCATGCAAAAATGGCCCTAAAAGAGAGAATAGAGACAAGGGACAGAAGCTGATCCCAAATGGCAAAGAGCCCTTCAACAAAGTTGAAGAGGGGCTCAAAACATGACACTTTACAGTTTACATCAAGTCTCGAAAATGGACACAAGTGAGGCTAAATCATCATGCAAGAAAAAGGCCTAAAAGAGGGATAAAGAGACAAGTGGTAGCAACTGACCTCAAACAAAGGGGAGCCCTTCAACAAAGTTGAAGAGGGGCTCAAAATAAGACATTTCACAGTTTATGACCAAGTCCAAAAAAGCTCACAAATAAGCCTAAAATACTATGCAAAAATAGGCCTAAAAGAGAGTTTAAACACAAAGGGTGAGGAGGAGACCTCAAACAGAGAAAGACCCTTAATCAAACATGGAGATGAGCACAAAATATGACTATTTACAGTTCAGGTCGGAGCCCAAAAATGCAAGCAAGTATGGCTTAGATATAGCACAAAATAGAGCCAAAAAAAAAGGGAAAAGAGACTTACCCTTGTAGCCTAAGTCTTCAACAGGAAAAGAGACTTACCCTGGTGCTCCTAGCCTCTGGAAATAGCCTCCAAATTGTTGGAATGGAGTGTGGTAGTGTGGTGCTATGGATTGGTGTAGAAATGGTATAGGACTTAAGGGGTTTTGAGGCTTGGAGTAGAGAGGGAGAGAGGTTGAATGCAAGAGCTCCAAAACCAATTTTGTCACCCCTCAAAATGAGCTGGGGGGGCTGGTTTTATAGGGAAAGAAGTGGAGGAAAGGGGGGGAAAATCAAATTCAAATTTCCCCCCCAAAAGACCCCCCCCGGATACAGGATCTGGAGGGAAAAAGAGGGCATATCTATAATGTACCTGCAGAGAGGAACAAGGCCGGCCAGGTTTTGGAGGTTCAGGTGGCCGGCCGGCCACCTCCCCGGGCCGGCCGGCCAGGGTCAAAAGGGTCAACCATAATTAGTGGCCGGCCACCCCAAAAAGGTGGCCTCCCATGTGTGCACAACACAGCCATGTGGAGAAAAACTGAGAAAAGTGAACCAGGAGAGAGAAAAGCTAGCTTTTTAGAGGGGTTCAAAAGGGTCAAGATGAATTGCTGGCCGGCCATGGCATATTGGTGGCCTCCCAGGTGTGTACAACACAAATATGGGGTTTAGGACTAGGAAAAGTGCCCCGGGAATGGTCAACACCAGCTTTCTATCGAGGAAAACGGGCGACGGAGAGTGATGAAGGAATAAAGCTGGTCTTCTGAACAATTGCTGGCCTCCCACCCTTCTATAAGCTTCCTAACAATGAAAATAAGGTCCCTACCAAAAATGGACCAAAACCGATGCACAACGAAGGTTCGGGGCCCGAAACACGCAGCTCGAGGCCCCGAAAACTAACTGTTAAGCACCAGAGGTGGTGTTCGACCACGAAATTGGTCTCTCAAGCCACAGTGTCCCTCAAAAGGGAGGAAATAAGATGTATGCCAAAAACCGGAGCAAAAGGAGATGGTTAAGCGGTCCCGAACCGAGGCACACGGCCGACGGCTCCGAAAACCGGGAACCGGGCTCCGAAATGGGCAAAAAGGCCTACGACCACGAAACGTAGCCTACGGCCACTGAGAAATGATCTACGAGACCTCTCCCTCCCTTCGGGGAGAGAAAATGGAGAAAACGGGACCTGATTCGCAAACCGAGGCAAAGCACAAAAGAGTCCGAAAGTCCGGGGGCAAGGCTGACAACCGTGACTCCGCAACCTCAGAACGAGCACAATATGCAACATCACCAAGCGCTTAATCGGTGACGCCTGAGTCTTAAGATCAGTCAAAAATGGGGTGTCTACAACCATACAAAGTGGTTGGATTAGCAGGAAAAGGGGCATACCACTTGGAAGATGAAGACAGCAAGGCCATTCCCAGGCTATGGAACATTGTCAATCTCAAACTATTTTATTTTTAGCTTTTCTGTAAAGTACTTGTAATTTTTCTTTTTTCAATAAAGTAAGTAGTTTCAGTAAGACCATACAAAGTTGTTTTCTTTTGTAAAAGTTGTTTTAGTAAGCTAGGGGCAATGAAAGCAGTGTTGGCCGGAATAACCAACACTTGGCTCTAGGTTGGCAGGAATAACCAACTTTGAGCTCTCCTAAGTCGAGATAAGGATCTGGGCTGCAGGAAGTTTCGCTGGAATAACCAAACACTTTACTCTAAGTTGGCAGGAATAACCAACTTTGAGCTCTCTTCAGCCGAGATCAGGATCTAGGCTGAGGAGGTTGGCTGGAAAAAACCAACATTTACTTCTCCTAAGCCAAGATAAGGATCTAGGCTGCAGGACGTTTGGTAGGAATAACCAAATACTTTGCTCTAGGTTGGCAGGAATAACCAACTTTGAGCTCTCTTCAGCCAAGATCAGGATCTAGGCTTGGCTGAAGAGGTTGGCTGGAAAAATCAACACTTCTCCTAAGCCGAAGATAAGGATCTAAGCTGCAGGAAGTTGGCTGAAAAAACCAACATTTATTGCTCTTCAGCCGAGATAAAGATCTAGGCTGAAGAGGCTGGCTGGAAAAACCAACACTTTAAGTACTCTTCAGCCGAGATAAGGATCTGGGCTAAAGAGTGGTTGGCTGGAAAAACCAAGACTTACTTCTCCTAAGCCGAGATTAGGATTTGGGCTGCAGGAAGTTTGGCCGGAATAACCAAACACCTTACTCCCAAGTTGACATGAATAACCAACTTTAAGCTCTCTTCAGCCGAGGTCAGGATCAAGGCTGAAGTGGTTGGCTGGAAAAACCAACACTCAGTATTCTTCAGCCGAGATAAGGATCAAGGCTGAAGTGGTTGGCTGGAATAACCAACTTCTTCAGTCGAGATAAGGATCTAGGCTGAAGAGTGGTTGACCGGAATAACAAAAATTAAGCACTCTTCAGCCGAAGATAAGGATCTAGGCTGAAGAGGTTGGCAGGTTATTGGCCAAAACGGATTTCAAGATTATGATCGAGATAACGTATCTCGGCCAGAAAATGTTATACTTCATTCAGATTACAATTGAAAACTAAGTACAAGCATGGAGTAAACCGAACAAACAGTTGAAACAAAAGAAGCTTTCATTCAAAGTTCAAATCAAAGGTACAAAAGGTGGGCCTCAGCCCGGTTACACATTCTTTCCAAAAGTAAAAAACAAAAAAAAAAAGAAAGTACAGGATCAAGCAAAAATGTCGTCAAGATCCGCGTCAAGTTCAACTCGAAGCCCGGTTTCAGTAGGTAGCTCGGTTACATTTTCAACCAAGTCTTCCAGCAGTAGCTCCACCCA
Organism: Camellia granthamiana; assembly: GCA_036172215.1. Classification (NCBI taxonomy): domain Eukaryota; kingdom Viridiplantae; phylum Streptophyta; class Magnoliopsida; order Ericales; family Theaceae; genus Camellia; species Camellia granthamiana. Next base: position 9,797,043 of record CM069916.1, read on the forward strand.
AGCTGACTGAACAACGTGATCAATTTCGACAATCGGGGCATTGTTGGGGGCTGGGGGACTCTTCTTCTTCATCAACTTGTAGAATTTTTTCCTGAATGGCGTTGGCATACTCTGCCATAATAGCTCGGGATAAAGTGGGGAAGGGGATTCTGGAATGCTCTCGGTTTCTTCCCCTTGACCAAGCTTAAGGACGGCTGCCCTTCCACCCATACTAGAAGAAAATGTCTTTAGCAGCTTCACACTGCAAAGACATATGTGGCTTCGCCCTCCTTGTAACCACGGTCTTCCGCGTCCTCTAGCTTCTTCTCAAGCTCTATTATCTCGGCATTCTTCTTGTTCTCGAGCTTGGCCAGCTCACACAGATATTTTTCTTTCAGCACGGCCGCAGCCTTCTGCTTGTCTGCTTCAGTTGAGTTGACAAGCTCGGTGAGCCGAGCTAGTTCGGTTTGTAGCTCGGTCATTTTCTTCTTGGACTCCTCTAGCTCGGCTGATTTAGCATCGGCCTCCGCCATGGCTTGCCGCGTGGTCTTACGTAGCTCCAGCACTCGCTTGTGAGCAATATGGTTTTTCTACATGGCCTGCAAAGAGGGTAAGAAATTTTGAGTTAAAACCGAGCAAACAGACGTCCGAAATTAAAGAACAAAAGAAAGAGTACTCACCAGCACCATGGATTTAGTAGCCGAGCGAATGGCCTTCAGCTCGGTAAAGTGATCATGGTGTTCCATGTCAGGGGGCAAGCACACACTCTTGGCCAGGTTGAAGGCAAGAGTGTGGTCTTTGTCTGCCACCACTGAATCAGTGTCTCGAATGGCTCGGTTCCGGTATGATAATTTCGGGGCCCATTCGGAAGGGCTAGCTCGGTCAGAACTCGCGAGCTCTGGGCTCGATTGTGTTGTTTGGGCGAGAATGGTGTCTTCTTTATCGACGAGGTGCGGCTTGGTCGTGGAAGTCCGGGCGCGCTTGCTCGGCCGAGATGATGAAGGCTGGATGGTTGGAAGGGTTACCACGGCCTCTTGTGTTTGGCTGGTTTGTGGTACCTCGGCCTGATTTGTTTCGGTGATGAGGGCTCTAACTGCTCTCTTTTTGGCCATCTCTTGTTTCGTAGTTAATAGAATGAGGTTGATTTGTGAAAGGAAAGGATCAGGTTCAGGTGATGGCTCTAAGAGGAAGTCTGTCACCCTGGTCTTCCTCCTGCTGTTGTATCGGTATGTCGATTCGAAATTGAGTAGCTCGGCCCAACTTCGATTGGGATATCTTAGTGTGGCGCGGAGTGCGTCAAGGTTGGGATAACTGTACTGCGACTTTAGATAGTCCAAGTCTGTATACCAGAAGACAAAGGTAAGCACGGTTGAAAATGAGGATAACGAAGTAAAGAAAGCTCAAAACTGAGCCGAGGTATTTATACCGGCTACTCATTTATTCCAGTTGATTCGGTCTCCTGGTATTTGGGCTTCATGGTCTTCGAAGTTGCCCGAGACCCAGAAAAAATCGTCATCGTGTACATCTTTATCCGGGGTATTTTTTATTATTTTCTCTCGACGGCGTCTTATTCTTAAGTAATAAACCCAGCCATCTTCGTTCTGGCCTAGAGAGTATTGGTGAAATAGCTTGGCTAAACCGAGGTTGAGGCCAAGCCGGTGATTTAGCTCGGCGATGCCATTTATTATTCGGTAAGAATTGGTGGAAAGCTGGGTAGGGCAAAGATTTGTTTGTCTGAGGAATTCGCAAAGAAAAGGCTGAACAGGAAAACGGAGACCGGCCTCTACGATGGAAATAACGTTGAAAGAGACGAAGCGCGGTTTTCCCCAGGGAATGGTGTCTAGTTCGGCTAGTGAGAGGTGGACGTCATCTGGAATTTGGTAATCCTTTCGGAACTCGGTTATGGCCCCTGGAGAGTTCACTAAAAATCGATACTTCCCCATGTGGCCTTAAATTACGTATAATTTAACTCGGCGTTGAGATGACCTTCAGTATCTCGGTTGAGCGTGCAAAGGTATGCCTGGCCAACCTAAGTCAGTCTGCAAAGTGAAAAGGAAAAGTGTTAAGCACAGCTCGTTGGACCGTGCTAGAAGTAACAAAGGTAAAATAAATGGAGTCCTACCTCTGCTACGTGGGATATTATTCGTTCTTAGCCCGATTGGAACAGAAGACTTTAGCTTAGTTAAGTGGAACGAGAAGTTCGTAGCCCGGTTGAAGCTTATGGTGCAGCATTCTTAGTTCGGTTTTGACTAAGTTAGGGAGCTGGTTTGGCCCCAAGTTATAGCTCGGTCGGTGTTTGAGGCTTTCTAGCACGGTATTGCGCAAACCTAATACGGTTCGCTAGCTCGGCTAAATGAAACAAAAGGTACTTAGACCTATTGAAACAACAAGAATGGCATGAAGTTTTAGTTCAGTTGTTTAGTTTGGCTAGGTTCGCACTTAATACAAATAACTTCCTAGTTCGGTTGAAGTGTGATTTTGGATCAAACGCATCGTTCTTCAGATTATTCTTGAATACAGTGGTTCTATTACATGGTCTTTCCCAGAAGAATGGAAGCAAAAATGGTATATGTATTTTGAAAAGTGTACGAGTATTGTGCTACATACTTCAGAAACTATATAAACAAAGAGGAAATAGGATTGAGTTACTTACAAGTATGAAGACGAGTCAATGAAGATCGAAGTCACGAGGGAAAGTTTTGCAGGCACTGTGTTTTGGAAAAATGAAGGCTCAGAGAGAGAGAGAGAGAGAAGAAGATGAATAGTAGAAGTGATTGGTTCAAGGCGAGGGGTTTAGTTTTGTGTAAAGAAAAAGAGAAAATGCGGGATTGTTCAAATTTTCGGAGTACGAAGACGGCGCGACAGCTATGCTGGGCCAATGAGAGTCTGCCACGTGTCCATGGAATAGAAAGCGATTCAGTTACAGCCACTGAAGAGACGCTTTGACCGGACAGATTAGTAGCCTGGTGTGAATTTAGCTTAGTTTAAAGGCTAAAGTTTTTAGCTCGGCTTGTAACGGGTAATCCCAATCATGCTGCGCAGATGGAATTAAGGGGCAATTGAGAAGGTAATTTATAAGTAAATTGGGCCGAGCTGGGTAATGGGCCGTTCTGTGGACCACAGTAAGAAGGGCAGAGTAAAAAGGCCTTGTAGTTATCTTGGTCCCAAAGGAGCCTTGCAGTTAGCTCAGTCACCCCGGTCGAAGTGGTAATTAGCTCGGCCACAGTGTTTTGGACCGAGATATTATGGCTTCTTAAAGATGACCTTGCTATGGTTAGCGCGGTCAGAACTTGCTGTATTTAGCTCGGTCTTTAACGGACACAACCGAGGTATTGGTGAACAAAGGCCGAGCTATGAGTTGCATGTGAAGGTACTGGTTTGAGTATGACAAAGAAGTATTGTTAGCTCAGTCGTTTTGTCATACTACCGAGGTAAAACTATTTCACTTGGTTTAAGCAGTGAGGGGGGTGTTGAAGGATAAGCATTATATTTCTGGAGTGTGATTCCTAGAAGGACTTTACATGGAAGAATAAAAGTCCTTCTAGGATTGTGCCACACGGAACCTATAAAAGCTCATAACAGAACCTATGGAGGAGGTAACACAACTTTGATTCCCGAATACATAGAACTTTTGTCTATTTGTCTATTTGGCTGACTTAGGCATCGGAGAGGTATCCGGCACACACCCGCCGGCTAGCTCACGTTTGTGTTTTCAGGGAGTAAAGCGACGACGTACAGAGGAGCGCAGACTTGATCAACAGGATTATACAAGAACATTATTTCGTGCTCGTATAATATCTTTATAAATATTTTGCCCAATAATCAAACAATTCAAAATCTCATTTAATTGAATAAATCTTTAAAAAGCATTCAAGGAAAATACTAGTACAATGTATTTAAGAAAAAATACTTGTAAATCCTAATTAAGATTTAAACTCTTAAATATGAATACTCCTTGTTCGAGTTTCTATGGATAAATTACATCAAATATGATTAGCAGACAATTCTGCTTATTTCCCCCACATTTGCGATACTACATAAAGTAACACAAATAACATAACTTATTTTCGAACAAGTGTCACTGTCACAAATAATAACTCATTCAAAAATATTTGGTACAAAAATAGAATTATCTCTTTTAATTCAAAAGATAAACTCACACATTAAGAACATGATTTATGGTTAAACCAAGTCTACCACACAAGTGAAATAAAGATTGAAAACATCCTATCTCACAAAATTCAAAGTTACTTTAAAAATAACTTTCGATAAATTATAAAAAAATAATAATAATTAACACAAAAGATTCCTCAAGCTATTGTCAATTAAATGGAAGACACTACTATTTAAATTATCATGTTTAAATATCTCCGGTGATCCAAATGAAATTCATTGATGATGTGCAATGAGAGTAACAACTTGGGTACTTGATGATTGGCATAGAAGGCTACAACATGATTTATGAATAATTTAAACAAATGTGTGAAATGTTGGGTCCAACTCATGCAATACTAAAAAGCTTAAGAAAGTAAGTTCTATTTAAAAACCAACTCAGAAACCCAAAAATAATTCAACTATCAAGCCTATAGCAAAATCATTAGGAGTTTACTAGTAAAAAAGGCAAAACCACAATTCTACCTACTGATTCTCATGACTCACCACTAATTACATTGCGGTCAGGACCATTAATGGGAAAGATACCAGGATTTAAAACCATGATCACAGATTCTTTGTAATCCCACTAGTATACAATATAATCTCCACCAACGTAAAAAACGAAATCTAAATAGCACTCCATAATAGCAAAAATAAATGCAGAGGAGTTTCCAAATGAAACAGACATGGCATGAATGCAAACCAAATTACATATATAAAACCCCAAAAGAGAATCATTGGTAGTAGTATGGATGGCATAAACACCACTAAAAATTAATTAAAAGCCCACAAACTTTTAAATAAAGTCTAATTAAATCTCATGTAAAGCAAACACGAAGAAATCAAAGAAAGAACCTCCGATCGTCTCCAACACGATTGAACCCAGAAATCAAAAATCAAAACCGATCTCAACTGTCCAGCCATGCTCAGCAACCAGCCGGACACGAAATCCACATCCGTCAGATGAAGATCGTTGAAATCATCTTTTATGTCGTCGTATGATAGACCACGAAGAGGCTTCTCAACGCCAAGCGAGACGGACTCGACGAGTCTCAAACTCGAAACCAGGTTCTTGAAGATTGATTTGAATGGCGTGATCAGAGACTTGGTGTAGCGATCGAAGGAGCAATGGAGGTTGATTGATCGGACTTCGATGGAGAGGGCGTTTAGGGTTGTGGAAACGACTCGGCACCGAGACCAAGAACATAGAACTGGACGAAACCCTTTTTGTAAAACCACAAAATGATCAATCCAACGAAAAAACTATAAGGAATCAGAGAAAGGGTTTCATCGATTTCTCAACACAGTTCATTCAAGGTTTTCGCCCAGTGAATGTGGATAAGATTTACCTCTCAATTTCACATTCCCGAGAACTATGTTGAGGCCATGCAAAATTTTGTTCAATTCACCATAGGTCATAATGCAAAAGTTCTTGAACTTGACTTTTCAGAACCAACATGGGATCAACAAAATTTTGGTTTGGATCGTGATAAAAACCATGCTGATTTGTTTGAATTGCCTTCATGTGTTTATGAACACAAAGAGCCATTCATATCTTTGAAGTTGTTTGCATGCAAATTTAGGGTGACAAGATTGTAACATGAAGATTACCAATGTAATGCAAGATTTGTACAACAGATCATGCTAAACCCATAATTTGTATTTTAAAATAAGAACTTGTCCAAACTCGATGTAACATTCCACTAGGAATGTCATAAACTGACATCCGTTCATCAAAAGGCCACACAAAACCAATAAATCAATTATATTTTCCCAAAAACCATAAACATGACTGAATCTGTCTTAAGATTGTTAGAAAAAATTAGTACCAAACTATCTGGAAAATATAATTTAAAATTATGTAAACGGTTTTTGGGCAAAATGAAAACTGAAATAAATTGACATAATAATGTCACAAAATTTACAGTACATAAATAAATAAAACCTGATCGAGTTGAGTGTGTGATACTCTTTCCTTAAAACAGATTCGTCCTTCCACCGGTACTTAGGATTTAATGGACGTCTATCTCTCAGGATACAACGATCAATATCTTACACTAGCAACACTACTATTGCAAGCCTGGCAAACTTCGCTGTGCATGTACTCTCTTTATAGGAAAATTACACTCAAAAAATATGAATAATAAATGCAAAGTGAAGAAGAAAATTGCCATTCTCTATATCAAATTGAAGTGAGGGGGATAGGATATACAGATTCCTCCATGACTCTTTAGAAAGGTAACCTTTCAAAAGGACACACCCTTTCATCTCAAGAGACATAACCATTGGAGTAAATTGTAATTCAAATTTTCCAACACTCAAAAGGGTAGTATCTACAAAAAGAAACCAAAAAAATATATATTTATAATAAAATTAATTTCAAGCTTACAAAATATGTAAAACATTTGATATTTATTTCATAAAATAAATAAATAAATAACATACACATAAATCAAACGCCAGACAATGTATCTTCCAAGAGTTTCTCCAATTGTTCTTCGAAAAAGAATTTCTAAAGGACAAGTTTTCACAAATAGAAATTACGCTCTAAATTTAAAATCGGGAATCGATTTCAAGTCTCATCTTTTCCTAGAAGTCATTTGTGCCTAGTTAGTCGTATGTGTTAAGTTTTGTTGACATCCGACGCCGTTTGGGCAGTAGTATTTTACAATTGGTAGCTTTGGAAAGACCAATGCATAGAAATGAATGCAGAGGAGTTCAAAAAATGCAGAGATAGCAAAAAATAAAACTGTAATGAACCGTAAGTAATAAAAATTAGTAAACTAATATTACATGCTATCATAGTACTCTATCTCAGCATTCTTTAAAATAGTGCAATTGAAATTAAAGAAAAGATATTGGTGTTGTATGGAATTAAAGAAAGCATATCCATCAGAGAAATCGATTCTATTATCATGAAGTAAAAATTTTAATTCATTTTGTAACTCTACAATTCAAATCAGTTTGATCATTATCTTACCTTAACATCTATAAGTTCACTATAGATATTCAATTGGATTATGTTAGCTGCCAATATCCGGAACAAACATTTCATTAATTTGAACAAAATAGGGCAAACATTTCATTAATTTGAACAAAATAGGGCACAGGCAAAATACTTGTTTTGGAAACAGAAATCAAATAGAGTACAAAACACATCAAAATCAACTACCTAAAAAGATTGACAATGATAACCTATTATTTGTAGTTTAGGTGGAAGACAATAACCATAAATATTTATAAACAAAAAATAAAGAAAAAACTTGAGAGAAAAAAAGGTCATTGTCTACCTACCTAAACTTAATCTTCGTTACATTCATACTTTGAGTCATTGGCTTAAGGGTTGGTTTGGAATGTCCTAAAAAAGTGCACTTTTTGACTTATTGGTGGGTTTGGATTGGGTTTGGGTTGGGTTTGATGTGATGTGTTAGAGAGGTGATGTGATTTAAATAAGATGATGTGACTTAAATAAGATAGTGACTTTTTGACTTTTTGGCTTATTTAGGTTATGCCAAACTAGCCCTAAATGTTGACATAAGTTTGATGAGTTTCTCTTTCACAAAACAGTAACTAGAAAATTGCAACCCCAATATGTAGTAATGCTTATTGAATCATATTTCCTACAAAATTTATGAAAAACAGCTAAAAGGATTTGAACGTACTAGCTCCCTTGCGCAGGCCATCATTGGAATTCTCAAATGCTGCTTTTGTAATCAATCTTAAGCTAGAGGTTAGATCCCCTGATGCGCCAAACTAGCAAGAAAAGACATGAAGAACAAAAAAAACAAGAAAGCTTATATCAAAACTTCAAAACTAGATCAGATAATAAGCTAACCACAAATACTAACTTGCATGAACTCGGGTAGCATGAATGATAGATCTCCAACCATTCCACCCTGAATATGAGAATCTGCAACTCCAAAAGCACCGCTAATCATACATATTCCAATATAAGTCCCAATTCCTCCTTTTCCAGATGCAGCTAAATCCAACTGTGGCAATACAATGAAAAATGGAATCAAAGTGGACTTGTATGCTTAATAATTTGAATTTGAGTTACTAAAACATGTTACTACAAAATCATATGGTTAAGGAGTAAGTTGAAGATGTAACACATATGATTATGGTACTTACAACAAGAACAACAAGAGCACTTATGAAAAAAATGATATATCCAAATAGGTTTCTCCTGTTGCTACTTGCCCATTATGCCTTTACCACACTGAGGACCACTTCCACTTGTTTTTTAATTGCACCTTCTCTGAGAGAGTGTGGATGAATATTAAAACTAAGATCAATGTGGCTTGGCCTATGTTAAATTGGACTGGGTTGGCGTCTTATATTGCTAAATCTGTTAAGGGTAATTCTCTTGGCTCTATTATTTCCAGGCTTGTTCTAAATTGCACTGTTTACCTCATTTGGCTTGAGAGAATAGAGAAAATTCTTGAAGAAGTTCTTGTGTTGAATATTTTTAATATGGTTAGATTTAGAGTGTTGTCTCTGAAGAATTTAAAAAGACATTCAAATGATTCATGATTTTTAGCTACTTGGAGATTGCCCTCATCTATCCTTAGGGGTGATACTCCTTAATGTAGGCAAGTGTGGCTTGGAAGTGCATGGGAGATCAAAGTGATGCCTGGAAAATACAAGAAACAGAAAACTCTTTTTTTTGGTTTTAAAGAAAATATACTAGAGGCTTGAACAAGGTTACATAATTTCTAATATGAATCAATAAGCTTTCTGTAACTCAACTTGACAAGAACTTATCTTAAACATGTGGGATCAACTACATGGATTTATTTTCTCAAATCATTCAAGCTTTTTAACTCGTTTTGATTAATAAGGAGACTGAGCACCAAAAAAAAAAAAAAAAAGAAAAAAAAAAAAGAGGTACCCTAATAGTTAAAATACCATTGCAGAACTCTGTATCAAGAAGAAGTCAAGCAGTTACAACTCCATGTGTCAACTAATAGAATATCTTTCATTATAATTTCAACCCATGTAAATGTTGCTGTAAACATGCTTCCTAAACAAGGTAGCAACAAAATGGTAATCAACAAGCACATGTACAAGAACAATGGCTATGTACTCCCCAATTTCCACAATGGGCAACCTATACTTGACAAATAATCTATAGATAGGTTCAATAGTATGACAAAGGTGTAGAATACTAGATGCAACAATAATACAATGGTTCTCATCAGTAAGTATTAAACCACAAAGAAGATGAATACCATCAAGAAAAAGATCAAAATGGCAAATATCTTAATCATGAGCCACCTGTTTGATGATATCTGGTTTAAATGCCTTAACAAAGCACTGCGAGCACTTTCAACATTTGTCAATGACTCTTCCATGTTATCATCAATCCTAATCAAACAAATAAGCAGTTTCAATATAAGAAAACATGAATTTAAAGAAAAAAAAAAGCAAGCAAGATAGTTATTCACTATAAATAACAAAACTATAAGCTCTAATCAGGAGCCACATGCATTTAAGTTTCTTCTATAAAAATCTACTTTTTTTCATACTTCAGAAGTTTAGACAGGTCAAAGTTAACAAATTAAAATAATCATCAGATATTCATGTAAAAAGAGTAAACCTGATAGCCAATTCCCGTTGTTGCGCTACCATTGTAGCCAAATGCGTGGATATCCCACCAAGTTTTGAAAATGTGGATTCCACATTTTGAAGGGCTACTACTCGACTTTTGGCAAATTTTTTTGAGGACGGTTAAGGTGCATATAGTCCTATCAAAATAAACCATTACAAAACACAAAACAGACCCTCATAGACGCTGACTTTGCTGCCTCGTGTGCAGCTTGCACTACCTGCCTAGGTACTTTAGTTATATATACAAAATCTATAGATAACAGATGTCCATTCAGATGTACTTCAGATTCCACTCTATCTACTGCATTCCCTTCCTTGAGCCTATTTACTAACACATGACAATCTGTTAGGATGGTAATTGACATCACTTTGCTTTGTATGCACCATCTTAACATTTCAAAACATGCTCTAGCTTCTGCTACAATTGCTGATCCATGCTATCCAGGTTGCCCTTACTTTGGCTGAGTGCTTTAACCATGCTCCATCGATCAGAAACCTGGCAAAAATTGGATATGGGGGCCAATGCACATTGTTAGTAACAGCATAATAAGTATCTACTATGCCTATTGCATCACATTCCAACAACAACATTACACCCAAAATTCAAATTAAAACTTCAACATTTAAAAATTACTTTAATTAATTGAGCTTTTCCACCATAACAACTTGAGGAAACTTTATCCATAAGGTTGTCCCTGGAACAAAGCAAAATGAAGATCATTCAATCTTAACCACAAAAAAACTTCCATCACTTTAGCACCATCAATCCCCCCCACTCACTCAGCTATTTTTCCCCCATTGCTAAGCAAACCACTAGCTGCTTCACCACCATCAACACCCCATCCTCTCTTGCCACCTTAAAACACACCCTCTTACCTAAACTTCATTCTCACCCTCTATCTCACCCTACATAAAAACCCAATTTTCTCACACCACAAACCTACATCACTCTTCTTCATTTTCACTCGATTAAGCCACTCTCAATGCTCCTGTTTTCTAGTAATTAATTAACCATAAAAAAGAATAGTGATTTGTCCTGCATAATAATTCACATGATCTATGAGTTGGTTGTTGCTATTTGAACTGAAGATGGACCATTGACTAATGACTCTCACTGGCAATGTCCTACTTGAAAAATATGAAGTTTTATCTAAAGGTAATTGACTCACTATTACATCATCACTAGTTTTCAATTGGAGTACATTGCACTGACACTTAAGTTCCAACCAAATCAAAAGTTCAATGCTTGTCTTTCTAAACCTAGAAAGAGCTCCCTCTCCCAGAACATTTTGATGTAATTTGTTTAGATCAAAATTCTAATCACAAAATTCAATCTGTTTAGATCATAACATTATCACATACCAGAACATTTTGATGTAATTTTCATCATTCCCACCTCCTAAAATACGACTTACACTAAGATTGTAACTTTGTTGCAAGTTTCAATATTTTTATTTTAAGAAAAAAAAAAAGAAGACCAATTCCATAGTTTTTCTCAGCAATTAAACAAAATTAGTTGATTTTAAAATTTTAGCAATTGCATGTTCCAAGCTATTAACAGTCAAATTGAAGGCAAAAACATAAACTTCACATTCATCATACCTTAAAATCAAAAACCCTTAAACAATCGCTAGTTTGAAGAGCCAAGAAACCCCAAATCATCACTAGATTTAGAGACAAACCCATCTGAAATCAAGATTACAACTAAAACCCAATTGATGAAATCAAGATTATAACTAAAACCCAATCAAAATTTAACAAAAAAAAAAACAGTATAAATAAGACTGATTAGAGTTCAATTGGTCAAATAGATCAAAAACCGAGAAACCTACCTCAAAAACAAGTTATAATCAGGTGCAAATAAGCCATGAACAGGGCTCCTCGGACAAAGATGTACCTGTCGGAGCACATAGGTGAGGTAGCGATGGCAATGAGGCCATGGATGGGCAAGAGAAAGAGATGGAAGTGGCACTGGCGCTAATCGATGTCCCAACACCGATTTGATGCCATCTTGTGTAGAGGTGGCGTTGGGTGGAGGTGGAACTTCCGCCTGCCATCAGTCACTTTCGCTCTCTCTCTCTCTCTCTCTCTCTCTCTTTTATGTGGCTTTTGATATATTAATAGCGAGAGCGAGAGAAAAGACAGAGTGACGATTGGGCATAAGAGAGAGAGTGAGATTAGGGCAGAAGACTGAAGGGTTTTTTTTTTTTTTTTTTTAATCCTATAATAGAATACAGAAAGTTTGGGAAAAGAAGGAACGAGGAGGGGATGGGGCGGGCTCGAATTTACGGATGAGGATTTGTGACGATGTTAAGAACCATCGCAAATGAATGAGCAAAAATAAAATATTTTACGATGAATTAATAAAGAGCATCGCAAAAAAAAAAAAAAAAAAAAAAAAATAGCAAGACATAAAAAAAATTTGCGACAGGTAATGTACCGTCGCATATAATCTTACTTTTTGCCACGGTTTTATTTGCCGTCGCAAAAACAAATCTTTGCAACTATTTTTTAATCGTCGCAAAAAGTTCCGTGTCATATATCCTTTTTTTCTAGTAGTGCCCCTTTTGTTTTGCCCAATCATGTTTGTATTTGTGTATACTTTGGTGTTTTGTATAACTATAAGATTTGGCTGTTTGAACTTATGTGATGGATGTGCATAATGTACGAGCATTTGCTTATGATACAAAGTTTGCTTTCTCCATATATGCACGGCTCGATGGATAACTTATATGTTGTATTATACTTCCGCTAAGTCCCATACTTTATATTAAATGGATTTTCGTTTAGAGGCTATAGGTAATCTATGATTACTGGCCGATCATGGCGCTAAACCTATAGGAGGCGGGTTTGGGTCGTGACAGAGTGGTATCCGTAAGAATTATGGTGAGAACAAATAAGAAAATGGCGAGAAAGGTGATGGGACTGTGAAAACCAATTAGACTGAGAAAAAGTTATTACAAGCTCTTTTACAAAATGTTATACAAAGTTAGCAGTAATCTAAACTATTTAATATTCGTGTCACCACATCACATTATATACATGTTTGTGTCAAAAAATGATTAATCCGAACTAACTAATTTCGTGTACAATTCAAATCGTATTGTTGTCTAGTGTTGAAAATTCTCACTAACGTGGAGGTTAAAAAAATTTAGAATTGATCTAGTGGTCAAGATTTAGAGTGTGGGAGTGTATTCCTTCCATGATTTCAGATTCAAAATATCCTACATATAAATAATTTTTTGAATGCAGGCCATAAGAAGTTGTACTCTAACTTTAATTTGATCCTTCATATGGTAGATTTGATTCCTGAATTAGTAATTCCATTAAGTTGGATACAAGTTTAAAAAAAAGAAAAAGAAAAAAAAAGAATGCTATGTAGATTGAATTTGAGTTTGTCCGAATGACTCGAGTTTTGACTTGTCGATTGTCCGACTGGTTGGTTATCCGACAATAGGTGACGGTCGCAATCGGTGATAATTGCGATAGACAAGTATTGTACTAGTCATTCAAATAATCGTCTAGACAATTAATCAACATGTATAAATTTAAATAATTCAAACAAACTTAAATTTGAGCAATCAAATATTGTTCAAAAAAAATTTAAAGCTCACGCACTTGAACATGAGTTAGATTGAGTGTGTGAACTTGTTCAGAACTCCAAAAGTCAATTGATCGACTCCAGTTTTGGACGCATGCTAAGCTTCTAGACACATAGTGGATTCAAGGGACAGAAACATGTGGGTTCGACACTCTTGATTTAGCGTTGAGATCCTCTAGAGTGTTAATGGTAGAGTGATCTCCTAGAGTGAATTATGAGGGCGCGACACCTGTCCCACTAATGGAACCAAGGGTTGAGATTAATCCCTCACCAAAACGACATCGTTTTGGTAGGGAAATTTTTAAAAAAAAAAAAAAAAAAACAGTGAAATGAGAAACGAAGAACAGAGAGGGGGGACACAGCTGCCGGAGTTTTTCTCCATCTCCGGCGCACTCTCCTTCCCTCCCGGCGACCCCACCGCACCCCTCCCCTCTCCTCCTCCTCTCTTCTTCTTCTTCTCCTTCTTCTGCTGGAGAGAGAGAAGCAGGGTGCCTAGTCAAACATTATTTTGGCACAGCAGCATTCATGATCCATCACAAGCACAACCAAAATTCATCCTCTTCTTTTTTTTCTTTTTCTTTTTTAATGTAGAAAAACAAAATTCAATCATGATCCTAATTTCAGCATTGAAGTTGATATTAAAAATAAAAAAAATAAAAAATCCCCACCAAAAAAGTTGGGCAATTTTAGCAAACCCATTCAATAAAATTACTAGTATATAATTCTTCAGAGAGGTGGTGTGAGGAATATATATATATACATATTATATATATATACATCTATAATTTAAAAAAAGAAAAAAAAAAAGAATGAATGGACCTGGAAGATCCATTTGTTCATGATAATAACAGTAACATTGAAGCCCCACCACTGAAGGATGGCGAGAATGGATTGAAAGACGGTCCATTGACAGAATCGACCCTCCTCCATCTGAAGCCAAAGTTGAAGATCAACGCACTTGGAATCTACAGAGAGCTAATTAGAGAAGATGAGAGAAGCTCTAATTGAGCTGGCTCTTCTTCTCCCATCCCATGTGATGTCGTAGACGATAATGATCCAAGGAGAGTGCGCCGGGAGGGAAGGAGAGTGCGCCGGAGATGGAGAAAAACTCCGGCGACTGTGTCCCCTCTCTCTCTTCTTCGTTTCTCATTTCACTCTGGTTTTTTTTTTTTTTTTAAATTTCCCCACCAAAACGACGTCGTTTTGGTGAGGAATTGATCTCAACCCTTGATTCCATTAGTGGGACAGGTGTCGCGCCCTCATAATTCACTCTAGGAGATCACTCTACCATTAACACTCTAGAGGATCTCAACGCATTGATTTAAGCCACGCAATTTTCCATGCAAATACTTTTTAAAAAAAATAAAAATAAATATTAAATATAATCGTGAATTAGTTTGACGGTAAAAGCACCTCATAAAAAATTAGGTAAATTACTAAGTTTGAGATTTAGAATTGTTTTGACAATTAATAATGTTACGAAGAATTTTTATGAGAGGTTTGTGTCCTATTTTGTAAATAATTTATGTGCACATAATTTATTCTTTGACAATATATTTTTTTAAGTTAAAAGTTTTAAATAATTACTTAAAAAAATTAAATTTTTTTTTTAATTTTTTTTATAAAAAATCAAAAATTAACTAAAATAATCCTTAAAAAAATACGGTTAGTTCTATATTTATAATAAAATATTAGTTTATGTTATTTTTATGAGCTTTTTAGTTTTAAACAGTCTATGAAAAGTATAAAAATGATGTAATATAAAATTGTAGGGGAGAGAGAGAGAGGATAATTACAATTCATTATATTTTAAAAAAAGATAATTACAGATTTATTAAAAAATTTATAACTTTAACTATTAATATTGATAAAATTTACCACCAATTTATAATTATTTTTGAATATGACTTTTTATGTGAAATGAGTATTTTTTTTTTGGTTGTTGAGAAATTACAATAAAATGGAAAGAAGACAAAAATATTGCAATTTGAGTATTAAAAGAAATTTGCAATGTATATGAAAACTCAACATAAATTGTCAATGCATAGAAAAAATCATAATTTATCAGTATAAATTCATTCTTTCCTAACTCGCGGCAAACCAAATCCCTATCACCTTGGTCATCGCTAGTCGCTCATTTACTTTCCTATATCACTGTAGCCTCTGTTTCAATCTTTGAAACCATCCTCTCCCGATATACCATTCTCATTGCAACGATGTCGGCAATAGCCACCGCCATTGCCATCACCGACCACCATTGGCCGCCACCAACATTCTTTGTCTGTGAATTAAGAAAAAGGCTACCACCAACCACTACATCTCCCCTTTCCATGACCTTAGCCTTGTTCCACTGCCCTTTTCTTCCTCTACCATCATTCACGACCATAGCATTGCCATTCACTGCACACCACCTTCTCTAGTTCGATCTAGTTCATCTAGATCTAGTTCACCACCGACCAAACAAGAAAAAAAAGGCCATCTAAATTTGGTTTGATAATCTCTATCTCTCTCTTCTTTAAAGTTTTTGATTTGGGGTATTATTAAGATATGATCTAGATTTGAGAGGATTGTCTTTCTTTTTTAAAGGTTTTGATTTTGAGGGTTTGTTTGAGAACTGATCTAGATTTAAAAGGATTGTCTCTCTTTCTTTAAGGTTTTAATTTTGAGGTTTTTTTTTTTTGGAGATCTGATCTAGATAAGGGGATTGAGATATGAAAGGTTTACATAGGATGGTGAGGGGTAAGAGATGAGTCATCCACGGTTAGTTAGGCATAGTGGTGGCATGGAAATGAGGCAGAACGTCAAAAAGAGGGGTTACAATGGCGAGAGAGAGATGAGGGAAGGTTGGGGGTAGTGGAAAGAGGCTTGGTGGTGAAAGGGCTAAGAGGATGAGCTGCAATAGTAAGAGAAGGGTGGTGGAAGGGTTAGGGGTTGCAAAGAGGGAAAATAGAAGGGTTAACTAGCAATGGATTGTGCGTTAGGATCCTCTAAAGTTAAATTCCTAGAGTGATCTTCTAGAGTATCCAATCCACCCGCTGAAATGAAAACTAACCAAAACGATGTCATTTTGGTTAGTAATTTGAAAATAAAAATAAAAATTCAGGATTTCAAAATTCCCTCCTTTGGCTGCCTATACATGCATATGGCAGCATATATAGAAAGAGAGAGAAGAAGAAGAATAAGAGAAAGAAGAATAAACTATCTGCTCATCGTGGTACCCATTCCTTGATAGCTTCACCAGTGCAGCAAGCCAAGAGGGCCAACCTGCCACAACCTGGATGATAATTAGGAACAACAACTTCACAATTCTCTCTCTTCTTCTCAAAATGCTTATCCCTTATCTTCTTTGAGCCATTTAATTTCTTATGACTCAATCCATCTCTAATTTCACCACCACCATCCAACCTTTCTTTCACCCAGAAACTCTCCACTCTCTTTGAAGAAATAATTCGAGGCACATGTAACTCCGATGATGACCCTTTATTCAATGGTCTCTCTCTTGGGTTCTCTCTGCCATATTCTATAGCAGAAGCCTTACCACAAATGCAACCCATGAATTTCAAACAAACACCCAACAAAAATAAACCCTCCTTTACAAATACAAATCACCAATAATAACTAATTTTATCCAAAAACAAACCCACCATATCAAATTCCAGTGAAGAAAACAATCAACTAAAAAAAACCCAAGTTCATAATTCAAACTCGCTGTATAAACAATTAATGAACCAACCACTATATACTCATGAATCTTTCTTCAATGATATATACATGGATTGTACGACCACTATATACTCTTCTCTCTCTCTCTCTCTCTCTCTCTCTCTCTCACTTTGCTTTCTATATCTGCTACGTATATAACAGCTGCGAGGGAGTCTGTTGGTGGTAGGACGGCGGTAGCGGAGGCGCGTTGGGAGGCAGCGTCTCATCTCTCTCTTCTTCTTCTCTCTCTTTCTATATCTGCTGCCATATGCGTGTATAGGCAGCTGAGGGAGGGAATTTGAAATCCTGAAATTTTTTTTTCTTTCAAATTACTAATCAAAACGACGTCGTTTTGGTTAGTTTACATTTCAACTGTAGGATTGCATACTTTAGGAGATCACTCTAGGATGTTAACTCTAGAGGATCCTGACGCATGGATTGTGGCCGCCAAAGTTGTAAAACGAAGGGAAACGGAAAAGGAGAGTAAGGGTATTTTGGTATTTGTCAAGTCATTATATTATGTTTTTATAATTTTTTTTTCTTTTCAAATCTATTACCATTTCAGGGAATATTCCATTAATTTGTAATATGTTTAAATTTTATAAAAAAAATAAATGCGTAACATAAAAGTTCTAAAATAAAAAAATAACTACATAACGCCTCCCACAGTGGTGTTATCAAACAGATTATTCTAACACTATATAAATAGATTATTTTATTTTATTTTTATAAAATATGACATGCTGTCTTTTGTGATTATTTTGTTTTAAATTAAAATAATTATAAAAAATGTTAAAAATTCTATATGAATTATTGAATATTTTACTAAACACGTACATGAGTATGAGATTCACATCACGTGAAACTTACATCAGTCCCACACCTACTATGTATAGGTCTTACACTCATGTACGTATTATGTAAAATATTTAGTAATTAATTTAAGATCTCTAATATTGCCCATTATTTATTATTATCCTTTATAATTTTAAAAATGTCATTTTCATACTACTTTACATGGTTACTTAAGCCTTGTTTGAGAACTTAAGTTTTTAACCAAATCAAACCAAATCAAGTCAAAGTCTTAAATTCCATCAACTTAAGTTTTTAGTCAAAAAATTAAAAATTATTTTAATTATCAAATTATTCTTTTATTTTTCTATGCTTCTTTTTATAAAAAAATAACTAAAAAATCAATTTCCAAACACCCCTAATGTAAAATTTTATTTGTGATCTATTTTTCGGATATGTTGCCCATGCATCGTAGTGGAGCACACACATCGTAGTGGAGCACGGGACGTGCTTACCAAATTTTCACTTGGCTCCGTTTGTTTTCAGAAGTAGAATGGAAGATATTTATAGTGAGGGGATTGATAGTGAAGGAATTAAGTAAAATTATGTTTGTTTTGATGATAATTGTTAGTGTAGGAATTGTTAAATTATTTTTATATAAAATAATAAAACAAATAAAAAAATATAAAAAATTAAATATTAATATTTTAAAAAAAATTCCTAATATGTAAAAAATAAAAAAAATAAAAAAACTTATAATTCCCTCACTATTTTTCTAATACCATCTCCATTTCCATCTCCACCTCTTCCATCTCAATGCCCCTTTCCAACCTCCATCTTAATTTCTTCCCCAACTCTACAAATAAACACAATACTAACTCCACCTCTATCTTAATCCACCCCCACCTATTTAGGTTAAGTTTGACATCTTCAAAAAAATTCAAAAAGTCAAAAAGTCACTATTCTATTTAAGTCACATTATGTTATTTAAGTCACATCACCTCTCTAACACATCACTTTAAACCCAACCCAAATTTTATAAAAAGTCAAAAAATACATTTATTTAATCTTCTCAAACTTGGCCTTAATCTCAAAACAAACGGGCCTCAATGATAATCACATCGACTTATCAACTGGTAACCCTTTATAAATCGGAGCCCACCAAATCCCTCCTCCCAGAGGGACAATAAATAGAGACTAAAAAGAGAGAGAGAGCCAAAGTGAGAAAGGGAGAAGACCATTTCCTTGCTCGGAAAGGGGGGGAAGAGAGAGACAGAGAGACCAGAAGATAGTTTTGAGAAGGGTTGTAGAGCAGAGACATGTGTTTTGCTCTATATCTTTCTTTGCTCTTCTCTGCCATTGAAGCTAATGGCTTTGTTTACTGTATCTCTAAGTTCCAAATAGGTTAGTTTGGTTCTACTTGAGCTTTCCCAAATTTATTCTCTCTTTATTTTTTTGCCATTTTTAGAATCTCCACTCCAAAAAGGTTGTTTTTTAAAAAAAAAAAAAAAAAAAAATACTATTTCTTGACATATTAACCCTAATTTTCAATTGGTTTATGAGAATTAAAGATGTTTGTGCAAGTGATGATTAGTTCGGACCAGTCAATTATGGTAGTTCTTGTTTCATCCTACTAGTAATTATTTGCTTGCCTTTTTTTAATCTTATTCTAAATTCTTGATACTCTTGTTTGATTTATAATGTCATTTAATTTTGATGTTCTTGTATTATCTTGAATGCATCTCTGTTTTTTGTCCATTGATATTAGATCTTGTTCTTAATTGAGAATTATGTGCATTTTCTTTCTCAACAAGATTTCCAAGGGAACATTTTTTTGTCAAACCAAACATATAAACTTTTTCTTTTTTCTCATCTAATGGGTTGCTATTGTTGATGTTACTGACTTTGTTTATTTTTTGAGGTTCTGAAGAAGTGAACATGATAAAGTCAGAGCAAGAAACCAAAAATTTAAAGCTCAAAAGGGACCTCATCTTCCTGATTTTGCAGTTTCTCAATGAGGAGAAGTACACTGAATCTGTTCACAAGTAGAATCCTAACTTTTTTCTTTCCAATTTCACGTCTTTCTTCTTTAAAATTCCAGTTAATCATAGTTTGTTTGATTTTCATGAATAGGCTTGAATGTGAATCGGGTTGCTTCTTTAACACGAACTACTTTGAGGAGCTGATAATTGATGGAAATTGGGATGAGATGGAAAGATACCTTTCGGGTTTCACCAAATTGGACGATAACTATTCTAGGAAGATCTTTTTCGAATTGAGAAAATATAAGTACCTCGAGGCCTTGGATAGGTATATTATTAAATTTTCTTGAGTTGTTGCTGTCTCTTGTGCCCTTTATGTGGTAGTGGTTTTTATCCTGCATCAACTCAAATTTGTTAGAACTTTTTTAGGCATGATCATTTTGCAGCCACTACAATCTTTGTGAATGAACTCAAAGTCTTTTCGGCATTTAATCAAGACATGTTCAATGATTTGACCAAGCTATTGACATTAGATGATTTTAGGTATGAAATCTAAACAAAATCTATACTCATGTAATGTTTGATGACATTTATGTATTTGAATTGCAATATCAAAATCTTGTGGCTTTGCAGAGAAAATAAGCAACTTGCCAGTTATATTAATGCAACAGATGCAAGATCGAAGATGTTGGTTTGGTTCAGGGACCTTATCAAGGCAAATGTTGTTTGCCATGATAGAGTGAATTTTCCCAACTTGGCAGATTCAAGGTTACGGAACCTCATTAACCAAAGGTAATAAGCTTTATTCTAAGAAGCACGGACAATTCTATGGAGGAAGCGTGTCATGTCAGACACAACATTTTTTGGACACTCCTAAAAGCGTGTCCGATAGTTCTTCAACGTGTAAAAAATGTGTTGTGTTATTTTTTTTTAATTATCTTTGAATAAATTATTTATATATATACATATAATAAATTTATAGAAATGTGTTGTGTCATGTCCTACATTTTCTGAAAATTGACGAGTTGGTGTGTCGATGTCGTGTCACGTGCTACTTAAGCTTTATTAGAAAAATAATGTTTTTTCCTAGTGCTAATTTTGGTGTGATATGACAGCTTAAATTGGCAGCATATGCTCTGCAGAAATCCTAGTACCAATCCTGAAATGAAAACACTTTTTGTAGATCATAAATGCAGCCAACCCAGTTCTTCAAATGTGAGATCAACTACTAGCAACCTAGCAAACAGATCCACATCACAGCTTGGAGGTTTCCTTACTGTGGCTTCAAATGTGGTTTGTGACCAAGTTGATTGAATTGATTTTGTGATCCCTTTGTTGTTTTTTTTTTTCTTGGCAGAAAATTTCTATTTGATATACATTTTTATTTTCAGCCATCCCAACCCATCGTACCCAATCAAAGCCCTTACAGCATGTGGATGCATAGTCAACCAAACTGTAAATCATCCAGCTGTTTCTGGAGGAACTATGGCTCCCCCAAATGAACCCAGGTAACCATTATATTACTTCACTACTTGTTCCCATTAAGCTCTAAGTTGACGTCATATGTTAAAATGATTTTATTACTCCACTACTTGTCCCTTGTTAAGCTCTAAGTTTACGTCATCTATTAAAATGATTTTATTAATAAATTTGTGCGGTGTTTTGAATTTCAACGTGCCACATGATCTTGCATGGTTACAACTCAGTTTAGCCTCAAGGGTCATGATGGTATCACTAAAACAATGCCATCTGGAAGTTCAGATAGGGTAAGTTGGATTAGACCTAACTGTTAATGGCACTTCGTATTTCTGTTTATGTTTTTTCAACTTTTGTTTTCAGTGTTTTACATATGTAAATATATCTTGTAGATGAAGCAGATGGTCTGCAGTCTTGACGGACGTGCTAGCCCAATGCTCAGCAAAACTGATGAATTGCCCATGGCTGTCACTAGGACATTGAATCAGGGGTCACGTGTAGTGACCATGGATTTTCATCCTGTTCTACCAACGCTACTTCTAGGTCAGCATTTCAATTTTTGTATTTTTTATTTTTGTACTTCAAGCCAGGGCAGGGAGTTAACGTCATGTTTCTTCTTGTGATTTCTTTGTCAGCTGGAACTGACGTAGGGGACATCGGATTGTGGGAAGTTGGCTCGAGGGAGAAGCTTGTTTCAATAAGTTTTCAGATTTGGAACATTGTTTCAATTTCAACATTATTAAAAGTAAGCCATACTATACCTAAGTGGTAATATGAAACTATATTTTCAGGATGTCGTAAAATCTAATTTAATCCTACTAAAATTCAGATCTAGGCAAAGTTTCATGCGTTGCAGTTAACTGTATAAAATGGAGCCCAACTGGTTCTTTATTTGGTGAGTTCAATCATCCTTCATATATATGAAAGAGTCCATTATTTTATAAGATTTGAAAAGACTGAAATGGCTTGTGATTTGAATTGATTTAGTTGATTAACATACCTATTTTTTGTTCTAACAAAACAGGAGTTGCGTATTCTAAACACATGTTGCACGTGTACTCTTACCATGGTGAAAATAACATTCAGCCCCATTTAGAGGTAAGTTCTGGTACATTTTGATTTATAGAACTGCATATCAATGTTATTTTGTTTCTGATGTAAAATCCTTTGATTCCTAGATCGAGGCTCATATTGGTAGTGTAAATGATATTGCTTTTGCTAGTACTAGTGAGCAACTTTCGATCGTTACCGGTGGTGAGGACAAAATTATTAAGGTGAGTTCGGAGTCTTAATTAGTTGTATTGTTTCCCATCTTAAGCAATGTAAATTTATTATCTTGCATTTTTTTAATTGTCTTTGAATGATATATTCATATATATAACAATTGGCGTATTGTGTCATATTCGTGTCGTGTCCGTGCTTCTTAGATTAACTATATCTACAATTGTAGGTGTGGGATGTGGTTACTGGTGCCAACTTGTTTACTTTCGAAGGGCATGAGGCTCCTGTATTTTGTCTTTGCCCACATGTCAGGGAAAATTTTCATGTAAGGATCACAAATTCAAATCTCCTTTCTCTGATTGTTCCATCTGTACTTCTTGCTTTCATGGCTTATGTTATTTATTTTCAATATATATTGAATATTATGTTTGCACTTCCTATTTCTAGTTTATTTTTTCAACCTCGACCGATGGAAAGATAAAAGCATGGTCATATGATATGTTTAGACCGTTGGTTCATTCTGATGCACCAGGTGGAGTAGGGTCCACAACAATACTTTATAGTACCGATGGCAAAAGGTAGATCTTTTGAACCAACTTTAACACATGATTTTGTATCTGTTCATATATATAGAGGACAAATTGAAACACTAACATTGTCATTGAACATGTTGTAGGCATTTTTCATGTGGTACAAACCAAAATGGGGAGACCCATCAGTTGAATGGGTAGAAAAGAGAAGTATTGAGCAGATAAACTACAAAGGATTGCAAAAACATTCTTTTGGTATCGTGCAATTTGATATAACCAAAGACCGCTTTTTGGCTGCCGGTGATGACTATGTTATCAAATTTTGGGAAATGGATAGCGAGGATCTCTTGGCAACTTCTGATGCTGGGGGAGATTTACCTGTAAGTGGTTTCGTAATTGTGCTAAAATTAAATCTTATTCCTTACAAATGGGCATTACAAACCCCACTTGACCCTTGAACTGCCTAGACCCATATGCCACTACTTTATCGTTCTGCATCAGGACATAACCCAAGCCCATCTTCGATGCATCACTATAGATGGTAAAACCTTTATCTCCGGACGGAACTATAAGTACTGGAGCACACACTAATCGACTCTTTAGATCCTGGAAACTCTTCTCACAATCATCAGACCATTCAAATTTAACCCCTTTTTGTGTTAAACAAGTCAAAGACATAGAAATTCGGGAAAAACCCTCAACAAACCTTCTATAATATCCTGTTAAACCCAAGAAACTACGAATTTCAGTGACACTAGTAGGCCTATTCCACTCTACCACCGCCTCACTTTCTTGGGGTCAACAGACACCCCGTCTTTAGATATCACATGACTCAAAAATGATACACTCTCCAGCCAAAATTCACACTTCTTTAATTTAGCAAATAATTTCTTCTCCCTTAATAACTGCAACACTATTCTCAGATGTTCTTCGTGCTGCTATTTACTCTTTGAGTACACAAGAATGTCATAAATAAAAATTACCACAAACTGATCTAAGAAATTGTCAACCCAAACGTATTGGTCAACCCAAACGACATCACTAAAAATTCATAATGCCCATATCTAGTTCGGAAGGCTGTCTTAGGTATATCTTTCGCGTTAACCTTCAACTGATGATATCTAGAACGAAGGTCAATCTTAGAAAAGACTTGTGCTCCTTGCAATTGATCAAATGAGTCATTTATCCTAGGCAAATAATATTTATTTCGAATTGTTACCTTGTTCAACCCTCTATAATCAATGTAAAGGCAAAAACTACCATCCTTCTTTTTCACAAATAAAACGGGCACACCTCAAGGAGAAACACTAGGCCTAATAAAGCCCTTATCTAGTAACTTTTATAATTGTTCCTTCAACTCTTGCCCCTGATTTCCTCCGACTGCTTGAGAACCACTACCAATATTAGTCGCATTCCCTCACCGATTGTTATTATCAGTTCGTCGATTCGTTTGACCCTGGCGTGTATTCCTAGCCATATTTGCCAATGTCTCCTCATGTTCCATTGCAACCTATATGCATCAATAATAAAACCTCATCTTATTCTATTCTCAAGTCCCTATAGCACGTAAATAAAATTAACATTTTACCAAATTATAAGCGTTCTCAATCCTACATCTACCCAATCTCACCACTATTCTATACCAACTTTTAAAATTACAACCTGGCTCTGATACCATAAAATTGTCACGCCCCAAGCTCCGTGACAACGCCGCACACTCATTTAGGTGAGCATGCAAGGCTAAGAGTCCAACACACAACCAACAATATAAAATACTCAAATTAAATCCTTTAATATCATAATGCTAAAAACCATACAAATAGACAATTCTAATCATATGAAATTGTCCACCAAGTCCACTAATAAAATAATAATAATAATAATGATCCAAATACTTAAATCATAGTCCTACTCTCGGCACTCCCACGAGTAAAAACCCCGCGGAGCTCTACTCCTCAGAATCTGAAAAATAAAATAAGGGTAAGCCAGACAGCCCAGTAAATAATCAACCATCACTGCTAGCTGGATCAAGTATACAAAAATAAATAAATAAATCGATGACCAATAAATATAATTTTTCTACAGTTCAATAAATGAACAATTATTTGTAAGATGGTTTCATAGCTAAAAATAAACAATGTACAATACGTTTTAAATGAAAAGCCAATGTGATAATTCAAAATAATTCGTTGTTCAAATCGATGGTTCGATATTCAGATAGTTCAATTATTCGATTCACAAAACCCAAGTCTTAATGACTACGGTCACTTAGCCCGTGACAAGGCCCAGAACCACACATAGGCCGGTGGTAAAGCCCCAAAAGAAACTAGTTTCTGTGCCAATAAATAACCCCCATTGGCTAGGGTCCAAATCATAGTCAGACTAGAGTGATGTTCAAAATTCAAACAATACACAACTTTCAAATAAAATATTCGATATTTTCGGAATAAACATTTGGTACAATTTTCAGAATAGTTTTACAAAATATTCAAATAACTTTCATAATAATATTCGATGTTGTTTTATACTTGACCCATGTTTTATTTTAAGAGAACACGAAGGCTATAAATATATATTTATGATTTTAAACGATTCGATAGGAATAAAAATGAACCAACAGTGATAGAGGGTTACTTACCTCAAACAGCTAAAATAACACTCCAACACCAACTCCAAAGACCCAGCTTCACCACTTCAATCTCACAAACCTAATAAATAAAACCTCAAATAAATTAATATTTTTTTACATGTTACATATACCCACAAAAGCCCCACCATATTAGATTAATGTATTGCTTTAATATCCAAGAGATCAAACCATTCAACCCAACTTTATAGCCAAACACACCCATACCCATGATACAAACTCCATTGTTTCTATTACCCACCCAAAGTTACACTTACACATTGCACCCAATTCTCAAAACCTAAGTAGGCACCTATAGATCTTCCAAATCCCCTTAATGCATTGATTGTTAAATTCCTCAACATAAACTTAATAATTAACAGTAAAGATAGATTTTACCTTAACCAATGGGTGTCCCAAAATCACCAACGTGCTGCCTCCAATCCCTATTGTAGCCTCACTTGAACCTCTCTTCTCTTTTTCTTTTCTTTTTTTTTTCTTTTACCTTCTCAAACCCTAGCCGCCTATGGAGCAATTCCTAGCCTCTGTTTTGTTTGTTTCCCAAGACTTAAAGCCACAATATATAGGTGGGCTTATTAACCTAATTTCTCAAAGTTACAAAATTACCCATCTAAGTAATAGAAAATATAATGCCATCTCATAACTAATTCTTTGATATTAATAAATGACCCATATAAATTAATTTAATTACTAATCTATCCAACAAAATAATTCTACACACAACTTGGGTTTTACAACGAGCTTGCCATTTATAGAGTCAGCAAATGTGGAAAAACTTGATTTTAGGTGTCCACAAGTCCGCCGTTTCAGAAGTTGGCGAAAGTATAGAGAGAGAAAGGTTTTGGGTGCCCATCACCCTGCCGTTTTTAGAGTCGGCAAATGTGGGAATATTTTATGTATATAAATCTATATATGTATGTTGGTTTTGTGGCTCTTACTTGGGGCATCATAGCGTATTTACCACTCCATGGTTGTATATGAGACTTTGAATGAAAATTATGCATTGAACATTTTTGGTTTTTAAAAGAGAAAGTATGAATTTTATCCTTACAAGTGCATGCCATGATCATATGCATTTCAATTATTTATGTAACTTGTTAAATGTATTTTTTACTGGGCACTAGCTCACCCCAAAAACTAACCATCTTTCAGGAAATGAAGTGGATGCGCCACCTAAATGATTGACTTCGGGAAAAATTTTGGATGGGGGTACGGAAGCTCTCTTTTGATATTTTGTGTTAAGCCTTGGTCAGGCTATTCTTGTTTGGGAATTTAGACTTCCATTTTTGTGTATTCATGGACACTCCTTGAAAAGATGTTTGTCCTTTTAGCTCTTCCTTTACAATATCTCTTATCTTTTGAACTATTATTATTTTGTTGATAGATGTAAACAAACAATGATGTAATCACTGAAATAGTTCAATGGGAAAGAGATAGTCATGAAATTTTATTAATGTTACTATAAATTTATTAATGTTATTATGGATTTATTCTCTCCTTACTTTTCTATATTGGTTGACCCTCGGCGAATGTGTTTCGTTGTGGTAAATTATCTGGGGCGTTACAACCCAGGCCTACATTTTTATATACATATTTGTACACTTATATAATTAGTTAATACATAATTACATATTATGTACAAACCAACTATTATCGACAAGTGGTCATGGAGAGGGCAATTAGGTGCTAAGTTAAGTGAGATTTTAGGACATTCACCTACATTGTAATCTAATTACTGACATATTAACTGTTTTTTTGTTTTTAAAAAAAAGAAAAAAAGAAGAAAATTTGAATATGAACACACACCATCCAATTAATACTAGTGTCTAGTATTAACCTGGAAGAATCTTAGAAACCCAACCTCCCCTCCTGTTGTCTTAACTCAGAAGACCCTTTGATTGCTATTCTGTTTTTGCCGATGTCACGACGTCCAATTCTGAATAAGGGAGGAGATGAGTGCTTTAGGTGGGCTTGTTCTGGTTTAGGTGCTATTCTTGGAAGAAGGCTTGGTATTGGAAGAGGAGGGAGAGCCAATTTAATCGCTATGAAAGTGTGTTTGAGAGAGAGAGCGCCAAGACCCTTTTTTTTTTTTTTTTTTTTTTAGCGCGGGAGAGGGTGGTTGACGTGGTTTACGACTTTATGTTGAATGGGCCCGTTACTTGACGTGGGTCCGGGCCATCCAGCTCAGTCGGATTGACAAATAGGGTAATCTATATGCTTTGCTAATTTATTTATTTATTTATATCAATATTTCTAAAAGAAAAATGATATACAAGTCTGATCTATTTTATAAATTTAATGATGCATAAGTGATATGATTGATTGATAATTAGAAAATATATGACAGAGAGAGTATTACCTTTAATATCCTAATTAATTGCTACATTACTGGGCTTGAAAATTGAATATAATTTTTTGTTTTAATTTCTTGAATTCAATTTTCTGAAAATTGAGTTTTTATTTTTCATGTTTTTATTTTTAGTGAATTTTTTTAATATTTTAAGATTTTTTTTTTTTACTTTTTAGATACACTTAATATAAATACAATTACAAAAAAGTATAATATTTGTGAAAAAAATATTTAAATAAATTTCAAAAATATATAAATATATAAAAATTCAGTACATTTTTGTATTATTGTGTATTTATTGATTTTTTTTTAAAAAAATTTACAAATATTTTATTTTTTAAGTACATCTAGGTTAGGTGCATCTAAAAAGTAAAAAAAATTACTTAAAATATTAAAAAATTCACTAAAAATTAAAAAAAATACAAAAAATAAAAAACTTAATTTTTAAAAAATTGAATTCAAAATATTGGAACCAAATAAGGTGAATGCTCTTTCTAAAATGGTCTCCCTCACTTATAAGAACATCTCCAATGGTTCATCAAATGTTTTATCAAATTTAAATTTGATGAAAATACTTATTTTTTGTTGCTCCAATGGTTCACCAAATCT
Organism: Camellia granthamiana; assembly: GCA_036172215.1. Classification (NCBI taxonomy): domain Eukaryota; kingdom Viridiplantae; phylum Streptophyta; class Magnoliopsida; order Ericales; family Theaceae; genus Camellia; species Camellia granthamiana. The sequence goes on from CM069916.1 coordinate 9,825,700, forward strand.
TTCATCAAATCCTTGATTTCTCAAATCTTTCATCAAATTAAGGATGAATGTGCCTTTCATCAAATCATTATTCATAGTCGTTGGATTTTCACCACCGGATGTCCCCCGAATGACCACTTCAAGGCAAAAATTTATGAAAAATTTACTCTGGCCAGTCAAGCTCTCGAATGACCACCTCAAGCCAAAAATTTATGCAAAATTTACACTGCCAATCGACTGGTTGGACATCCGTCTGATCGACTAGTGTTCTGATGAAGTTTCAAAAACCTCTGTTGGAGCACTTGACATGAAATCTGTAACGGTCCCAAAATACGTGGCACAATTACTTTTATTTTCTTATGAGTTAATGTAATTTGTATAGGAAGGCCTTTGATAATGTCGGATTATTGGCCGATTACAATGTTAACCTATAAGGGCGGGTTTGGGTCGTGACAAAATAGACATTTTACTCAAATTTGATGCACCGTTAAAGATACTCTAAGACTAATGTCAACGTCCAAGGTGACCATCTCTGACTTCCGATGATAGTTTTTACAATATTCCTCAGACTATTTTCCAGCGAAAACAATATTTATTTTTTTAGATTTGATAATGACAAGAGAAAGGGTATAAAAAAAATAAAATAAAATGAAGAAGAATATAAAAAAGGAAATGTCTTACCAAAAATTAGTATCTCTCAATCTTTACTAGTACAAATCAACACAAGAATATACTCAGGGGAGAAGTTAGAAAATTAAATCAGAAGGGACACTTATTGATTACAACTTAAATTTTTTTTCCATAACCAATAACAAGAAGATAATAATAATTTTTGAATTAATATTAAGTATAAAAACTTAAATAAATTATTGCAAAAATATTTCACATAAAATTTTACAATTAACTTCGAATAAAATCGAAAAAAAAAAATATTATGTGTAACTAGTGTATCATGGATAATATAGAAAATTCATATATTTAAGTCTTAAAATAAATTATATAATGGTAAGATAAAACAAATTTTTACAAAATTTGAGTAAAAATTTCATATAATAGTGATATCACATCATTATTGACATATGATATCACCAACCAATAAAGCAATATATTAAGGGTGAACTTTACATGCAAATATAACTAACACTCTAATAATTTTTACATATATATAGTAAGATTAATTATATTTCCATGTTAATAATGATGGATATTATCTTTATATTGAGATTTTTTTACAAAATTTTCATACATAAAAATATAATTTATTGTAATCATTTTATTTTCAATAAAACAATCACTATTATTTTTATAAATTTAAAAATACTCTTAATATTTTATTCTAAATATTATTTTTATTTAAAATTTTATTTATACACATATATAATAAAAAAAAAAATTCAGAAGGTGCACGTGACCCCTTGGTCATCATGTGCTCCGACTGAATGTACCTCTTCTTCTGTCTATTTATCACTGACAAATTTATTGGTCGGATTCATAAAACAAAGAAAAGAAACATTAGAGGGCATGTCCAGTTTGAGAAAAAGAAAGGGCCATATATATATATATATATATAGAGAGAGAGAGAGAGAGAGAGAGAGAGAGAGACCACTTTTTTTTTTTTTTTTTTGAACACAGGAACTAAAGAAAAACAGGGGAACAAAACTAAGCAAAGAAACAGAGCTCAGCTCAAAGCTTGCACCAAAGGCTTAGGAGGATCCACACAATCACTTGTTTTCACACACGCACACAAAAGAAGCAACAAAGTCTAGTCTGATTAATTTTTAGAAAAATAGTTAAGACCACTAAAAGAAGAGTACTAATAGCTCTAATGTTGGTATAGGTTTCATATAATGGGATGTTTTGCCCTTGTGTTTGTTTTTTTTGATTTTCCAACTCATTAGAACTGATTTAGTGGTGCAAAATTAATGGTACCAATCACTGCTGTAATTTTTATTGAGATTTATCCAAAAAATTCAATAATAAATTTATCACTTCAATTTGTAAAAAAATTACAAGTGACAAATTTGGTTCACCTACTTGCACTCACACTGACTTACAAAGCACCATATCACTGATAAATGAATTTGTAGCAAATTTGGTTTGAGAAACAAAAACACAAAAAGCAAAAGAAATTGAAAGGGGGGCGAAATCTGGAAAACATATCTTGTTTAATTCTAATTTTTTGAATTTAATTTTGAAAAAATTAAGTCATTTATTTTTCGTATCTTTTTAATTTTAATAATTGTTTTAATATTTTCATATATACTTTTTTTCTTTTTATATACACCTAATTTAGATGTATCTAAAAAACAAAATGTGTAAAAAAAAAATTTAAAAAAAATTAATAAATAGACAAGAATACGAAAATATACTAAATTTTTGTATTTTTGGTATTTAATGAATTTTTTTTTCAAAAAAATTCACAAATATTATTTTTTTAAATTGTATTTATATTAAGTGTATCTAAAAAGTAAAAAATTTTCTTAAAATATTAAAAAATTCACTAAAATAAAAAAACACAAAAAATAAAAAATTCAATTTTTAGAAAATTGAATTTGTTAGAGTCAATTTCACCATTGAAACAATTATGTTAGTGTAGATCTAGAACTAAAATGGTGGATTAGGGACATTGGAGTATATGGCTGAGTGTAATCAATGATAGTGGATTGTAAATCAATAACAATGGAGATGGTTGGTAAACAATGGCGGTGGATCGACGACAATAGAATGTAGATCAAAGGTGGTGGCTAGTGAATGACAATGAAGTGTTTTGGAGAAATGTTGGAAAGCGAGAAAGAGAAAGAGAAATAGAAAAGAGAAGGGAATAAGTTAATGAGATCAAAATAAGTATTTTTTTTTTTATTCGAAAAAAAAAAAAAAAAAAACAACAACAACAACAAAAAAATTGGTCAGTAATTTAAATAAAAAAAACGCTCCAAATTACCGACAATGACAATAACTCGATAAGCCATAACTTGCAGATCTCACTTATAAGTTATAACTTCAATTCTCTATTTCCCAGCTAATGTACCAAAATTAAAATACAACAATACAAATTAAAACTCAACACATTCAAATCACGAACTTGAGTTACAAGCCATCGTATTTTTAGTCTAAAATTTCCACACAAAAAAGAAAAAAAAAATAAAAATGAAGGCACAAATTAGAAGTCAACATACCTCGTAGATAAATAATGATAGTGATGTTCTTAAGTTGGTCCGGACACCCGATTATCTAAAAAAAAAAAAGAAGATAGTGATGTTCTTAATGTATGCAATATATATATATATATATAAAATGTACGAGCATGAAATAATGTTCTCGTATAATCCTATTGATCAAGTTTGCGCTCCTCCAAACGTCGTCGCTTTATCCCTTGAAAACACAAACGTGAGCTAGCCGGCGGGTGTGTGCCGGATACCTCTCCGATGCCTAAGTCAGCCCAAATAGACAAATAGACAAAAGCTCTATGTATTCAGGAATCAAAGTTGTGTTACCTCCTCCATAGGTTCTATTATGAGCTTTTTATAGGTTCCGTGCGGCACAATCCTAGTAGGACTCTTATTCCCCCATGTAAAGTCCTCCTAGGAATCACACTCCTGAAAGATAATGCTTATCCTTCAACACCCCCCTCACTGCTTAAACCAAGTGAGATGGTTTTACCTCGGTAGTATGACAAAACGACCGAGCTAACATGGCCATGCTAAAGCGGCAGAAATAACCGAGCTCCAACTAGCTCGGTTCTTCCCTTCATTGCTTGTACCTCGGTTTGGTCCATCGAGACTGAGTTAACCGCAGTAAGCTTCAACCGAGCTAACGAGAGCAAGGTCCCACCATAAGAAGCCCAAATACCTCGGTTCTGAAAACCATGACCAAGCTAATTATCACCATACCGACCGTGGTAACCACAACCACAATTGGACCGAGCTAACTGTAAGGTCCTTTCACTTGGACCTTTTTACCGCGGCCCACAGAACGGCCCATTACCCAGCTCAGCCCAATTTACTTATAAATTACCCTCTCAATTGCCCCTTAATTCCATCTGCGCAGCATGATTGGGATTACCCGTTACCAACTGGGCTAAAAACTTTTGCCTTTCAACCGAGCTAAAAATACTGCCGGGCTACCAATTGGTTCGGTCAAAAAACGTCTCTTCAGTCACGCTGTCATCTGAATCGCTTGCTATTCCATAGACACGTGGCTGGCCCCTACTGGTTGAGTACAACTGTCAACGCCGACTTCGTATCTTGCGAATTTTGAACAGTCCCACCGTTTTTCACTCTCTTTACACCAAAACCATATTCATTTTTACTATTCATCTTCCCTCTCTCTTTTTCTCTGAGTCTCTGTTCTTGCAACCATAGTGCCTGCGAATCTTGTACTTTTGCTGATATTGTTTCCACCTTCAGTTCCTTCATTCTTGACTGGTATGTGGCTTAAATCTGTTTCCTTTTCGTTTATTTCGTACTGTTTTGTAATACATAGCATATTATGTATGTTTCTCAAAACACTTTGTAGTTTCCATGGGATATGACCACTTTTGCCCAAGAACCATGTAATAGATCCACTAGATTCACGAACAATCTGGGAAACAATGCTTTTGATCCAAAATAATACTTCAACCAAACTAGGAAGTTGTTTGTATTAGGTGCGAACCTAGCCAAACTAAACAACCGAACTAAAACTTCATGCCATACTTGGAGTTTCAATAGGTCTATGTACCTTCTGTTATCAATTAGCCGAGTTAGCGAACTGTATTAGGTTTGCGCAATACCGCACTAGAAAGCCTCAACCACCGATTGAGCTATATCTCGGGGCTAAACCAGCTTCCTGACTTAGTCAAAACCGAACTAAGAATGCTGCACCATAAGCTTCAACCGGGCTACGAACTTTTTATTTACTTAACCGAGCTAAAATCCCTCGCTCAAACCGAGCTAAGAATGAACAGTGTCCCGCGTAGTCAAGCTAAGACAACATTTATTTTACCTTCGTTACTTTTAGCACGGTCCATCAATCTGTGCTTAACACTTTTCCTTTGCACTTTGCAGACTGACTTAGGTTGGTCAGGCACACCTTTGCACTCTCCACCGAGATACTGAAGGTTATCTCAACACCGAGCTAAATTATACGTAATTTAAGGCCACATGGGGAAGTATCGATTTTTAGTGAACTCTCCAGGGGCCATAGCTGAGTTCCGAAAGGATTACCAAATTCCAGACGACGTCCATCTCTCACTAGCCGAACTAGACACCATTCCTTGGGAAAAACCGGGCTTCGTCCCTTTCAATGTTATTTCCATCGTAGAGGCTGGTCTCCGATTCCCTGTACAGCCTCTTGTTTGTGAATTCCTCAGACAAACAAATCTTTGTCCTACCCAACTTTCCACAAATTCATACCGAATAGTAAATGGCATCGCCGACCTAAACCACCGGCTTGGCCTCAACCTCGGTTTGGCTGAGCTATTTCACTAGTACTCTTTAGGCCAGAACGAAGATGGCTGGATTTATTATTTAAGAATAAGATGCCGCTGAGAAAAGATAATAAAGAACACCCCAGATAAAGATGTAAATGACGACGATTTTTTCTGGGTTTCTGGGAATTTTAAAGACCAGGAGGCCTAGATCCCAGGCGACCAAATTAACTAGAACAAAGGAGTCGCCGGTATAAATACCTCAGCTCAGTGTCGTGCTTTCTCTACTTCGTTGTTCTTATTTTCAACCGTACTAACCGTTGTCTTTTTCCTTTATGCAGACTTGAACCATCTAAAGTCGCTGTACAGTTATCCCAACCTTGACACACTCCGCGCTGCACTGAGATATCCCAATCGAGGTTGGGCCGAACTACTCAACTTTGAGTCGACGTATAGATATAGCAGCAGACGAAAGACCAGGGTGGCAGACTTCCTGTTGGAGCCTTCGCCAAAACTAGATCCAACCTTGCCTCAAATTAACCTGATCCCTTTAACTGTAGAACAAGAAATGGCTAAGAAGAGAGCAGTAAGGGCCCTTATCACCGAGACAAACCAACCCGAGGTACCACAAGCCGGTCAAACACAACCGGCCATGGTAGCCCTTCCAACCGCTCAGCCGTCTTCATCTCGGCCAAGCAAGCGTGCTCGGACTTCCACCACCGAGCCACGCCTTGTTGATGATGATGAAATAGTGCTTCCCCAAACCACGCCACCAAGCCCCCAGCCTGAGCGTTCTGACCGGGCTAGCTCTTCTGAATGGGCACTGAGATTATCCTACCGCAACCGAGCCATCAGAGACACAGATTCAGTGGTGGCAGACAAAGACCACACGCTTGCCTTCAACCTGGCTAAAAGCGTGTGCTTGCCTCCTGATATGGAACATCATGAACATTTGACCGAGCTAAAGGCCATCCGGTCGGCGACAAAGTCAATGGTGCTGGTAAGTACTCCTTCTAATCTTCTTTTATTCTGTGCCATCTGTTTGCTCGGTTTTTACTCATATTTGCTATCTCTCCTTTCGCAGGCCATGTAGAAAAACCACATTGCGCATAAGTGAGTGTTGGAACTGCCCAAGACGACAAGACTGGCCGTGGCTGAGGCCGACAGCAAGATGGCCAAGCTAAACGAGGCCAAACAAAGAATGACCGAGCTACAATCAGAGGTCGCTCGACTCACCAAACTAGTCGACTCGGAGGAGGCGGACAAGCAAAAGGCTTTGGCTGAGTTGAAGGACCGCTATCTGCGCGAGTTGGCTAAGGTCGAGAAGAAGAAAAGGGACGAAATAACCAAGCTGGAGAAGAAGATAGAAGACGCGGAAGACCGTGGTTACAAGGAGGGCGAAGCCACTTATATCCAGCAGTGCGAAGCTGCTAAGGATATATTTTTTAAATGTGGGTGGAATGCAGCCGTGGCGCAGCTCGGTCATGGCCCAGAGACCGAGGTTTTCTTGAACCCTCCTCCACATTTCATACCGAGCTACATGGCGGAGTACGCCCACGCCATTCAACAAAAAATTCTTCAAGTTGAGGATGATGAAGAAGAATCTGAGCCCAACAACGCCCCGACCGTCAATGATCCCGTTGTTTAGCCAGCTCGGGTGGAGCTACCGGTCGAAGACTTGGTAGACAACGTGACCGAGCTACCTGCTGAAATCGGGCTTCGAGTTGATCTAGATGCGGATCTTGACGACCTATTTTCTTGATTTTTTCCTTTTCCTTGTTTAACGAAAGAGTTTATAACCGGGCTGAGGCCCATCTTTTGTACCTTTGATGTGAACTTTGAATAAAAGCTTCTTTTGTTTCAACTGTCTGTTCGGTTTACTCCATGCTTACACTTATTTTCCAACTGTAATCTGAATGAAGTATAACATTTTCCGGCCGAGATGCCTATCTCGGTCTTAATCATGAAATCTATCTGGTCATACTTGCCAGCCTCTTCAGCTTGGATCCTTATCTCGGCTGAAGAGTACCAAGTGTTGGTTTTTCTAGCCAACCACTCTTCAGCCTGGATTCTTATCTCGGCTAAAGAGTACTAAGGCCTCGTTTGGGGACTGACTATTTTAGCCAAAAAGCCAAAAAGCCAACTAAAACTAGTCACATCACCTCTCTACTTTTCTGCACATCTTTTCGTAAAAAGCCAAAAAGTTACTAAAATAGCCTGTTCCCAAACGAGGCCTAAGTGTTGGTTTTTCCAGCCAACCACTCTTCAGCCTGGATCCTTATTTCGGCTGAAGAGTACTAAATGTTGGTTTTTCTAGCCAACCACTCTTCAGCCTAGATCCTTATCTCGACTGAAGAGTACTTAAAGTGTTGGTTTTTCCAACCAACCTCTTCAGCCTAGATCCTGATCTTGGCTAGGCTGAAGAAAGCTCAAAGTTGGTTATTCCTGCCAACCTAAAGCGAAGTGTTTGGTTATTCCTGCCAAACGTCCTGCAGCCTAGATTCTTATCTTGGCTTAGGAGAAGTGTTGGTTTTTCCAGCCAACCTCTTCAGCCTAGATCCTGATCTCGGTTGAAGAGAGCGCAAAATTGGTTATTCTGGCCAACTCTGCTTTCAATGCCCCTAGCTCACTAAAACAACTTTTACAGCAGAAAACAATTATACTGAAAGAAACTACTTGTTTTATTGAAAAAGGAAAATTACAAGTACTTTAAAGAAAAGCTAAAAATAAAATAGTTTGAGATTGGCGGTGTTCCACGGCCTGGGAATGGTCTTGCTGTCTCCATCTTCCAAGTGATATGCCCATTTACCTGCTAATCCAACCACTTTGTATGGTCCTTTCCAATTAGGTTCTAACTTGCCATCTCTGGGTACTTGAGTATTTCTCATTACTTTGCGCAGTACCCAATCTCCAATCTTGAATTGCCTCGGATGTACTGTCTTGTTATATTTTCTGGATAACTCTTGCTGATATGAAGCGATGTGGACCAGTGCTCTTTCTCTTCTTTCTTCAGCTAGGTCAAGTTCCAAGGTTATGGCTTCTCCATTCAAGTCTGGGTCAAAATTTTCATTTCTAATTGTGGGGAGGCTGACTTCTAGTGGGATTACTGCCCCCATGCCATAGGCTAAGGAGAATGGTGTTTCTCCGGTTGATCGCCGAAGTGTGGTACGGTAAGCCCATAAAACATGAGGGAGCTCCTCAGCCCACTTGCCTTTTGCTTTCTCCAGCCTTTTCTTCAATCCATCTAAGACGACTTTGTTTGATGCTTTCGCCTGGCCATTTGCTTGGGGGTATGCTGGTGTAGAATTGTAGAATTCTATCTTGTATTCTTCACAAAAGCCTTTAAAAATTTTGCCATCGAACTGAGTGCCGTTGTCTGGTATTAAAGCCTTGGGTATGCTGAACCGAGTGATGATATTCTGTCAGACGAACTTCTTCATATCTTTCTCTTTTATTGAGGCAAGTGCTTCTGCTTCCACCCATTTTGTAAAATAGTCTGTTGCTACAAGAAAGAACTTTCTATTGCCGGGCGCCGTTGGAAGTGGTCTTACTATGTCCAAGCCCCACATCACAAAGGGCCATAGGCTAGTTAAAGGTAGAAGCTCTCTGGCTGGTTGATGTATTTGGTGTGCGAACTTCTGACACTGCTCGCACTTCTTGATATACTTCTCTGAATCTACTTACATGTAAGGCCACCAATATCTTTGTGAAATTGCTCTGTAGACTAAAGATTTTCCTCCTTGGTGGCTTCTGCATGCGCTTTCGTGTATCTCGAACAGGAATGCTTCGACCTTGCTAGGATGAACACATTTTAGGTAAGGTCCTGCGAAGGATTTCTTGTACAAGGCCATTGATGGAGAGAGCCAAAATCGCTGTGATTTTGCTCTTGCTTTGTTAGCCTCTTTCTTCTCTTCAGGTAAGACGCCGTCTTTTAAGAATACTATAATGGGATCCATCCATAACGGGCCTAGTTCGGCGCAACATACTTCAGCTGCTTCAGGTTCTTCAATGCTTGGTCTTGGTAGGAAGTCGATCAGCAATGGATGTGGGATAGATGTATCCGCCATTGACGTAAAGCCTGCTAGTTCATCTGCTCTGCTGTTTTCTTCACAGCCGATCTGCTCTATCCGCGCTACTTCGAATTTCATGATCTCCTTTCTAACTAACTCTTGGTACTTAGCCATCCTCTCATTTTTTGCCTCGTAGTCGCTTGAAATCTGGTTTACTACCAGTTGGGAGTCGCTGTAAACCATTAGCTCAGTGGCTTTCATGAAAAGTGCTGATTTTAGGCCTGCTAAGAATGCTTCATACTCCGCCTCATTGTTTGATGCTGGGAAGCCAAGGTTGACTGCTTGTTCCACCACTAGGCCATCTGGTGAGATGAGAACTATGCGAAGTCCTGCACCGTGCCTGTTAGATGATCCATCCACAAAAAGCTTCCACATCTCTCCAACGAATAGCTTCCAGCAGGTAGAGGGGTCAGATGATGTCTTGCAGTCATGAGTATTGCTGATATCTTCTTTTAAGTCCACACCTACTGTTTGCCCCTCAATGTCTGTTTGAACCAAGTTTTTACTTGTTGATGAGTCTTCACCTGGCATAGCGCAGTCTGCCTTTTCCTCCCTTTCTTCAATTCGGTGTGTCTGGGCATCTTGTTTTGGGGGTTGCACAGTTCCTGCGGCACTTTCCATCCCCTTTTTTGTTGTGCTAGTCAAGTCAACTGGGCAGATATAGCGGCTTCCTGGTGTGAACTCTGCCACAAAGTCTGCTAAGGCTTAAGCTTTTATTACGGTTCTGGGTTGAAATTTGACATCAAATTATCCTAACTCCACTGCCCACTTTAGGATTCGCCCAGAAAAGTTCGCCCTCTCAAACAAAGCTTTTAATGGAAAAACTGTTAGGACGATTATAGTGTGGGCGTGGAAGTAATACGACAGTTTCCTAGAGGCCATCATCAAGGCTAAGGCCAGTTTTTCCAATGGTAAGTACCTGGTCTCTGCGTCCAGTAAGGTCTTGCTGACATAAAAGATGGATAGGTGTTGGATTCATTCCGCTCTGACCAACACCGCGCTGACTGCGTGCTGTGAAACTGCCAGGTACAAAAAGAGCTCTTCTCCAGGTATTGGGGTTACTAGCAACGGTGGAGAAGACATGTATTCTTTCAGGCTTTCTAGGGCGCGGTCACATTCTTCATCCCACTCAAACTTGGCCTTTAGTGCTTGGAAGAATGGTCGACATCTGTCTGACAACCGATTTATGAACCTATTGAGCGCAGCTGCCATACCAGTGAGATGCTGCACTTTTTTTACTGAGTTGGGCCTCTCTAGATCCTGAATTGCTTTGATCTGAGAGAGGTCTGCTTTTATACCTCGGTTGGTCACCAGAAAGCCTAGGAATTTGCCTGATCCTACACCGAATGCACACTCGGATGCGTTAAGGCGTAACTTGTTCTTCTTCAGTATCTCGAACATTTCATCTAGGTCCCTGAGATGGTCCTTCTCATCCTTGCTCTTGACTACCATGTCGTCGATGTAAGCCTCCATTGTTCTACCTAACAATGGTTCAAACATCTTAGTGACCATCCGTTGGAATGTTGCCCCTGCGTTTTTTAGGCCAAAGGGCATGACCTTGTTACAATACAATCCTCTAGGAGTTGTAAAAGATGTGACCTCCTGGTCTGGCTCATACATAGTGATCTGATGGTAATCTCTATACGCATCAAGAAAGCTAAGCCGGTTGTGTCCTGCCGTTAGATCTACCAGTTAGTCTATCCATGGTAGGGGAAAGCTGTTGTAGACGTCCCCGAACGCTCCGGAAGGATGAGTCTCGTTTCGTTCATTTTGGGCTCACTACAGTTCGAACTCAAATTGTCACGGTTCTTAATTTGAACCAAAGAGTCCAAACTCGGCAAATCGTTTTGAGAAAACAGATTTTTAGAAAGAAGTGCCAAACATGAACTGCTTTGCCAGATACAGAGTCGCCACCTAAATATTTTATTTTGGGAAATTTAGAAAACCCTGACTCGTTGCCTAAGGCCACGTGTCCGTCATCACCAAAGTTGCCTCGGCTCGGAAACTTGGGTATGATTGGGGAAGTTCACTTCGTGAGCACCCCGCTCGCCCGATCAAAGATCGGCCTCTACTAGCCATGATATCTAGTTTTGAAAACATTATGCGTTCTTATTCCGGTTATTAGCCTAGATTTACTATGTGATGCGCACAGCATACAAGTATAGACTGAGTCGCCTGAATTGGAACAAAACATTTCCTGTTTATTTTTGAAAGTGGTTTGCTACTCGCAAGTAGGCTTAAAAAAGCGGATTTTGCCACCCTCAGGTGGGCTTTAGAAAAGATGGTTTTGCCACTATCTAGTGGGCTTAAAACTCATAATCAATGAATTGTTCCAATCCAAATAACCCAACCTTCACCCACAGGCATTCAGGCAGTTATATCACATAAGCACATAGCCTCATGGTAAGCATGCTATCATGGCAGTCACTTACACGCATGCAAGGATGCTAAAGCATAACCACTTACCGAGTACTCCAAGCCAAAGAAAGAAGCTAATTAGAAATCAATACATGATCCTAACTATACAGAAATGCCTAATGCAACACATGCAAAATGCAACTAAGATATGCTCGGCTATTCTAAAGATGGCATGTGAAATGCTACAACTAACAAGTGTTCAACTCGGAATTGAAATACAATGCAGTTAATATGATGCGCCGAGCCCGGTGCATGCAAGACAGATGAATGAATGCAAACATGCTATCATACTGTATGCTAATTGAAACATGCCCTAATCTAACCATCATAAGCTGGTAAATAAAAGGGAGAAAGACGTGGGGTTGGAAGACATACATCACACGCACGCACACTTATTACAACATTGCCCTCGCTCGGAGGGTCCGAATAAATAATATACAGTCCCAAATAAATAATACAGTCCGAATAAGTACAAAACCCTAATTAATTAACAAATCAATCTAGGAAAGCAGTAAATTAGCATGCAAGCCTATGGACTGCCTCAGCTCTGTTCCGAATGATGAATGATGCGTGCTTGAGTTGCCTTGCGCGGAAATCCATTGCGATGCCCCAATTAGCCTCTGTTTACAATTAAGCCCGAAATATTGTGCGAAGCTCCAAAAGACTGCCGGTTTCTGATTTGCTGCAACAGAGAGCAAGAAAGGGGCATGGCAAAGTATTTTCACATATGTATGCTTGCCTCGATCCTTGTGCCATCAATCACGCATCTCGATGCATGATGCCCGAGGAGTCGAATTGCACGACTCAATATGAAATGAATGCACATATAAACATAACAAGACCGAGACTCCATCATGGTTAATCCGGAGTGTCGGTGACTGGGAATTGAGACACGTTCTGTCACTCGGAGTACGAAACGTCCCTCGTTTCCCGTGCTTGGGCTAACTCCTATCCCAAGCATAATGCAATATGCATGACATGCATGAATACGATCCTAACATGCAACCTAGCATACGCAATGCTATGAAATGGCATACACAATGCTCGATGTAACATGGCATACACAATGCTCTAATCATACAACCTAGCATACATAATGCTATAGACTAAGATGGCATACACAATGCATGATGGACTTACACCAACATGAGTGGACCTCAGCCACACTCACATCAGTGGCCATTAGATGAAAATGAGACAACCGAAATGCGTGCACACATGCAGACAAACCGAGGACCGATCCTAAAGCATAACATGCGATTCTAACAAGGCATGGCAAGGGATGAAAGATGGCATATGAGAATGTAAATTCCAGCACTGAAACATGATGCTAAATGGTTCCAAAACATGGAAATATGGCACCCAATGCATGAAGTGAATCCCGAAACTCAAAACTAGGCACATGTATTGACTTATAGCTATGCAAAGCAAGCATTATTTGAATATGAGGCACAAAGACAGAGCCAAAGTAGTCCCAAAACATGCACATTTCAGGTTTAAAGCATGGCTAAAAAGTGCTAACATGATGGGCTAAAATAGCATGCAATAATGACTAGCAAGCATGGTTTACATGGCATGTATATGAAGCACAAGAGAACTTATCAAACCAGCCAAAATTAGTGAATAAAACATGTCAAAATATGCCCAAATAACTTCTGAAATGCAGCCAACATATGCAAAAATAATGGGTTCCTTTAAAGGGCCATGCAAGGAGTTATTAAGCACACACAAGATAGACATGTAACATGACAAGACCACCTATGGAAATGGAATATGACAGCCCTAAAACTCACAAAATGGGCCCTGAAATCAGTCTTGGAAACATGCAAAGAAAGGCCTCTTTGAAAGGCCTTGAATGGGATTTCTCTACACATGCAACATAGACATAAAATATGACTAAGAAGGCCTCGGACAGAGCCAAGGCAGACCTCAAAACCCTCAGAATAAAGCCTGAAAAGTGACTTCAATGCATGCAAAATAGGGCCCCTTTGGAAGGCCAAACATGCTAGTAAAGAGAATGAGGGGTGAGAGGGTCACCCCTCTATGATTTCAGAGCTCAAAACCTCATCAAAGCCACTAAAAATCCACTAGATTTCAGTGGCTAAGAGGCCAAAACAAGACTTATGCAAATGCTCAAATGCATGGCTCAAAGCATGTGGAAGTGAAGCATGCAAGGAAGGAGATGACTCCAAACAGAAAAGTAACCTCAAGAAAACTTAAAGAGGAGGTCAAAACAAGATTTTTTCCAGTTTATATAAAGCCTCGAAAATATTCACAAGTAGGGCTAAAACATTATGCAAAAATAGCCCTAAAAGAGTGATAAAGGACAAGGGGCAGCAGATGGTCTCAAACAGCAAAGAGCCCTTCAACAAAGTTGAAGAGGGACTCAAAATAAGATACTTTACAGTTTAGGTCGAAGCCCAGAAATGTAAGAAAAAGGGGCTAAGAGATAAAGCAAAATAAGGCTAGAAAAGGGAAAAAGAGAACTCACCCTTGTAGCACAGCAAAGCAGTAGCCTTTGGTCTAAGATTCTGAGCTTTCAACCTCTGCAAATGGCCTCCAAGTTTCTGGAATGGAGTGTGGAGGTGGTAGGCTATGAGTTGGTGTGTAAATGGTGCAAGATCAAGGGTGTTTTGAAGCTTAGATGAGAGAGATATGGAGGATGGTGTATCAATGCCTCAGCTGATTTTCTAACCCTTAGAAATGAAGTAGGGTGCTGGTTATATAGAGGAAGAGAAGCCAAATAAAAGGGGGGAAAAACCAATTCAAATATCCTCCCAAAAGGACAGACCCTCGGACAGAGGGTCTGGTGCAAAACAGCTGGCACAGTTGTAATGCACCAGGAGGGACAAAAATGGTCGGCCAGGTGCAAAAGGGCCAGGTGGCCGGCCGGCCACCTCCCCTGGTCGGCCGACCAGGGGTCAAAGGGGTCAACAAGGATTCCTGGCCGGCCACCCCAAAAAGGTGGCCTCCTAGATGAGTGCAACACAGCTGTATGGTCAAAACCCAGAAAATGTGAACCAAGAGAGAGAAAAACCAGCTTTTTAGAGGGGTTCAAAAGGGTCAAGAACAATTGCTAGTCGGCCTACCCATATTGGTGGCCTCCCAGGTGTGTACAACACAATGATGTGGTGGAAAATCAAAAAAAGTGGCCCGATAGTGGGAAAAACCAGCTTCCTGGTGAAGAAAACGGGCGATGAAGAAATAAAACTGATTTTTCAGAAAAATTGCTGGTCTCCCACCCTCCTACGACCTTTCTAACAATGAAAATAAGGTCCCTACCAAAAATGGAGCAAGACGGATGCAAAACGAAGGTTCGGGGGCCGAAACACGCAGTTTGGGGCCCCGAAAACAGGCTGTTAGGCACTGGAAGTGGCGTTCGACCACGGAGTTGGTCTCTCGGGCCACAGTGTCCCTCAAAAGGGAGGAAACAAGGTGTGTGCCAAAAATCGGAGCAAACGGAGGTAGTTAAGCGGTCCCGAACCGAGGCACACGGCCGACGGCTCCGAAAACCGGAAACCGGGCTCCAAACGAAAAAAATGGCCTACGACTATGAAACATAGCCTACGGCCACTGAGAGATGATCTACGAGACATCTCCCTCCCTCTGGAAAGAGAAAACAAAGAAAACAGGGCCTGGTTCGCAAACCGAGGCAAAGCACAAAAGAGTCCAGAAGTTCGGAGGCAAGGCTCGCAGCCGTGACTCCGCAACCTCAGAACGAGCACAATATGCAATATCACCAAGCGCTCAATCGGTGACGTCTGAGTCTTAAGGTCGGTCAAAAATGGGGTGTCTACAGTTGCCCCTCTTTGACAGAACTCGGAAGTCATAAGTGACAGGAGTGAATGTCAAAGCCCAGAGACGACCCATTTTTGACAAGGCCGAAGACTTAGACAAACAGGCGAGGTAAACAAAGATGTGCCCGCAGGCAGGGCGCAAAATGCAAAGCGATATGCAGAAAGCCGGATGTAACTCAATGATCATGCGAAGCAGCAAGCTGTAATGAAGCAAATATTCACAATAGATGCAACAGTTTTAAGCAAGAATGCAAAGCAATACTACATTTCATGCAGAAAGGATGTAAGAAAATTATGCAATTCTCACTGCGTCTCGCGTAGAGAAGGCTAAAAGCGACTACCGAGAATACCCGGAGTCTCACATACAACATCTCTCCGCGTATCACACACAGGAGAGGAAGAAGGTAAACCTCTCAGCGTATCACACGCAAGAGAGGAAAGGTAAATTTCTCAGCGTATTACACGTAAGAGAGGAAAGGTAAACTTCTCAGCGTATCACACGCAAGAGAAAACCTCTCAGCATATCACACGCAAGAGAGGAAAGATAAATTTCTCAGCGTATCACACGCAAGAGAAAACCTCTCAGCATATCACACGCAAGAGAGGAAAGGTAAACTTCTCTGCGTATCACACGCAAGAGAAGAAAGGTAAACCTCTCAGCATATCACACGCAAGAGAGGAAAGGTAAATTTCTCAGCGTATCACACGCAAGAGAAAACCTCTCAGCATATCACACGCAAGAGAGGAAAGGTAAATTTCTCAACGTATCATACGCAAGAGAAAACCTCTCAGCATATCACACGCAAGAGAGGAAAGGTAAACTTCGCAGCGTATCACACGCAAGAGAAAACCTCTCAGCATATCACATGCAAGAGAGGAAAGGTAAACTTCTCTGCGTATCACACACAAGAGAAGAAAGGTGAACCTCTCAGCATATCACATGCAAGAGAGGAAAGGTAAATTTCTCAGCGTATCACACGCAAGAGAAAACCTCTCAGCATATCACACGCAAGAGAGGAAAGGTAAACTTCTCAGCGTATCACACGCAAGAGAAAACCTCTCAGCATATCACACGCAAAAGAGGAAAGGTAAACCTCTCTGCGTATCACACGCAAGAGAGGAAAGGTAAATTTCTCTGCGTATCACACGCAAGAGAAAACCTCTCAGCATATCACACGCAAGAGAGGAAAGGTATGAATGAACACCGGAACTCGTCCGAATGTTCGAAACCGAAGATGTCCTAACGCACCGCATGCGAGAGGAGAAAAGGCGACAATTGCAAGTGAAAAGGTGCATAACAATGCAGGTGGAGTGTACATAACAATGCAAGTAATGAGCATAACAATGCTAGACAGATGTGCATAACCATGCAACGAATGAGCATAACAATGCTAGATAGATGTGCATAACAATGCAAGTAATGAGCATAACAGTGCTAGATAGATGTGCATAACAATGCAAGTAATGAGCATAACAATGCTAGATAGATGTGCATAACAATGCAACGAATGAGCATAACAATGCCAGTGGAACGCGTGTGACAATGCCCGTTTGAAACAAAAATACCGAATAAGGGAATACAAGCCTTAAGGAGACCAAATTCCAAACGCAACCTCCGATTTACCTCTCGGAGGGGTCACGATACATTCCAAAAAGGATACACCTCGTGCATGCCGACTGACGATGAGCTACACATCGAAGACATGAGTTGAAAATTCCGCAGAAACATTTTGAGCTGTAAAGAGTGGGTTTTTCTTGCACTTTCTTGATTGCACTTCCAAACCGCAGTTACTACCTTTCCTTCGTGGCCATGTTCACAACTTTCCCTATTCTCCAACGGGGTGACAGACTAGGTTGATTCAGTATCCAGGATCGAGGCGCATTCACATGCTATCTCAATCTATGGGGCTGCCATACAGATTTCAAGCCGAGGATAGACCCCTGGGTATTTAAACCAGACTTTAGTCTCGGAAATCCCAAACCTTTGCGTTCTAGGCAATAGCCGTCCGAACTCTAGTTTCCACCGTCGCGGTTGGTCTCCTAGGAACTCATTGCAAATACAGCCAAAATGCATCTGGTAGGGGCTGGTTTTCTGAGGGAGCACTTCGATTGCCATTCTGTCATTGAAACAAGCTTGAGTTTGGGAGTGGAGGCACACTCATACTTCGGAGCACTGACAAGGCCTGAAGAGGTACATCCGGAGTATAATCTCGGAGAGTATAATCACGGAAACTGAAACAAACTCAAATGCTCCAATTTTTCCTCTTTTCTTTTGCTTCGCAGCCTGGAACCCATATAGCTTCAAATAGGTCCTGTTCTACTCTTTTCACATGACCTGGGTTAAACCCTGCGATTTTACGAAAGAACAAATCCTGTTTTGCGCAAATGTGGAGAATGGCACAGCACTCTGAGCACAAGATGATTTTTCTTTTGAAATTGAAATGAGAAAAGGATTCTCAATCGGGTATTGAGCCTACAACTGACCACAACCAAAATGACTCAACACAGAAAAACAAAAGGAAAACGACCTAAACACAACGAGACATGCTCGGGACGACTCAAAGCAGGAATCGAGACAAACAAAACAAAAGACACGACACACAGACGTATTACAAAGACGGCAGACCTCTCAGATCGCGAGGAGCCAGTTTCACCGGGTATTGTTTCCCACCCTTTCTCATTCGTGTCTCTCACATCACTCGGCCCTCAGGCTCTGTTTTTCTGAAAAAGCCCCTTCCTCACTTTTTCTCTCAACGCACACCTCTCTATTCTTCAATCTCTCATTTTAAATCTCTCCCCTGGGTGGTTGATGGATAAACAGAAAGTTGTGGGCTCTTGCCCCTAGCATTCCGCTAGATTCTTATTCTTGTTCACAACAGTGAGTTTCTTCCACAGAGGGGCTGTGCTACAACTGGGTGTGTAGCAAATCTGCAGCTGACACCGGTTGACAATGCTCTACTGAGGAGTCTGGACGTGATCAGGTGTGTCCAGATGGGGGAGTGGAATATCTTGATCCATTCCAATTCATGCTTCGCACATGGCCTGATACCTCGCTGCTTGGAGGGTGTGAGAGCTTTCTGCCCTTTGCTGTTAGCTTGAGTTGCGCCCTGTTCTGGCAGGTAGAGTGCCCTTTCTGGCACATGCATTGACAACGGGGGAAAGACAGGAAGCCTGACTCAACTGTGCCCCTAGTTCATTATTTTGACCATTTTTGTTTTTGGTTTTCTACTAAAACAATTTTGACCAATACGAGAGTTAGATTAACATGCTTGTTCTATTTTCTGATTTAAAATCATGCAAGTTAGGCTGTGAGCACTGAAATTTTTCCTTTTTTGGGGTCCAAGAAATGGTCCAGTTTTGGAAAAATAGAATAATTTTTGAGAGAAAATTAGTCAACCTCATTAAAAATTCTCAAAAACTATTTTTGCAAACGACCACTGCTCAACGAGCATGGAACCTACTCCTGAGGTGCACAACCTCAGATCCGAAGAAAAATTGCCCTTTGCCTGAAGGACACTGCATGGCAACGGAAAGTTGCCCCTTGTTCGAATGACGCTGCAGCATACTGAATGGCAACAGAAAGTTGCCCCTTGTTTGGATGATGCCGCAGCGCATTGTAATCAGTCCTCAGAGTGACGATCATAACCGAACTCTCGGATACAGAGAAGGCAAAGATGATCAAAACCATTACATGGACACAGTCGATTTTGAAGTGTTTTACGGCTGGACTTCAGAATGAAGTTGCCTACGTATCCTAAAGATGGGAATCAAGCCTTACGTAGTTCGGGGCTTAGGTACACTCGGGTATTAACCTCTCTTTTTACGCTCTAACTTTTGCCAAGGCCGCCCTTTGCGGGTTTTCGGCCCAGCGAGCTATGTTCTTCTTTTCTTTTCATTTTTTTTCTTCTTTTTTCTTTTTTGTTCTTTTGTTCTTTTCTTTTTTTTGTTCTTTTTCTTCTTTTCTTGCTCTAACTTTTGCCTGGGCCGCCCTTCCGGGTTTTCGGCCCGGCAAGCCTCTCAAGGGTAAAAGTGTAGCTTTGTCCATGCGGAATGGTTTGAGATCTTGAAGCCATCTGAATCCAGGAGAATGGCTGTTGTTCGCTGACGATGCAGGAGTCCATCCCATGCGGGCTGAATTTGCCCCTAGTGTTGTGGATAGGAACTCAGTTGTTCTTCAGCAATGCTTTCTTCTTTCTTCCCTTCTGGGATTTGGCATTCTTGTTGATCTTCATTGATTTGCAGGATGATCCATCTTCGGCTCTTCGAGCACATCTGACATTTTTCTGCCCCTAGGTCTAGGGCTGCTTCGAATCTGGCCACACAGGCCTCACATTGCGGTTGACCGTTGAACATTCTGAGTTAAGGCTCAAGGTCGGAAAGCAAAGGGGGGGTCGAGTCTCAAGGCTGAGAGCGATCCTAAGCTGCACAATCTCAAGAGCGATTCCACACAGGTCTTCGCAGGACTGCGCAAAACATTTTTTGAAATCTTTTAAGAAAGCGACTAATCGCTCGCGCGGAAGACAATGTAGGACCAATCTGGATCAAGCCAGGATCCTTCTCAGTACTCACATTAACAAACATGATTTCATTCATTAAGGGCTTAGCATGTCTATCTTTCTCTCAGTTGATCAAATTTTGCAAAACCCGAGGAATTCTTCCCTCTTTGTTTTCACCGCAGTGTCCAAAAAGTTTTGAAAAACTTAGGTCAATGCAATGAATTCAAGGCACAGAAAAGTAGGCGAAAAGTATTGCCGTTCGATTCAAATTTTCTGGCACAACTGGCGCACGGCCGAAGCAAATACAAGAGTGTGAAAATCACTGCTATTTCATTGAGATCTGTTGGCACAACTGGCTCCTTGGTAGAAACAGACTCAAAGAAAGCAAAAAGACAAACACAAAACAAAACAGTGATGTCCGAGGTAACACCCCCGGGATCACCCGACTCCTATACAACAGGACTGACTCGATACGACAAGACAGACCTCAACTGACTCAGTATGAAAAGACTGACTCAAAACAAAAGGACAGACTCAAAACAAAACAACAAGACTGACTCAATACCCAAGTCAGAATGTAGCATTCGCCAAATGCTCAAAACGGTGTGTGCCATACGCCATATCTGGAGTAAATCAAGTGCCATCCGCAGGTGGTTCATCCCCCGATCACATAGTCATATTATTCCCCCCAAGTTCACTGATCAAGTGCCGATAGACTTTGCAGGACTTGGTGCGACGATGACCCCGTTGTCGATCAGATCTTATATTTCGTAGCGGAGACGAAAGCACATGTCAGTGTCTTGGCCAGCTCGCTGATGGAAGGCACAGTAGTCAGCTGGGTTGTGTGAGAGAGGGAGGTTCTTTGGTAATGGCTGCGGCTCCAGGGGCTTCAGATGCCCTTTCTTGATCAAAACCCCTAAAGCCTTTGACAAAGGCATATAAAGTGGGGTGAAAACCTTCTCGGCTTGGGGTGGATATCTGGTTTTTTGCGAGCTACTTCTGGACACACCGGTGAATGGGGTAGCTGTTTTTGATGTGGTGGTGGTGACCATGCCCACTTCAGAAGATCTTGCAGCTGCATCACCACTGGTGGTCACATTTGAACTGCGGAAAAACGCCCTCCTGGGTTGCTCTTTCTCCTGATCAATAAGGCCCTGCTTCATGGCATCTTCGATCTGTACTTCCATCTCATGCAAATCTGAAAAGGTAGGGAAGGGGAGCACGATCATTTTCTGCATTAGTTTGGGCTGGAGGTTGCGCACAACCATCCGTATTTGATCCTTATCCGTTGGCCTAATGGTCATCATTGAGGCCTTGGCTCTCCAGCGGGCCACGAATTCTGAGAAGCTCTCTTTAGGCTCTTGCCTCGTCGTCTCAAGATCGCGGGTCGTAATCTCGATTTACGTGTTATACGAGTATTGTGCAACGAAGGCCTCAGCCATCTGATCCCAATTCCTCTTGACATCATCTTCCAATTTTGCATGCCAGATGGCCGCCACACCTGACAGGGTCCGTCCGAATAATGAAAGTTTCTACAGTCTGGTGAGGCCCATCGGCCTTAGTATGTCTGAGAACAACCGTAGATGCACCATGGGATCCCCGGATCCGTCAAAACGGTCGATTTGTGGCATCTTGAATCGGTCTGGCAGCGTTACAGCTGAGTCAGTGTATCCGTCCTCGATGTCCGGGATGGACTTTACCCCCTGGGATTTCTTGAACAACTTTTCAAGCTTGCTCAACTTCAACGCTGTATGGTCTACCTCGAACTCAAAGGGAGAGTCCGGTAGGTTGATTGGTGCTTTAGACAGCTGGGGTAAGATTGGGGGCGAAGCCGGCCCTGTCAGAATGTCCGTATCTGCTTGGACATTTGGTGTCTCCTCGGGTATCGAAACCCTTGGTGGGGGAGGAGCCTGATGTGAAGCGGAGGCTCCGGTTTGCTGCTGCAGCCGGGTGATTGTCTCTGCCTGCTGGGCCATGATCTCGGCCTGCTGTTTGGAAAATTCCGCTTGGCGGGCAGCGTCCTGCTGCATAGCTTTCATGCTTTCTTGGAGTTGACGCATCATTTCCTCCATTCCTGCCATGTTCTGCTGATCCGGCTGAATGACTGGTATATCTACCCCTACAATAGGGACTAAAACCTCAGCCTGACTGTTCACTGATGGGGTGGATAAGGGCCACTAATCTGGTAACTACTGAATTGGTGATCTGTGCCTGACTAGCCCTTTTACCCTGCATCTGGAGAAGGAATACTGATTTCCCTTGAACTGAATCTCTAACCCGACAAAGTCTATCAGCACAAATCCGATGAACCTCGGGGGATATTGGAGCCTTCTGAAGCTATGGTTCTAGGACTACCCCCTAGCAAAAGAGAAAACAAAGAGCATCTCAGCCTGATTTCACGATAACCCATATGAGCAGAGCTGAATGACTGTGCCCCCTACAGAATTCTGCCCAAAATTCTGCCCGTAAATTGATACCCTTAAGTGAACTGAATCCCAAAGTACTAAACTGGTGCCCGTAGGCCTGATGCCCAAACTTGCAAACTGATACATGCATTCCTGTAGAGACGCACTCCAAAAGCACATAACAAGCAAGTGAGAGCCAAAAACACCCCTATGTTGGGGTAGGGTTTCCCTGTCCTATTTTGTCAGGAGCTAGGGTTTCACTACGCACGCAGCGGTTTCAAACAACCGAAAATCGGGTAAGCAACCTGTCCTAGCTCGGAATGGTCACTATGGATTTCGATATGCACTAGGTCGAATTGTCAAAAGGGTGGCCCGGTAAAACCGGGGTTTGTGTTCCCATACTGGTAGAGCTCGTAACCGGTAAGCCTTATGGCACGCAGCCTCTGGCAAACCGCTCAGGAATAACAGATGGCAAACACGGTGTCCTAGGCGCACCAATGCACATGCAATGCAAAGAAACACATAAGTGTAATCAAAACAAGATATCATGAGTTCGAGTCAAGTTCTCTAAGTCCCCAGCAGAGTCGCCAGAAACTGTAGACGTCCCCGAACGCCCCAGGAGGATGAGTCCTGTTCCGTTCATTTTGGGCTTACTACAGTTCGGACTCAAATTGTCACGGTTCTTAATCTGAACCAAAGAGTCCAAATCCGGCAAATCGTTTTGAGAAAACAGATTTTTAGAAAGAAGTGCCAAACATGGACTGCTTTGCCAGATACAGAGTCGCCACCTAAATATTTTATTTTGGGAAATTTAGGAAACCCTGACTCGTTGCCTAAGGCCACGTGTCCGTCATCACCAAAGTTGCCTCGGCTCGGGAACTTGGGTACGATTGGGGAAGGTCACTTCATGAGCATCCCCACTCGCCCGATCAAAGATCGGCCTCTACTAACCATGATATCTAGTTTTGAAAACATTATGCGTTCTTATTCCGGTTATTAGCCTAGATTTACTATGTGATGCGCACAGCATACAAGTATAGACTGAGTCGCCTGAATTGGAACAAAACATTTCCTGTTTATTTTTGAAAGTGGTTTGCTACTCGCAAGTAGGCTTAAAAAAGCGGATTTTGCCACCCTCAGGTGGGCTTTAGAAAAGATGGTTTTGCCACTATCTAGTGGGCTTAAAACTCACAATCAATGAATTGTTCCAATCCAAATAACCCAACCTTCACCCACAGGCATTCAGGCAGTTATATCACATAAGCACATAGCCTCATGGTAAGCATGCTATCATGGCAGTCACTTACACGCATGCAAGGATGCTAAAGCATAACCACTTACCGAGTACTCCAAGCCAAAGAAAGAAGCTAATTAGAAATCAATGCATGATCCTAACTATACAGAAATGCCTAATGCAACACATGCAAAATGCAACTAAGATAGGCTCGGCTATTCTAAAGATGGCATGTGAAATGCTACAACTAACAAGTATTCAACTCGGAATTGAAATACAATGCAGTTAATATGATGCGCCGAGCCCGGTGCATGCAAGACAGATGAATGAATGCAAACATGCTATCATACTGTATGCTAATTGAAACATGCACTAATCTAACCGTCATAAGCTGGTAAATAAAAGGGAGAAAGACGTGGGGTTGGAAGACATACATCACACGCACGCACACTTATTACAACATTGCCCTCGCTCGGAGGGTCCGAATAAATAATATACAGTCCCAAATAAATAATACAGTCCGAATAAGTACAAAACCCTAATTAATTAACAAATTAATCTAGGAAAGCAGTAAATTAGCATGCAAGCCTATGGACTGCCTCAGCTCTGTTCCGAATGATGAATGATGCGTGCTTGAGTTGCCTTGCGCGGAAATCCATTGCGATGCCCCAATTAGCCTCTGTTTACAATTAAGCCCGAAATATTGTGCGAAGCTCCAAAAGACTGCCGGTTTCTGATTTGCTGCAACAGAGAGCAAGAAAGGGGCATGGCAAAGTATTTTCACATATGTATGCTTGCCTCGATCCTCGTGCCATCAATCACGCATCTCGATGCATGATGCCCGAGGAGTCGAATTGCACGACTCAATATGAAATGAATGCACATATAAACATAATAAGACCGAGACTCCATCATGGTTAATCCGGAGTGTCGGCGACTGGGAATTGAGACACGTTCCGTCACTCGAAGTACGAAACGTCTCTCGTTTCCCGTGCTTGGGCTAACTCCTATCCCAAGCATAATGCAATATGCATGACATGCATGAATACGATCCTAACATGCAACCTAGCATATGCAATGCTATGAAATGGCATACACAATACTCGATGTAACATGGCATACACAATGCTCTAATCATACAACCTAGCATACATAATGCTATAGACTAAGATGGCATACACAATGCATGATGGACTTACACCATCATGAGTGGACCTCAGCCACACTCACATCAGTGGCCATTAGATGAAAATGAGACAACCGAAATGCGTGCACACATGCACGCAAACCGAGGACTGATCCTAAGGCACAACATGCGACTCTAACAAGGCATGACAAGGGATGAAAGATGGCATATGAGAATGTAAATTTCAGCACTGAAACATGATGCTAAATGGTCCCGAAACATGGAAATATGGCACCCAATGCATGAAGTGAACCCCGAAACTCAAAACTAGGCACATGTATTGACTTATAGCTATGCAAAGCAAGCATTATTTCAATATGAGGCACAAAGACAGAGCCAAGGCAGTCCCAAAACATGCACATTTTCAGTTTAAAGCATGGCCAAAAAGTGCTAACATGATGGGCTAAAATAGCATGCAATAATGACTAGCAAGCATGGTTTACATGGCATGTATATGAAGCACAAGAGAACTCATGAAACCAGCCAAAATCAGTGAATAAAACATGTCAAAATATGCCCAAATAACTTCTGAAATGCAGCCAACATATGCAAAAATAATGGGTTCCTTTAAAGGGCCATGCAAGGAGTTATTAAGCACACACAAGATAGACATGTAACATGACAAGACCACCTATGGAAATGGAATATGACAGCCCTAAAACTCACAAAATGGGCCCTGAAATCAGTCTTGGAAACATGCAAAGAAAGGCCTCTTTGAAAGGCCTTGAATGGGATTTCTCTACACATGCAACATAGACATAAAATATGGCTAAGAAGGCATTGGACAGAGCCAAGAAAGACCTCAAAACCCTCAGAATAAAGCCTGAAAAGTGACTTCAATGCATGCAAAATAAGGCCCCTTTGGAAGGTCAAACATGCTAGTAAAGAGAATGAGGGGTGAGAGGGTCACCCCTCTATGATTTCAGAGCTCAAAACCTCATCAAAGCCACTGAAAATACACTAAATTTCAGTGGCTAAGAGGCCAAAACAAGACTTATGCAAATGCTCAAATGCATGGCTCAAAGCATATGGAAATGAAGCATGCAAGGAAGGAGATGACTCCAAACAGAAAAGTGACCTCAAGAAAACTTAAAGAGGAGGTCAAAACAAGATTTTTTTCAGTTTATATCAAGCCTCGAAAATATTCACAAGTAGGGCTAAAACATGATGCAAAAATAGCCCTAAAAGAGTGATAAAGGACAAGGGGCAGCAGATGGTCTCAAACAGCAAAGAGTCCTTCAACAAAGTTGAAGAGAGACTCAAAATAAGATACTTTACAGTTTAGGTCGAAGCTCAAAAATGTAAGAAAAGGGGCTAAAAGATGAAGCAAAATAAGGCTAGAAAAGGGGAAAAGATGACTCACCCTTGTAGCACAGCAAAACAGCAGCCTTTGGTCCATGATTCTGAGCTTTCAACCTTTGCAAATGGCCTCCAAGTTGCTGGAATGGAGTGTGGAGGTGGTAGGCTATGAGTTGGTGTGTAAATGGTGCAAGATCAAGGGTGTTTTGAAGCTTGGATGAGAGAGATATGGAGGATGGTGTATCAATGCCTCAGCTGATTTTCTAACCCTTAGAAATGAAGTAGGGTGCTGGTTATATAGAGGGAGAGAAGCCAAAGAAAATGGGGGAAAAACCAATTCAAATATCCCCCCAAAAGGACAGACCCTCGGACAGAGGGTCTGGTGCAAAACAGCTGGCACAGCTGTAATGCACCAGGAGGGACAAAAATGGTCAGCCAGGTGCAAAAGGGCCAGGTGGCCGGCTGGCCACCTCCCTTGGTCGGCCGACCAGGGGTCAAAGGGGTCAACAAGGATTGCTGGCCGGCCACCCCAAAAAGGTGGCCTCCCAGATGAGTGCAACACAGCTGTATGGTCAAAGCCTAGAAAATATGAACCAGGAGAGAGAAAAACTAGCTTTTTAGAGGGGTTCAAAAGGGTCAAGAACAATTGCTGGTCGGCCTACCCATATTGGTGGCCTCCCAGGTGTGTACAACACAATGATGTGGTGGAAAATCAGAAAAAGTGGCCTGGGAATAGGAAAAACCAGCTTCCTAGTGAAGAAAACGGGCGATGAAGAGCGATGAAGAAATAAAACTGTTTTTTCAGAAAAATTGCTAGCCTCCCACCCTCCTACGACCTTTCTAACAATGAAAATAAGGTCCCTGCCAAAAATGGAGCAAGACGGATGCAAAACGATGGTTCGGGGGCCGAAACACGCAGTTTGGGGCCCCGAAAACAGGCTGTTAGGCACCGGAAGTGGCGTTCGACCACGGAGTTGGTCTCTCGGGCCACAGTGTCCCTGAAAAGGGAGGAAACAAGGTGTGTGCCAAAAACCAGAGCAAACAGAGGTAGTTAAGCGGTCCCGAACCGAGGCACATGGCCGACGGCTCTGAAAACCGAAAACCGAGCTCCAAACGGGAAAAATGGCCTACGACCATGAAACGTAGCCTACGGCCACTGAGAGATGATCTACGAGACCTCTCCCTCCCTTCGGGAAGAGAAAACAAAGAAAACAGGGCCTGGTTCGCAAACCGAGGCAAAGCACAAAAGAGTTCAGAAGTCCGGAGGCAAGGCTCGCAGCCGTGACTCCGCAACCTCAGAACGAGCACAATATGCAATATCACCAAGCGCTCAATTGGTGACGTCTGAGTCTTAAGGTCGGTCAAAAATGGGGTGTCTACAGCTGTCCTTTGGGCTTGCCTTGTTGACTATTTTGTAGTCTACGCAGACATGCCATTTTCCGTTCTTCTTTGGCACTACTACGGTATTGGAGATCCACCTAGGATAGTGCACTTCTCTGATAGCTCCTGCTGCCAGCAGGTTTCCCACTTCTTCCGCCACTATCTCGGCGTAGTGGAGTGCTGATCTGCGAGTGCGCTATATAACTGGTCTGGCAGTTGGATGGATGTTCAGTTGGTGACAGATGAAGTTTGGGTTAATGCCAGACATGTCATACGGTGTCCAAGCAAACACTTCGATATTAAAGGTTAAGAATTCCATGACCTCTATTCTCTTAGTGCTGGACAATGACGAGCCGAGCAAAAAGAACTTTTTTGGGTCTTTTTCATCTATCCTTACCTGTACCAAGTCTTCTACTGCCTTTTGTTCAGCTATCTAGCCAACATCAGCAAACAGTTCGTTGCTTTAAGGTTTTTCCACCATTTGTACATACCATTTGGCAGCCCGGTTGCCATTTACTTGACGAAGCACTGTTTGGACATAATTTGGTCTCCAAAGACCTCTTCAATTACTCTGGCTTCGTTGGGGAACTGTAATACTTGATGTAGGTTGACGTTACCAATCGCATGGCGTGCAACCATGTCCTCCCCAAAATTATGTTGTAGGTGGAAGGGACTTTCAATACCTAGAATTCCACTTGTTTTGTCATGGTTCTTGCTTTGACTGGGAGGATTATCTTGCCCATTGGCCACTCTGGCATTGAGTTGAATCCAATCAGGGGAGATATTGCGGGTGCCAAGTCTTTATCTTCCAATTTCAGTTGTTTGAAGGTTTCGTAATACATTATCTCACATGAGCTTCCTTGGTCAATCAAAATCCGTTTGACGTCGAAATTCTTGACACAGA
The DNA here is from genome assembly GCA_036172215.1 of Camellia granthamiana. NCBI lineage: Eukaryota > Viridiplantae > Streptophyta > Magnoliopsida > Ericales > Theaceae > Camellia > Camellia granthamiana. The sequence goes on from CM069916.1 coordinate 9,854,275, forward strand.
GAGTGACAACCAGCGTATCATTGTGAGGGCAATATATCCTTGCCAAGTCTCTATCTGAAAAAGATATGACATTTGTGGCCTTTGTTTTTCCCTTTTTGATGGTAGGCTGCGCACTTAATACCTTCCTCAAGTGCTCAGCCTTTTTGATCATTCCCTTGAGCTCACAAACCCGCTCAAGTTTAAATACCCCATGTATTACGTTAATCATGCCTTGAGGTGGGGCGTCGATCGGTATTCCGTTTAGGTTGTCGTGGTTCTGGGGGGTCGGCTGTGTCCTTCCTTCTATATACTAGTCCAGGTGCCCAGCTGCCACTGACTCCTCCAAATGCTGTCTCAACGGCGTGCAATTCTCTCTGCGGTGTCCCTTTTCATTATGGAAGGTGCATCGGGATCTTTCGTCATAGTCTTTTTGTGCTTCTCCCAACTTAGCTGGCCATCGGACGAAAGGTTCATCGCGTATCTCACTGAGGATTCGGTAGATTGGTTTTTGAACACCGTGGTGATGGTAGTGTGAACTCTTAGCTACCTTTTGTCTGAATCCTCTTTGTTGGCCCGTCTGCCTCGTCCATTCCTGTTTAGACATTTTACGGTGTTGACTTTTGCCGTAGTCTTCTTATCTGGCATTGCGGTTGTGCTAGATTTCACTTTAGCACGGGCGCCATCCTCTTCCACGCGAATATGTTGGTGCACTCTCTCCATTAAGGACTCCATGGTGAGGGGTGGTGTCATAGTAATTGAGTCCCTTAATTTGTTGCCGACTGGCAGGCCCCGTTTGTATTGTGCAATGGCGAGGTTTGTGGAGCAGTCTCCTATCTGGTTGAAAGTCTTCCAATAACGACTGTTGTAGGATCTCAACATCTCCTTGTCGCCCATGTCAATGGAGAGTAGCTGATCGATCTCCACCAGTGTTTTGGTATTTGTTCTGAACCTAGTCACGAACGCCTCTGCCAATTGCGCCCAGGAGGCGATGCTGCTTTCTGGTAGCCTTTCGAACCAGGTTAAACCTAGGTCGCCATATTTTTAGTCTATTTTTAGTACTAAAAAAGTAAAGGTTTAGCATTAAAGTTTATAAAAATGTATCCAATAATTGATTGTGTTAACGTAACATACTAACATTCTCCCAAAATTAAGACAATGTGAATGTGTGTATGTGTGTAGAAGAGAGAGACTGAAAATAGAAATGATATGACCAACAAGGGTTGGTTTAGTTGGTAAGGATCGTCCCCTTCGCCCATTTGGCTTAGGTTCGAGTCCCGCTGCCGGCAGTCCTTTGTTGGTGGAGCGATATTGCGTAACGTTTTCCCTGACCCTAGAATGGGGTAGCCTCCCCTCCTCCTAAACTTTTTTTGAATCAAAAAAAAAAGAAAATAGAAATGATATGAGAGGAAATACATATATACATGTACATTGCAGTCTTGCAGAGGAGAGAGAGAGAGAGCTAGCTGAGAATTCGGTAGCACAAGCCCAAAGCTAAACCTTTACTCGAGTTTGAATCAATAGTCATTGAACTGTGTTTTTATAATCAAAAAATCAGGGACTCAAAACTAATTTCGTTTGAAAATATCACTTTTTAATCTAAAAATTAAAAAATTATTAAAAAAATCAGAAAAAGCCCAAAGCTAAACCTTTGTTAGAGTTTGAATCAATAGCCATTGAACTGTGTTTTTATAATCAAAAAGCTAGGGACTCAAAATTGACTTCGTTTGGGAATTATTATTTTTTAGCTTAAAAGTTAAAAAATTATTTAAAAAGTCAAAAAATTAACAAATTATACCCCAAAAAAAAATTAAAAATTACATTTTCTCTCTATTTTTTCACATCTTTTCATAAAAAAATTAAAATATTATCCCAAATATACTAATTTTTTTATCTCATGTTTTAACCAAAAAAAACTAGAAAATTAATAAAATAATATTTTTTGAATTGATAAAATACGAGGTTCATGATTTAAATAAATTTGAACCATTAATTCTCATTTCTTAATAAATTTTAGAAAAATAATTTTGGATTTATATATATATTTTTTTTGGGTGGATAAGGATTTGTATGGTTGCTTTTTTTATAATCCCTTCTTCCCTATTTTAACATTTTGGCCTCCTCTGCGGTCTCCAAGGTCACCCCAATTATTTTGGAATTACAGTATTAATATCACAGCTATGTGAATATAATAATTAACTATTAAAATTAAAGTTGTGTTATAAATATAAAAAACTTTTACATAATGAAATTTAAATATAAGATAAACGATTATGTGCATCAACATATACATATTATTTAGATTTTTTTTAATAAAAAATTTAATGTAAAATATTTTATGGTAATGTGATCCTCAAGCACTTTGACCACTTTGTACCATTTTTTGACCACTTTAATTACCAAAAATCTGAATTTTTTTCTTAGCCCAAATATGTTGGAATCTGATAAACAGAGCCTCCAATCAATTTTGTGTGTTAAAGCTAGGACCCATTTTGGCATTTATTTAGGAGCGAATTTGGGTTTTTTGGGAAGATCAAAAGGTGTTATTTTCAATTCAATTTTAGAGAAAATAAAAAGCAAGTTGCAAAGGTGGAAATGTAAGATGTTAAATTTTGCAGAAGAGTTTTGGTTAGACATGTGCTACATTTGATACTGGTGTACTTAATGTCGGTATTCCAACTGCCAAATTCTTTTTTGGACAAAATCTCTAAAATAATAAGAAAATTCCTTTGGCATTCCAATGGTGATAGGGTATCTATTGGAAGAAATGGATGCATTTGTGCTTCCAAAAGTTGGGGTGGGTTGGGATTTAGGAATTTACAGTGCTTCAATCAAGCTCTATTAACTAAACAGGTGTGGAGGTTGATTCATAATCCCAACGGGTTATTAACAGCAGTATTAATGAGTAAGGCCTCGTTTGGAAACAGACTATTTTAGTAATTTTTTGATTTTTTGATTAAAATATGAGATAAAAAAACTAGTATGTTTAGAATGAATTTTTAGTTTTTTTATGAAAAGATGTGCAAAAAGTAGAGAGAAAATAAAATCTTTGATTTTTTTTGTATAAGTTACAAGTTTTTTGATTTTTTTAGCAACTTTTTGACTTTTAGGTTAAAATAACCACTTGCCAAACAAAGCCTAAGTACTGTCATAAGCACCCATTCCTAACTATTAATCTAAGTTCTAATGTTTCCTAAGGGTGGCGTAGTATTTTATGGGGTAGGGACCTATTGAAGTCGGGTCTTCATTCAGTAGTGGGGAATGGACAACAAATTTGACTTTTTGAGGATCAATGGATACCTTCTACATCCAATCCATTACAAGGGAGGGATGTTACAAGACTTCTTCCAGGCATACGGGTAGAACATCTTATAGATTGGGATCAAGGCTGTTGAAGGGAGAATTTGCTAAGATTGTTCTTCTCGGTGGACTGTATAAGAGCTATTCTATTAGTTCACATTCCAAATTACACTTGTGAAGACAAACTAGTCTAGAGCCCAGTAAAAAATGTAGTTTACTCCATAAAATCTAGGTATAAACAAGCCTTGATTCGTTCTTATCCTCTGTTTTACAAGACTACCTCTACACAAGGGGTATGAAAAAAGCTATGGAATATAGGTTTACCTCCAAAATGGATTGTCTTCATTTGAAAATGTCTTCATAGAATACTTTCAGTCCAATGGGAATTAAAAAAAACGTGGTGTGCATGTTAACACTAGATGTGCTAGATGTAACAATGACGAGGAAACAATTGACCATGTGTTTTTAGAGTATGAATGGGCACAAAGGGTATGGAGGGGATCTACTTTGGGTTTGAATTTTAGCATTGGAGTGCCTGTGTCATTTTTTCAATGGTTTATAGGTTGGATTGAACAAGTCAAAGACACTCAAATTGTAGTCCAATCGGTTGCCATTACAAAGGAATCAAGTGGTCTTCCATCAGAATTTCCCGAATATTGAGAGTACATTAGAGGAAGCCAGGAAACTCTTTGCTATGACTTCAAGTCTTGATAAAAATGGAAATGGAAAATGCTCTACTTCTGCAGTTGATATAGACAATAACACATCTAACCTATGCATTGTGCAGAATGTTATGGACAGTAACAGTGCAATAGATTCTTGGAATTTCATCATAGATGGATCATGGAAATCATCAACAGATGATGTTGGAATTGCATAGATTTCTTTGGACAACAACAAGCAGCATATGACAAGGTGGGCTGTGGTGAAGACATCATTACAACATCCATTACTAGCTAAGGCGCATGGATGCTTGGATACAATTCAATGGGCTATACAACATGGTTTGAAAAACATAACTATGTACACAGACTACCAGGTAATGGTCAAGATGCTTCAGCAGCAAGGAAGCCAGGAAGATTGGCAGATTACTACTATTATTAATGATATTCTAACTTATGCTAAGTGTTTGAACTATGTTTGTATTAGTAAGGTAGCAAGTAATGTAATTCAACCAGCGCATAATCTGGCAAAAAATGTAACTACTAATACTTAAGGTTTTGATATATGGATGTTTGTTTCATTCTTAAAAAAAAAAAAAAATGTAAAATATGTTATGGTAGTGTAATCCTTGATAGAGGTGTTTGCGGTTCGGTTGCAGTCGGGAAACTTTCAATTCACCATCCGTTTGTCGAATTGGCGGATTGGAAAAAATTAATCTGCATCTGTCTGGCAAATTGAGTAGATTGGTGAATTAGCGGATGGAAGCAAATCGGGTTGGCGGTTTAAACTTTTACAAATTTTGAACATAATACAACAACTTGTCAACATTTTTTTTTTAAATAACAATCCAACTCAACATAATTAAAAAATTATCAAGTAAATTGTCAAATACCAATAATAAATACATATAAGAAAATCATGCATTGTCAAAACTATTTCATTATTGTTTTAAAAAACTATTTAATTTGATTTTTTTTTTAAATGACAGAATTAAGCCTTATATTTTCTACATAAAAATATCAAATATCAATTCTTGTCATTTGATAAAAGGATTTTCAAATTGAAAATAAATTAAAAACACAACAGAATATCTAAACTCTTTTTCAATTGAAAATATAAATAGAATATCTAAACAAATTGAAAACACAAAATCTTACAAATTACTAAGGGTGCTCGCGGTTTGGTGATTCAGTTACAGCTAAAGGAACCTCAAATCTACCATCCGTCCAAAACTAGGCGGATTGGAAAAAAAAATTAATCTGCAACCGTCCGCTCGTCATCACGCATTCATCCAAAATGCGGCAAATCGATTCGGTTCGGTCAGGTTGGATGGATCAAAATATTCGCTGAACCCCCTAATCCTTGAGATCATGGTTGAATAAATGAATCACATGTATAATAAAAATATGGATAAATTATAAATACACCATTTGAGATTTACTTAAAGTATAGATTGTTCTTTGTAGTTTGAAAAATTACAAATACTCACTTGTTAGAAATTTTTATTTAACAGAATTAACTAAAAAAAATGAAATTCATAATTGTTTTCTTATACAATAATAAAATTATTGAAATTATTAATTGAAATATATTTATAATATCATTAAAAACTATCAATTGACTTAATAATTTATTAATAAAATGAGAGATTTGTTATAAAATTAAAAATCTCAAGAAATGAAATGTAATTTCTAAAACCACAATGAACGATTCATATTTTAATTAAATCTCAAAAGATGTATTTATAATTTATCAATTAAATATACACCTTCTATGCTAAATAAAAGTAAAAGAAAAAAATAAATGTAAAATATTTTATGGTAGTGTAATCCTTGAGATCTTGGGAGAGGATCGGAACTCATGTGTAGTGTAATCCTCGAGACCTTTGGCATTTTGCATATTTAGGTCTACTTTGGTAGTTGGGTTAAGAGCTAAACAGTTTTTTTTTTTTTTTTTTTTTTGAAGCATATTATTTTTTTATACATTTTTTTTTAAAAAAAATCAAATTTTTTTAAAAAAAATTAACTTTTAATATACTTCTCAAAATAAGTCTTAAATATGGACATATTATGGTATACTATACACCCCTTAAAAGATATGTACTATATGTATTTTATAATTAAAAAATAAAATGACATAATTTTATATTTTTTGAGTCATCACTAAAAAAAGAAAAACGTCATAATTAAATATAACATGAGATATAACTAAAAAACTCATGAGTTATATTTAAAATAATATCATAACTAAAGAAAAAAATTAATTATAATTAAAAAAAATGAAATAATTTAAAATACATATGATACACGTCTTACAAAAACTTATTTTGAGAAGATGGTTAAAAATTAGTTTTTTGACTTTCTTAAAAAAAAATGTGTAAAAAATATGAGAGATAATATAATCCAAAATATGAGAGATAATATAATCCAAAATAGATTAAGTTTCGTTTGGCATTGGCTACGGTAGTCAACTTTTTTATATTATGACTTTTTTTACTTGACTTTTTTAGCCTCGTCTAGTTTTTTTTTTTTTTTTGTGTTTTTTTTTATTTTATTTTTGTTAAAAAAAGTGTAATAATTATAATTTAGATATGACATTTTATCTTATTGACATATATAACTTATTTTATCTTTTTATATTTTTTTTAATCCCAAAATATTTATCAAACAAGGCTAAAAATTAGATTTTAACTCCTAACTCACTTTTTAAAAGAGTCCAAAAATCTGCATGTCAGAGTTTCCCTAGACATGTGCATGTCAGAATTTGCCTTTTAAATACGAAAAATGATTCGTAGCTCGAATTTCGTCCGGCTCGAATGGCCCAAATTGCCCAAAACGACGTCGTTTTGGGCAGTGTTTTTTTTTTTTTTTTTTTTTCCTTGTTTCTTTCTTTCCTTTTCATTCTTTCGAACACAGACAGAGACGGAAGAGAAGAGGAGAGAGAGAGACAGAGAGAGAGAAAAGAGAGAGAGAGAAGAGAAGGGGCGATCGACGATGATGGTCGGTGATGGTGGCGGCGATTGACGGCTCGATCTCCTCTTTCAAACTTTTTTTTTTTTTTTTCTAAGTAGATCTGGATCTGAAAAAAAAAAAAAATTATTGATGATGATAATGTTGATCCGGATCTGCAGACCCAGGGAATTTTTTTTAATTAATGTGTTGATGTTGATCCGGATCTGCAGACCCGGGGAATTTTTTTTTTTTTGTTGATGAAGATGATGATGATGTTGTTGCAATTTGTTTTTGTTGATGTTGATGTTGATGTTGATGAAGATGATGAACAAGATCTGTAGACCCAGCGCAGCAGACCCTTCTTCTTCTTTTTCTCCCTTCTTCTTCTTCAGAAAAAAAATAAATAAATAAATAAATAAACCAAAAAACCAAAACAACGCCGTTTTGGTGTCGAGCCATTCGAGCCACGCCTTTTTCGAACTACCAATCGGAGTTGTTTAAATACACACCTCATATTTTTTTTGTGTTTTAGATGGGGCAATCCACACCTCATCACTCATGTTAAATTTTAGGATAAATTATAAATACATCTTTGAGATTTATTTAAATTATAAATTATTTTTTGTAATTTTAGAAATTACATATTATGTTCTTTAAGAATTTTAATTTCATAACAAATAGGTCGTTTTATTAATAAATATCAAGTTAATTACCAATTTTTAATAATGTTAAAATTTTCTTTTAATTAATAATTCAGATAATTTTATTATTGTATAGGTAAACAGTTAGAAATTTCACTTTTTTCAATTAATTCTGTTAAATAAAAAATTCTGACAGAGAAGTAATTGTAATTTTCCAAACCACATAAGACAATTTGTATTTTAAGCAAACTTCAGGGAGTGTATTTGTAATTTATCATAAATTTTAAAAGTAAGTGTAAAGGCTTCGGTTGGAATGTAGATTTGCTTTTTAATTTTTTAGCTTTTTAGTTATTTTAATTTAGGATTAAAATAATTTATTTGGAATGAATTTTTTTAATTTTTATAAAAAAACAATTATAATTTAAATATAGCAACGTTTAGTTTAAAACTAAAAATTTTATTTTAAGTTTTTATAATTATTTTAGTCCGAACACACCGCTAATCCACATGTCAAATGACTACAAAACATTTTATGGTTGTTTGGTCAAGTCTGTCCCCTCACCAACCCTCCCTCAACTAATAAGTGAGTTCACTAGTCCTTCACCTATCATGTGAGATCTACTATTGAAAACTACCAGCAACCACCGGTTTCACCATTAACCTCCACCATCTTATATTTATTATTGATGAACTCAATCTGATATCGAAAACCTCATATCTATGAGAAGAATACGACCAGAATTGTTCATTCTTTCTGCACGTGCCTGGTCCCTCGCGGTGTGTCAACATATTGTCCGCTTTGGGATTGGGCCGCTGCGAGCTTGCCCCCTCACGGTTTTGTTCTTCCCCCTGGAAGAGGGGAAAATGCCTGTTGACAGATGGAGGGGGCCAGTACCCTTATAAGGTAGACGAGGAGTCCTTCCCGAGTCGATGTGGGATAGACCCAACATAACCCCCCAGCGGACTAGGCCGCGAACAGCGGGAGAGTTTACCGGACGCCCTCCTTCAAGCGCCAATGCACGTGCCTGGTCCCTCGCGGTGTGTCAACATATTGTCTGCTTTGGGGTTGGGCCGCTGCGAGCTTGCCCCCTCACGGTTTTGTTCCTCCCCCTAGAAGAGGAGAAAAGGCCTGTTGACAGATGGAGGGGGCCAGTACGCTTATAAGGTAGACAAGGAATCCCTCTCGAGTCGATGTGGGATAGACCCAACATAACCCCCCAGCGGACTGGGCCGCGAACAGCGGAAGAGTTTGTCGGACGCCCTCCTTCTAGCGCCAATACACGTGCCTGGTCCCTCGCGGTGTGTCAACATATTGTCCACTTTGGGGTTGGGCCACTGCGAGCTTGCCCCCTCACGGTTTTGTTCCTCGCCCTGGAAGAGGAAAAAATGCCTGTTGACAGGTAGAGGGGGCTAGTACGCTTATAAAGTACACGAGGAGTCCCTCCCGAGTCGATGTGGGATAGACCCAACATAACCCCCCAGTGGACTGGGCCGCGAACAGCGGGAGAGTTTGCCAGACGCCCTCCTTTTAGCGCCAATGCACGTGCTTGGTTCCTTGTAGTATGTCAACATATTGTCCGCTTTGGAGTTAGGTCGCTGCGAGCTTGCCCCCTTACGATTTTGTTCCTCCCCCTGGAAGAGGAGAAAAGGCCTGTTGACAGATGGAGGGGGCCAGTACACTTATAAGGTAGACGAGGAGTCCCTCCCGAGTCGATGTGGGATAGACCCAACATAACCCCCCAGCGGACTGGGCCGCGAACAGCGGGAGAGTTTGCCGAACGCTCTCCTTCTAGCGCCAATGCACGTGCCTGGTCCCTCGCGGTGTGTCAACATATTGTCCGCTTTGGGGTTGGGCCGCTGCAAGCTTGCCCCCCTTACGGTTTTGTTCCTCCCCCTGGAAGAGGGGAAAAGGCCTGTTGACAGATGAAGGGGGCCAGTACACTTATAAGGTAGACGAGGAGTCCCTCCCGAGTCGATGTGGGATAGACCCAACATAACCCCCCAGCGGACTGGGCCGCGAACAGCGGGAGAGTTTGCCGGACGCCCTCCTTCTAGTGCCAATGCACGTGCCTGGTCCCTCGCGGTGTGTCAACATATTGTCCGTTTTGGGGTTGGGCCGCTGTGAGCTTGCCCCCTCACGATTTTGTTCCTCCTCCTGGAAGAGGAGAAAAGGCCTGTTGACAGATGGAAGGGGCCAGTACGCTTATAAGGTAGACGATGAGTCCCCTCCCCGAGTCGATGCGGGATAGACCCAACACTTTCTGTAATAAATAATAAATTTTTATTAAAATTTAATCAAAACATTTTTATTGGATCCTTCTTTAGTGAAAAAGACAGTTCATAATTTTTTTTTTTTTTTCCCATAAACCCCCATATACTTGATGGAGGGCACATGTTTTTACTTTTTTTTTTGGAACAATCTTACCCTTCCATATATATGTGAGAAATTTGAATGAGAAGATAAAAAACTGATTTACCCAACAGTAATCATTCTGTTCAAAAGAAAAGAAAAGAAAAGAAAAGAAAAAAAGACACTCAGCAATATTCTGTGTTTGGTTAGGAGATTTAGAAAAGGATTTGGAAAGAGAAATGGAAAATGAAGGTGAAATGTAAATAAAACATACCTACATTTTATCTAATTTCATATAAATATTTTCTTTTTTTAGAAAAAATCCCTTTCTAAATTTCTAACCAAACACAACATTAGTGTCTGACCTTATTTTCTGTTCTGGCACCGGTTCTTATGGGGGTTTCAGCCATAATCTCATGCAGCCACAAATGTGGGTTTTGCTCCCTCTCCCTCTCTCTCTATAGAGACACACACAAAGAGTTGTTTTAAAAAGATGATTAAAAATTAATTTTTTGATTTTTTAAAAAAAAAGATATATAAAAAATGTGAAACATAATATGATTTAAAATAATTAAAAATTAAGAAGTGACTTTTAATTTATTTTTTAAAAGAGTCCAAAGTCAAAGAGACGGAAGGTTTTTCTTGCCTTTTGGTTTGGGTGATGTGATAGGATAGGAGATGGGTATTGGATAACAATAATGTTTGGAAGTTTTAATAGAACTCTAATGATGGATCCCACATGTGATGAGATATTTTGACTTGTTTTTGTTTTTGTTATTTATTTTTTATTTCACATTAGGTTAAAATTCTAATATTAAAACTCTCTATCACTATCCATTGGATGATAATGATATGTGTTGGGCAAGAAATGACCGCTCGCTATTATCTCTGGAAAGAGAGAGGAGTTGCAAATTTACAACGCAATGCCCACAAAAGCACCAAGACAATATTGATTTTGAGTGAGATGTTTTAACAATAATTTTTATTTATTAATTATTATGTTTTAATTAAATGAATGAATAGTTCTTAAATTTTTATATTTGTTTATTATTAATAAATTTCACAATCGAATTTTATTTTGATTTGAATTTTGTTTGGTGACGATTTGATTATAAATGATAATAAAATTTTATTGTAAATTAGAGTAAAATTTTATTATAAATGAGAATAAAATTTTTACAATAAATCAAAGTAAAATTTTACTATTTACATCAATTTTGAGGGATTTTTTTAAAAAAAAATTCATAATCAATCTAAATCTTATTTGATAAATCTTGATGAGAGAATTTTAAAACTACTAATGTTATTAAAAAACGACATGTAAATCAAAAGTTATATCATTTAAAAATTTAAAATATTAAATTACTCACTAAGGATATTTTGATAATAATAGTATGTGTTAGATTTTTTAAGAAAAACTTTTTATGGTTATCTTTAATGCATTAAAGTTTTATTATGAGAAAGTTTTAATCAAATTTTTCTAAAATTTTACACTAGTAACATTATTTATTCAATGTTTTGATAGTTTTTTTTATTTTTACGTTTCTACTAATAATGGTTAAATCATAGTAAATGTAGTAATCAGTGATGATAATAGTGAAAATTTATTGTTTTAGTACTAAATTTACGCAAAGTAAAATTTTACTACCTATAAAATAATAAATTTTGAATAAATTTTCTTATTATTTGCTAAGCGGTCGTGTTAGTTATCGTCTTTTGAAAATGGTCATCAGAATGGTCATCGAAAATTCACATGAAAAAATGTTTGTTGAAAAGTTGATGGTGATTGATGGCTAGTAGTGGTAACCGTGGGAAAGGAGGCTAATAAAATTTCATTTAAGGTATTTTTGAAGTCAGAAATGCGTGAGGGCTCGAATATACAGACCTTGAATGGGTCAAATGGTACAGAAAATATTATTTTACCGGTAAGAGAATACAAAAAAATCTTAAAACGACGTCGTTTTGGAATTTCGAGCCGTTCGAGCCGTGAATATTTCAAGCTACGTAGCGGGGTTGTCTTGTAGTTGAGATTGATGGATGTTTCACAAAAAATTCCAAAAACTAAATTGATTACTTACATGGATTCTAATAATCTTTAAATAGACTACTTAAGAAACTTTCTGAGCCTAAACACTGAATAATATTCAAATAATTACATAAGTTTATGCGCATAAGTTTATTTGGTACAACTTATAAATTAAAAAATTGATAATCATAAAACAAAAATCAGTAACATTTTACTCTTGTTCTTTTACTAATTAACTTTTTTCAATTTATTTAAACTATATTTAACACATAAACTGTATGAGCTAGGCCAAACACTTTGCCACATATTTTCAAGAAGAAAAAAATTATAAACTGTCTCAATAACTATTTTCAACTTGCCAATTTCACATACAATAGTGCTGGGGACCCAAGTGGGAATGACCTCCGGCACCCCCACCTCTACGTGGGGCTTTGTGATGGCAAGACAAAAAATAAATAAATAAATAACTAAATAAAAATTTCAGCTAATGAAAAAAACAGTGGGGGTGCTGGGGGTCACCCCACTGGGGGCCTCAGTCATTTTCCTTTCACATATTCTTTCTGGTATTTTTTTTTTAAATTCACAATTTGCTTTTTGTGGCATTATCACTGATTAGATCAAGCATTGTGGTACATATTTACTTATGGTAACTATTTAAAGAATTTTATATTATAATGCATATCAAACTGTCCCTAACACAAGACATGGTGTTCACTTCATATAATAGTATAGATATACATCCAAGCAGCACTTTCTAACACATAATTTTTAAAATTTTCAATTGAGTTAAAGGAGCCAAAATAAAATCTCTTTCTCTAAATCAATTGACAAACTCTATCCCAGTAAAAGGAGTCCTGGCATGAAGCTGAAGGGCTACATCCAGGGGCAGAACCAAGATTTTATTATCAAAGGGGCCAAAGGAAAAATAAATTTTTTTTTCACTATATACACAAAACACACATGTACGTACATATGATATATAAATTATATATACATAAAAAAAAATTTAAATACCATAGAAGCAATTTCTAATAGGATGAATACTATTTTTTTTTTTTTTAAATGTAAAATAGAAAGAAAATTCAAGATGGAAGAAGAATGACATGTATATATTTTTTTACTAGAGGACTATTTTATATATAAAATGATATATATATATATATATATAAAATTCTATGGCAAACAATAATATTCACAGAAAAAAAAGACTATGAGCCCCCATAGTCTTTTTCTAATTCTGTCCCTGGCTACATCGCCAACAAATTGTTATTTTCAAAGGCGAAAAGGCCACAATCAACAGAGGAATTCAATTGCAAAGACACTAACTTGACACAGCCTTAGGAAGTTGTTTCTATATTCATAGAATTCAAAGCCATCATCCATGGGTATTTTTCAAAAGCTTGCAACTTTGAAGTAAATATTCACCAACAGTACAGCTCTATAAAGGAATTGATTCAATTATCAATAGCAAAGCCTGTTCATCATAAATTTCTACCATTTGATTAAACCGAGCTTTCAAAATCCAATTACTTATGGAACAGCCCATCAGTTCGACTAAATTCATAAACACTTAGTGCACAGAATGATTAAACACTTATTGCTGGAATTCTTTAAGGCCAACTCAAAGATCATTATTGGGGATGGGAGGCTCACAAAATTTTGGCTGGATCTGTGGCTTGGCAGCGACTGTTTAAAAAATTTATTTCCTTGATTATTCTCTGTGTCTATTCATAAAGGTAAATCAGTGGCTGTGGTTAAGAGTAGGAGTAATGGAAATGAGGAGTGGAATTTGGTTTTCAGAAGACTTTTGTTTCAATGGGAACTTGAAAAGTTGAGGAGGATGAAAGAGCTGCTGCAAACTGCTCCAGTTCTCAGGAATGGTATGTTAGATGGGTTGTTTTGGGTTGCAGATAAGTCTGGAGTCTTCACTGTTGATTCTGTCTATAAGTGGAGTGAGCTATCTCCTATTCTGCCTACAAATTTGGGGGATCTCATCTGGAATAATGCTGCCCCTCCAAAAGTGCAATTTTTTGGTTGGTTAGCATGGAAAGGGAGGATCAAGACTACTAGTTATTTGCAAAGGATTGGAGCACTCAATGCTAATTCTGATGCTAATTGTAAATTCTGCAGGATTGAAATGGAAACTGCCACTCATGTGCTGCTGTGCTGTCCGTTTAGCTGGCGAGTTTGGTCCAATATCATTGGCTGGTGGGGTGTATCTTGGGTGCAGCCGGGATCACTGACTGGACTTTTTCAGTGGTGGACTGGTTATAGATGCAATAACAGATTGAAGGTATTCTAGAAGATAATCCCACTGGCAGTGCTTTGGTCTTTATGGAAGCAGATGAATGAAATCATTTTTAATGACTCACAAGCGGACTTGGAAAAGTTGTGTGAACTTATTAAAACACGGATTGCATTGTGGTTCAGAGCGTATGGTCCTTTTTTTTGTTATTCAGTTAATGATTTAGTGTTAAATCTGCGAAGTGTGAAATTCTGCATCATACACTGATGGGGTATAACCTATGAACTGCTACAGTCTTTTGCTAATGCAGCTGCACTGATGGGGTTTGGTTAGAGCCTCTCTTGGTATGTTGTTGTGCTGCCTCTCTGGTCTGTTATTGTTATTTTGGTCTAATGCATCATGATCTGTTGGGGTTTAACTTGTGATGGGGTCTGTTGAAATCTATTGATAATGCTGCTATACTGATGGGGTTTGTTTGGAGTCTCTCTGCTCTGTTGGAGCCTCTCATTGTTGCTGCTATTGTGTTACTGCTAATGGGGTTTGCTGATCTGGTTTATTGGGTTATCTGTTCTGGTCTTCTGGGGTTTGCTAATCTGCACTGCTGGGGTTTGCTAATCTATTCTGATCTGGTTTTTTGGGTTGTTCTGTTCTGGTTTTTTGTTCTGTTCTGGTTTTTTGTTCTGCTCTGTTGCTTTCTTTTGTTTTCTTTGTTAGTTTCTCACCAGCTAGGAGGTCGGAGCTTTGTTTTAGCTCCAAGCTCCTCTTTATTGATGTTTCCTTCATACTTTGTATGGTTTTATCATCGATAAAGTCTTTCGTTTTGCCGATCAAAAAAAAGACCAAGCTATCCATCTCTAAAGCTGTAGAAAGGGTTTCTAGTAGTTTTTTTTTTTTTTTTTTTTTTTAGATACTTCTGGTAGCTATTTACCTATAAATAATTGTATTTGCATTAAAGAAAGGGAACAAGATCTGGCCAAATTAACAGCAAGCTCTGAGGAGCCCACTCTATCTATAAACAAAAACAAAGGGTTATGTCAATGGGTTCTTCCCATTAAAAGCTCATGTTACCAAGGCACCAACATTTTGATAAAGATTCAAGCAATCAATCTAACTGATATCAAGTCTGTGATTGGAATAACCTTCCTGATCTTATAAATGTGAGAAATCACTGGGAGGTATCATACTCATAAGATTGCACAGAACATGTACGATAGTTCATATGAGGGCATTATGAAGGCCTCCGAATATATCTAGAACTTGCCAGAATCCCTGTTCTCCTTCTAGGCATTCTGTCTAAGACTAATGACAATTACACTAACTTTGAGGTAAACTCACATTCAATCGTTATGCAGTCATCTGGTTAAGCATCTGCCCCTAATGTAAGTATTAACCAAGGTAAAACTCATATTATTGAATCAAACCGGTCATCTGTTGAGCTCGCCTAAACTTAACATTTGAGGCTAACTTTCGTTACAACTACATGCCATCAGGGTTCTTGGTCGATGTAGTTCAATCTATTATTGATGAACCATTCTTTCCTTTCATCATCATCATCATCATCATTGTAATAAAAATTATTGTTCTTTCTGTCTTTCTTTTTCATTATCATACTTGTAACAATGTCTAACATGGGGCTAAATCTAAATAATACTAAAATTGACAATAATCTAGTAGTTTTAGTGAGTTAATAACTTAGCCATGGATCTGTAAGAATGTTCTGTGACACCTGCAACATGCGGCGTTATTAGGACATTTGAGAGTTTCAAAATTGGATAGTCAGGATCAAATGGCTCTGTCCAAGCAACATCCATGCCTAAACCTCCCAAGCGGCCAGATTTAAGGTGATAATGAACAGCTTCATAGTCCAAGAGACCCCCTCGAGCTATATTCACTAAAAGGGTACCCTAAAACACAAACCAAACAACAAACAAGCAAAGGCGCAAACCATTGGCACCAAGAGTAAGGGAAAACCAATAAGGATAAGGACACGTGTCCACTAAGTTGTTTCTATGAGAAGGAGGCATGTGTCATAGGCTTCTTTCCAATTCTCTCCTCAAACAATTCCCTACTAAGCTAAAGGTGTTGGCTCGTGGGAATGACGAGGGCCTCACAACATTAACCCCTAAATAGAACTGCATATCAATGTTATTTTGTTTTTGATGTAAAATCCTTTGATTCCTAGATCGAGGCTCATATTAATAGTGTAAATGATATTGCTTTTGCTAGTATTAGTGAGCAAATTTCGATTGTTATCGGTGGTGATGACAAAACTATTAAGGTGGGTTTGGAGTCTTAATTCGTTATATTGTTTCCCATCTTAAGCAATGTAAATTAATTATCTTGCATTTTTTTAATTATCTTTGAATGATATATTCATATATATAACAATTGGCGTATTGTGTCATATTCGTGTCGTGTCCATGCTTCTTAGATTAACTGTATCTATAATTGTAGGTATGGGATGTGGTTACTGGTGCCAACTTGTTTACTTTCAAAGGGCATGAGGCTCCTGTATTTTGTGTTTGCCCTCATGTCAGGGAAAATTTTCATGTAAGGATCACAAATTCAAATCTCCTTTCTCTGATTGTTCCATGTGTACTTCTTGCTTTCATGGCTTATGTTATTTATTTTCAATATATATATATTGAATATTATGTTTGTGCTTCCTATTTCTAGTTTATTTTTTCAACCTCGACTGATGGAAAGATAAAAGTATGATCATATGATATGTCCGGACCGTTGGTTCATTATGATGCACCAGGTAGAGTAGGGTCCACAACAATACTTTATAGTAATGATAGCAAAAGTTAGATCTTTTGAACCTACTTTACCACATGATTTTGTATCTGTTCATATATATAGAGAACAAATTGAAACACTAACATTGTCATTGAACATGTTGTAGGCTTTTTTCATGTGATAATAACCAATATGGGGAGACCCATCTTGTTGAATGGGTAGAAAAGAGAAGTATTGAGCTAATAAACTACAAAGGATTGCAAAAACATTCATTGGGTATTATGTAGTTTGATAAAACCAAAGACCGCTTTTTGGCTGCCGATGATGACTATGTTATCAAATTTTGGGAAATGGATAGCGAGGATCTCTTGGCAACTTCTGATGTTAGGGGAGATTTACCTGTAAGTGGTTTTGTAATTGTGCTAAAATTAAATCTTATTCTTTACAAATGGGAATTTGTGTTTCTATATTATATTATATATTCTACATGCAAAAATTGTAGTCCAATTCACATTTTTTTTTTTTTTTATAATTTCTCAAGTCATAAGGAAACTCCGTACATATGCTTCAACAAGGAGGGCACATTACTGGCTGCATCTGCGAGGAACAAAAGAATTAAAATCTTAGGAACCCTTAATGGAATTCAGTCATTACAAGCTTATGAAATGCCTGTATCCATTATTGCAACTAAGGTCAATTCGTTAAATCATTTTATGGGGCTCTAAACAAAATTTATTGTCAAAATTGAAAATGTAGATATATAAATATATATTTATATTGTGCATGTAATATTTCTCCATTTGGTATATTTCCATATTAAATGTGTTCTTTCTCTATTCATTTTACATGTATTTCATATCTTTACAAATGTATTTGATATCACTATAGACATTCTATTTTTGACCGCCCTTCAGACTTGGGCACCACAAATTGATCACCCAATGATGAATTTATACGTTGGACAAATGTTCGATTTCCTCGGCAAGAAACCTCGATTTTGAGTCTCAGAAGCCTAAAAACCTTACACCACTTTTGGACCAAAATAGTATTTTTCCAAGCTTGACCACTCAGAGGCCTGCAGGCCAACTAGTGGTCAGCTGGCCAGAAGTGAGCGGCCGGCCGTCGGCCAGGTGTTCCGGCAAAATAGATATTTTGCTACCAGTTGTGCCAGCTATCCCCACAGGTGCATGCATTGCACCAGCTGTCTTTATACTGATATTTTCGAGATAGGAACATTTTTTTTATATATACTTGACCACCTCTCTTAAAATTACATTAGAAAATTTTGTGAAGCAAAATTCTTGAAAAATATTTCTCTCTCTACCTTGTAACCTATATACACCTTACCTAGACTTCCTAAACCAAATTTTTAGGTCTCTTTGTTGAGATTATTGAGTTTGAATTTCAGCTCTTGAGGGTGGGGATTTATTGGTTTGAAACTCAAAGTGTTACTCCTCTTCAAAAGGTATAACTTCAAGCTTCCTTACACTACTTTTTCCTTATCATTACTTGCTTTTTTTAGACTATTTTTCAACTGTTTTTATGGGATGAAACTTGTGGTTTAAGGCTATTAAAGGTAGAGGGGTTAATCACCCTTTTTTGAACGTTGTCTCCTAAGCTTTTGCCCTTGTGTTTCCCATTTCTTCCTCAACTTCTTTCCAACTTTTTACCACTGATTTTCAGGGATTTTCAGAGGTTAAAAATGTTGTTTTGAGGTCCCAAAAATGGAGGGGTTAGCCACTCCTTCTTATGCTTGTTTACTAGCTTCATTTAGTTATTATTTTTGCTAACTTTTTCAAGCTTTTCTCTTAGAATTTCAGCACTATTTTTAACTATTTTAGGACTGTTTTAGGGTGTTTATTTCTGAAAAATCTAGAAATTCCTTAGATATTGATTTGTGATTATATATCAATTTTAAGCAGTAAATATCAATTCCAATCAAATAATCAAGACAAATCGACACAACGATTTTAATGTGAAAAAACCACAATTGAAACGCCTCCAATTATAATAAAAAATCACGGGCCAAAGCCACAAAATAATCCACTAAGAAGACAAAAGGAATTACACAAATGCACTTTCAATTACCTAGCGAATCCACGCCCAAATTAAACCGACCTCTATATGCCTCATCCACCACGGTCTTCACCTTGGAACTGTCTTCCCTAACGTTGAATCCACAACGCCGATGTCGAATCACGACGATGAGCCACTTTGGAATCCACCAAAGCTTCAAGTTCGAATTCCCCAGAATCCACTGAAGAAGAACACTCTCTTTTGTATAGAATAAACAAACAATCCTTTGATGTATACTTCTTAAAATCATGAGTTGAATACTCAATCAAACATCAAAGAAAACTAGTAAAATAGCCCCAGAAGAAAACCCTAGAACCCTCAAAGAAGATCTGGGAGCCGTAATCCTAAAATCTGACTGAAACACATGTTTATAGCAATCTGTTCCGCAATCTCCACTCGAGCGTAGGAATGGCCGCTTGAGCGGACCTCGCTCGAGCACAGGAAAGTTCGCTCAAGCGTAAAATCCCAACTTCCAGTACTTTTGCAGACAGATCAAACTTCTAGAACCAAACATTCTCCGCTCGAGCGCACAAACGGCTGCTCGAGCAAACAAGCAACTTCGAATGCATTTTGTATTTTGCTTCGAGGGTGCTGCCCCTCAACCCCGCCGTGGCACTGCCCTAGACCCGCCAAGGGGAAAACACAGAAGAATTAACATCACAAAGTTCTCTGCAAGGCACAATTCGGGTTGGATTCGTATCTAAAAACTCATAGCCTAACTGAAATAAAAGTGTGAATACAAGTACAACTGAAAGGAGTTTGTTCAAACGGGATTGCAAAGAATAAAAACCTAACAATTTCATTTATGCTTTGTACAGTAGGCTTGTAGTGTAGTGGTCCTCATAGGTTTGGTGGTTTAGGCATTAGACACCAACCTATTTGAGTTGATGGCATTTAATTCATACTTTCCATACTTGTGCTCACCCATAATCACCTCTACACTCTCCCTCTTTTCTTGGCTTCTTGATTTTTTTGAGAGTTGCTTCAAATGAGTGTTGTTTAAGCTTGAGAAAGAGACCCTTCAATGCTAAATGGTTTAATATCTTCGGAGATTTATTACCAAGGCATTACCTCTCTCTCATGCCCAAAACAACTTCTTGTTTAACAATCCTCTCCATTTAGTGGACTTAACTGTCATTCTTGGACCAAAATCACTAATGAATGGAAAGATAAATAAAAGAGGCAATAAAATTGGGCTAAAATGGAACAAGAGAATAAAATCAAGTTTGGGTTCAATCGGACATTAGTTGAACCCGTTGAGTCTTGAACTGTTTCATACTCTTTAATGATGATAATAGCTTAAGATTCAAGATCTACTACTTCCCTTGATCAATTCCATGATAGGGAGGAAGTTTGTGGGTCTTTCATTGTCATTTATTGAGATTTTGTCCCTTGATCCATAAATCATCACACAATGAATTTGTGTCGATTGATGGCTTGTGAATCAAGCCTACCCATTTTTTGATCTGTTTGATGATAAGGAGAGGCATGGTGGACAAACATTTCCTGAAAATACTCTGTTTGTGCTCTATTTCATGTTTGTTGCAGCAGGGCAGTAGCAAAAACAAATGGTCGGCCGGTCACTTTTACAGGCCGACCAGCCACCGCTTTTCAGCCAGACAGTGTCATTTTTCTTGCAAAACAGAGCAGAGGCTGAGGCAAAAATAGTTCAATTTTTTGACTGCAAAGCAGAAACATTCTGGCAACAAAACAGAGGGCATTTTCAGGTGAAAGTCTGCATTCATGCATGAACAATTCTTCATCCCTTGTTGCTCATTAATTTATGTTAATAGTAGTATGTTGTAATTAATTAAGTGTAATTCCTTCGAACTTGTAATACCTTAGTGAATTACTTTTGTGTTGTAATTAATTAGTTAGCTCAAGTCTAATTTGTAAATAATTAGCTAGTGTAGTTGATTCATTTCTTTGGTAATGTAATAATTAGTTAATTTGGTAATTAGCTAGGACATTCATTCGGACCCTCTTGTGCAAGGGCAAAATTGTAATAATGTATGTGTCTCTCAACCCCCATTTCTTTCTCCCTTTTATTTATCCACTTATGATGGATAGCATAAAGCATCACGTTTTATTAAGCATTTTTCATGACTTGCATCCATTTGTCTTGCATACATAAGAGTTCGGCTCATCATACTAACCAATGTGAAAATGCAAATTCTTACTTGAATACGTGCTTTTATAGCATGCCTCAAATTGCTTCACACGCCATGTTAGTAGCCAAGCCATGTTTGCATTTTGTATGTATTGCATTAGTCATTTGCATTGTTAGAATCATGCATTTTTTTCTAATCATTTTATTTTTCTTGGCTTGCCTTGGAGTATTAGGTGAGCATTTTTGCTTTAGCACATTGCATGCGTGTGATTGTTGCCATGTCAAGCATGATACCATGAGGCTAAGTGCTTAAGTGATATACCTGTTTGAATGCTTGTGGATGAAGACTAATTGCTTAAGTTGGGATGATTTGCTTCAATGTGCATATGAGATCACTTTTTTGAAGTGGTACTTATTCAAAACAATTTTCAAACAAACATGAAATTAAGATGTTCCAACTTTTACAAATTAGTCTATACTTGTGTGCGTCACCTAGTAAGGATGGCATAAAAATCGGAACAAGAACATATAATGTAAATAAGAATCACGTCATAATTAGTAGAGGCCGATCTTTGATCGGGTGAGTGGGGTGCTCAATTCATGCTTCCCCTCTCATACTTAAGTACCCAAGCCAAGACACTTTGGTGATGACGGATAAGTGGCCTTTGGCATGAGTCACAGGTTTCTTAAATTTCTCAAAAATATTTAGGTGGCGACTTTGAAATCTGGCAATGTAGTCTATTTTTGGCATTTTGATTCAAAATCGATTTTTCAAAAGATTTGCCAGATTTGGACTCATTTGTGTTTATCTATTTCATATTGTACTTGTGAAATCAGATTCAGAACCACGGGAGTCTGAATTGTAGGACTATCGTATCCGAAAGGAGCATGAAAAGCAAACTACAATCACTTATGAAGTAACATAAAACTTGGACTTGCTAGAATGGGGACCGAAGGAGCTCGGAGGATGTTCCTAAAATAATTGAAGTCGTCAAACCAACAAAGGCATCAAAGATCAAAGAAATTAGTAAGCCTGCTCAACTTCAGTCCTTGCTGTTTCCTGGTTCTATCGAAATGGCTAAGGTGCGATTCACTAATTATTGTAGTGTAAATATGGTCAATCATTGTTCATCCATTTTGGATACAAAATAATGCTATAAATGTTACATTTTGTTTACCTTAGATGCACCTTTGTTTCAACAATATTCTATATTGGAATATTGGATACACAGACACTTCTAAGAAGGTGGTGTGCACGTGTTGTCTTCTTGTCATGTACGTGCTTCTTAGCTCTTGCCAAATAAAGACTAGTTCTTCTCATCTGTTTCTTTACTGACTAATTCAAATGCAGTTATGTTGACGTACACGAGTTCCAATTATGCCATTTTAGCATTAGCACCAAATGCAATCAATTTGCTTTGGAGGTGGCCACATAAATCCAAGGTAAAAAAATTCCCATCGTTTATATGTATGCACGCACGCTTCTCTTTGAATTCAAATATGAGTTCATGATTGTTATGTTGAGAATTAAGATATGTCTTGATGCAGGCAACAACGAAGAATTCCCCTCAATTATGGCATCCAATATCGGGGACATTAATGACAAATGACTTAACTGATGTTACAACTGAAGAGGCCAAGCCCTGTTTCGCTTTGTCCAAAAATGATTCTTACCTTATTTCAACATCTGGGGGTCAAGTTTCTTTGTTCAACATAGCAACATTTAAGGTATCGTACGATTTTCAAATGCTTTGGTTTGGTTTTAAGTACTCTATTTTTCTACCTAAACTTTATTGAAAGACGTTCCTCTGCTTCTTGTAAAAAACCTTATTTTTATTTAGAGAAGACTAATCTTTTCCTAAATGTTGGAACATCACAGACAATGGCGATTTTCATACATCCACCGCCTGTGCCAACGTGTGTTGCCTTCTATCCTCATGATAATGGCATAATTGCCATTGGCATGGATGATTCGACTGTTCTGATATATGACACTCGTGCAAATGAGGTATGATCTTAGTTTGTTTATGTGTAGATTCAATGGTTCTTCCTAAATGGAATGATAAGTAAATTTTTTAATCTTTTCATGCTGAAGGTGAAATCCATACTGAAGGGTCACTCTAAACCAATTACCGGCCTTGCATTTTTCTCTCTAAGTAATTTACTTGTTTCTGCTGGGGCAAACGATCAGGTTAGTGTTTTTTCAAATTTGATAATTTGAAATTCTAAGCCCTTCTCAAAGTTCCGATTCTCTAACTGTGTATTTTTTTTTTTTCATTTGGCAGATAATTGTGTGGCAATGCAATAAATGGATAAGTAAGAAGAGTAGCTTCTTGCAACTTCCAACTGGAAGATCAACCAAGAAACTGTCAGAAATCGAGGTTCAGTTTCACCAAGATCAAATACACTTCCTTGTCGTGTGCAAGTTGAAACTTGCTGTGTATGAAACAATCAAGCTGGAATGTGTTGTGCAGGCAACTTTATTTTATGAATACCATAATTTGGCACTTTTATTTTTCAATGTTTAAATAAAATGCTTTATGTTTTGTATTTCCAATGGCTGGTTCCAGAGATGTCGACTCCAATCTCACATGCAACATTTTCATGCAATAGCCATCCAACCTTTTTGGATGGAACTGTGTGCATATTTTGTGCTTCAGATCTCCAACCACGATGCGTGATTAATTCTACTGCTTATCTTCCATCCAACTCTAGGTATTACTTACCTTCCAATTTTCAATTTAAACCATCCATCTATTTCTATGAAGTAAAATTGACAACAACATAATATTTTAGTCATTAAACTCAACGAAAAAAATAGTATTTTAGACATTTTTCGTACACATACATTGAGTTTCGTATCTAAGTTTGTACTAATGTTCATTTTTAGCTGTCTTTTTATCGTTCTTCATTGCAGTCATGTTATATACCCATTAGTGGTTGCTACGAATCCAAATGAACTGAACCAATTTGCATTGGGGTTAACCGATGGCACTGTTCGTATGTATGAACCGCTTGAATCCGATGGCGAATGGGGTGAGAAATCACAATGTAACGACTCAACTACATTGCCAGCTATCAGGTCTAGTTCCAAATCAACACCAGCATGCAACTAAGCAAAGGAATCAGCTTTCTTGAAAGTTTTATGGTTATTGATAGTTAGTTTCAGGCTCTATGGTTATTAATAGTTTACTCTAAATTGGTGAATTTTAGAGGCACATACCAAAAGTATTTACCAAAGTCCTGAATTTTCCTCTCATACATTTTATTCGATAGGATTTTTAAGAGTTTTTCATGATGGTTACATCTCTTACGTTTTCCCCAAAAAAACAAATCATGAATTTCAGTTTGTTATTCTTTTTTCAATGAATGAATGCAAAATTTTTAAATGTGAATCAGTTATTCATAGCAGTTAAAAGTTGGAAATTCTCTTTTCCTATAATGCATTTGCTTTGTTTCATATGTTTTGATGACTTATCACAATCTATGAAGCATCGCCACTTTAAGTGATGTAACCGTGCCGGACACTGAAACACATATGAAACACGCCAGGTGACTTTATTTATTTATTTATTTTATTATTATTATTATTTAGGAGACACATTAGGTATAAGACATGCCACATGACGTGTCCCTTTATTTATTATTATTATTTTTTAAGGGGACACATTGGGTATAAGACATGCCACATGACCTGTTCATTTATTTATTATTACTCTCTCCGTTTTAAAATATTAGCCATTTTTGGAGAATCTAACTTTTTTGGTAGTATAATTATTACACTTTAACTTTTCAAAATTACCCTTTGATAGTGCACACTTTTTTGGGATATCAATTGTCATAATTAGATTTTTTGTGTTGTTAATAAATTTAAAAGAAAAGCAAAATAGGAAATTTATATTATTTTAGTTATTGATTTTAGAAAAAGGGACTAGGGATGTAAGAAAAATCGAAAAAACCGACCAAACCGATTAAACCCGACCAAATCGGCTATATTTGGTTTGTTTTTTAACAAGAATCGGTTTGTGCGGTTTTAAAATTTGAATTTTTCCAGTTTTCGGTTCGGTATCGGTTTAAGCACCTTCTGCACCGACCTAAACCGAAACCGACCGCTTCAACATATATTGTATTTATAATATATATATAATCTAACAATCTAATGATATTAATAAGTATAATAAATTATTAATCTTAATTAACTAACCTTATCATCTTTATAACCTAAGTTTGTAAACTCTTATTATATATAATTTTAACTCTAACTCATTATTCTTGAAACCTTAGTATTTTCAAAAAAAAATTTTGTTTTCGTTTTTGCTAATTTAGGAATTAAAAAGTATGTATTAAATGGATGGATTGGATATGTCTGAAATGGTAGACAAATAACTAATTTAATATTTTTATATAGATTAATAATTATATTTAAAAGTCGCTCAAGTTCGAAAAATTCTAAACCGATTAAACTGCACAAAACTGAACCGTTTCAATTGGTTTGGTTCGGTGCGGTTTAATGTGAAAAATGGTCTGTATCAGTGTTTAAAATAATAAAACCGACATTATTGGTTCGGTGTAATTTTTTACCTAAATACCGACCGTACCGAACCGATTACATCCCTAAAAGGTACTAATACTTGAGACAATGAAAAATTGAATAAATGACTAATATTTTGAAACGAATGGAGTATTATCATTTAGTAGACGCACCGGGAATACTTTGGGAACACTTTGGGGACACACCAACTAGATGAACCTTATAAGCCATTCTTCTAACCAACAGTTAAATTGGTCCCAATTTAGAAGGACCGTCTAGGCTACTTTCTTTCTTTCTTCGTTATATATATATAATACATAATATCAAAACTTCAACTTACATAAAATTTTGATAAAACGTTCCCTCTTTGATAGCCTCTTCTGAGGAGAGGCTTGAAAAGATTGCGAAATCTCATTAGAAGATTAATCCCCAAACTTGTGTTTGATATTCTAGGCCTAAAGTTAATCACGCATCTTGTTTACACTAAACCAATTATCTACTACCGGAATGAAGCATAAGAAACCATGTTAACCACGGTAATAAAGCTTTATCTTCTAAGAACAATATTAATCATCTCGTTTATACTAGACCATAATAACAAATCATATTAATCATCTCATTCACACCAAACCAAGTGTTTCCTAAAATAATGAAGGTTTACCTTTCGGATTGATGAAGAACCCAAGTAAATTTATTTCTTTCTCATATTTTGCTAGAAAAATAATGCAGCGAGTTGCTGACATGCTTATTGGTAATGTTTAAAGCATGAATGAAATATACATCCAAATGGCACTTATACTAGCACAAATTTATTGAATTTTTCAAATAGGTGTACGGAGCCGAAATCAATATCTTTCTGGACCAACCCGCATCCTGAGCTAAATCAATTGACAAACTCTATCCCTGTCAGAGGACTCCCGGCATGAAGCTGAAGGGCTACATTGCCAACTACCTGTTAGGCGAAAGGGACACAATCAATAGAGGATTTCATTAACATTATAACAGCAAAATAAGCTAGGAATCTGCTTATGCTTATGGAAGACACTAACTTGACACAACCTTGGGGAGTTTCTAGTGTCTATATTCATGGCATTTAAACCTATCATCCATGGGTATTTTTAGGGTCCTTTTTTTGGCCACTTTGAAAGTGTATGAAAAAAGTTCAAGAAATATTTAGCAACAATACAGCTTTATAGAACAACTTGAGGACCACAATGCAACAGTATTTCTAAGCAAACAATGTAAAACCTGTCAATTGAACTAGAACTTGTAACCATGTCTGACAAAAATGGTTATCACTTAACAGATATAATCTAAATCATACTATAAATTGACACTAGTCTAGTAGTTTAAGTAACGTTCATACCTTAGCCGTGGATCTAACAGCATCTTCAGTGACCGCTGCAACATGGGGCGTTATTAGGACATTTGGGAACTTCAAAATTGGATCCTCGGAATCAAATGGCTCTGTCCAAGCAACATCTATGCCTAAACCTCCCAAGTGGCCAGATTTAAGGTGAAAAAGAACAGCTTCATAGTCCAAGAGACCTCCTCGAGCTATATTCACCAAAAGGGCACCCTGAAACACAAACCAAACAACAAACAATCAAAGATGCAAACCATTATCATCAAGAGTTTTTTCTTTTCCTTTTTTGTTTGTTTGTTTGTTTGTTTGCTCATCTAGTTGAGGATGCTATCAATACAAATAACAGACAGTTAAAGGCATTGACTTCCGCTATCAATGTTGAAGAAATTTACTGTGCAGTATGTTCTTTCTTCGACAGAAACCCATTTCCCAAACATTATCTTTTACACTCATAGCGCTTATCTCCAAACAAGAGAAAATCAATGAGTTGTTCCTATGAGAGGGGAACATGTGTCATAAGTCTCTTTCCAATTCTCTCCTCAGACAATCTTCTACTAAGCTAAAATAGATGGTTGTGGGCACGGTGAGGGCCTCAGTACGTCCAACCCCTCGATAGTACTCTCTCATGACCCACCAAACTCCACAGAGTACCCCAGGCAACGTGTGTGGCAAGCGGTTACCAGTAGGGCAAGCGCCTAGATATGCCCAAACTACAAGGGTGCATGCTTAGGGAACACTTCAGCAGGAAACTTGTTCCAAAGTATTAGTGCTATGGCAATCAAATCATACTCGAGCATATAGACCCAGCTCTCATAAAGTGAATCAATGTAAATTACAAGAATTAAGTAGATTATCAATGAAAATAAAACATTAAACAAACCTTTTTCATCGATGATATAAATGTCTTGTTTACAATGTCAGCCTGAAAGCAAATGTATTAAAAACTGTGAGCATATACAAATTAATGGAAAATGACAAATGGAAATAAGAGGATCCTTGCCGTTTCACTGTTCATCAACAAGCAACAAATAACTATGTCGGCATTGCTTGCAAAAGTATGGATATCTTCATGAAAACCCTTCTCATCAACCAAATCATCATTCATACCGTTTTGAGTGAGTGATGGTGAAGATGTACCATTAAAATTAATAAATTAAACCTTACATTCCATTAAGCTATATTATTTTAGTTTATAAGCCCTTACATACCATCAGACTTGCATGAATTTTGCAAATACGAGTCCCAACTCCATTTTGAAGCTAGAATTTTCACACCAAATGGTCGCAAGCGCTTTGCCAACTAAATTCCTATGTTTCCAAATCCCATAATGAATACCTACAAGAATGAGAAGAATTATCAAGAAGTTGTGCTAAATTCAGTAAGGTTTTTGCTCGTCACCCACGCAAGTGTGTTCAGTCCTCTTGCTTTGCACTGCACTACTAGAAAACTACTTAAAACTCACTGTTTTTCCCAGCAGTGTTTCACCAACAGGATCTCCAGGCTTTTTCTGCTTAACAGCAATTTGCATCTCATTCTGCAGTAACAACGAAGTAACAGAAAAGCAATTCGACTTAAAATTCATATACAAATATATGTGCTATATATATATGATACAACCACATATGCAAAGAAAATGATGCAAAAGGAAAGGTGTAATGCTATGTAGATAATTTAAAATCGCATACATCCAGTATTTCACAAGAGTCCCACAAAAACAAATTGAAAATAAAAAGCACATGGAACGAGCACTTCCACAATAAGACCAAAACCTAAAAGGAAAGTAGAAATAACGTCAATGAATAATGAACAGTAGCAAGTCACTGTCTTTGTCCTTTTTTAACGCATCTACCCCACTGGACATTGGCTTTTTTATGCATACAGAGTAGCAAATAAAAAGTAATTACAAGGCACACTGCAGTCGATGAAAAGGGCTAGCTCACAAGTGATGGTGAAACATTAGAAGAAATCAATATGCAATAGGCCGTGTTTATCACTAAGAGCAAGCATTTACAAACTACACCAACCACAACAAACCATTAATTTCTATATATTCATAATTTAAAATAATTAATTCACCAAATAGTTGTTGAAACATTCCAAATAATAAGGTAACAAAAAATGAGAAATGCACATTGATTCTAGATTATTGGATTGAGTTTCACTGACTTGCTTACGAAGAAGTCCCAACGTCAGGTATATGGCCATTTCAGCACATGAAGCTGCATTTCCAGTTGCACCACCTGTAATTCTAGCAACTTTGATTCCATGCTTCGTAGCAGTATTGATGTCAACACCTTCATGTAAATATAAATTATGATATGAAGAACATGGAGACCATATGCAAGTAAGAAACAATATCCAAAAGACATTATACTTAAGGTATTTAACAAAACTAAAGAAAGAACCTTCCAGCCCAACACCATACTGCATTATAAGCTTCATCCTATTTGCACGAGAAATAACATTGGCATCTAGCCGCATGCTTTTTACAGTACAGATGTCGTAGTTGCCAATAATATTAGGCACATCATCAAATGGAACGTCATCAACCTACAAAATGGAATACGCAACAGCTTAAGGGGTCTTAACTGATGTCTATTCCGACAGAAAATCACCAATTTTGAGAAATCAGTTACAGGCAAATTTTCAAAGGTGAGATGACAATTAATACTTTCTGGAACATATAATACTTTTTCTTCCAAAGGTGAGATGACAATTTTACACTTAAAGGGGGAATGTACAATGAGGCTCAGGACAAATCAATTTGGAAAAAATAATAGTAACTTGTACCACCACTATTACCAAAAAAAAAACAAAAAAAACAAAACAAAAAAAAAAAAACTTCCACAACTTGAGGATAGAACATACAACCCCAACATGCAAAAGAAGTAAATGAAGAAAGTTAAATACCTTGATAAATGGGTATTTTTGCACATATTCCCATGTATAATAATGAGATGAAGGAAAATGAGGCCCGCAAAAAAGAAGACGGGTGATAACCATTTTCTCACCTTCACTAAAAATCCTGCTGTAAAGAACCTCCAAATTTAAACAAGATCACTCAAATGACTTTTTCAACCAAAGTAATGTAGTCGATAAGCAAGATCTTCATAGGAAATTATATGTAGTTTGAAGAAATTATTTATTGAAACTAGCAAATTAATATGTGGCCAGCCACAGACAATCCACCAAAAAAATGACCATGTCCAATGCTTAACAAATGAGATGAAAAACATAAGAATGAAAACTAGAGGTTGTATAAGCAAATGTAGCAAAGAGCTGTCATGACATAATATTATCTTGAATCTCAAGAAGGGAATAGTATTTCTCTTGTTTACCACGTAACATGATATCATAGGAAGCTCACGCTGGGATGAGAGTAGGGTTGGAAGTAAGATGGGTGTTCAAAGGGGGAAAAAAATCAAAATATTTAAGCCGGGTCTAAAAGAAAAGCTAGGGGCTATTAGCAATACTCTTTCTTATACATTCTGAATTTTCTGACTACTGCTCCAAAACATATGTGGAATATTGATTTGGCCAGCCCATTTTTCAACCTGTCACCATCCCTTCTTCATCTTCTTCTTCTTCATTATTATTATTATTTTCCGGATATGCTAAAGAAAAAAGATGCAACACGAGAACTTCCCATGGAGTCACCCATCTAGTATGATCGCACCCCCATCCCATCCTCTCCCTACTCTTCTCTCTTTATCAATCTCCCTCTTCTGTCATTACAAACCCAGATCAGCCACTTGACCCAGGCCTACATTTATATATATATATTTGTACACTTATAATTAGTTAATACATAATTACATATTATGTACAAACCAACGATTATCGACAAGTGGTTACGGAGAGGGCAATTAGGTGCTAAGTTGAGTAAGATTTCAGGACACTGGCCTACATTGTAATCTTACTATTGACATATTAACTGTTGTCTTGTTTAAAAAAAAAAAGAGCAATACTAGGTATCATGAAAAAAATTTCATGAAAATGATCATGAAAGATTTATGATCATTGGATTACACTTAAGACAAAGCACCACACACTAATCAAGGTAATCCAAGGGTCATAATTCTTTCATGATCATTTTCATGAAAGTTTTTTCATGATCCCTATCTTTTCTCAAAAAGGAATAATTGAATGCCTTGCAATATGAATGAAATTCAGAAAGGGTGACCTCATGAACACTTTCTAGGAAATCAAATACAGATTAAAGAATCAAAGTATTCTTTTTTTTTTTTTTTTTTTTTTAAAATTTGAATATGAACACACACTATCCAATTAATATTAGCGTCTAGTATTAACCCAGAAGAATCTTAGAAACCTCCCCTCCCCTCCTGTTGTCTTAACTCAGAAGACCCTTTGATTGCCATTCTGTTTTTGCCGATGTCACGACGTTGCATTCTGAAGAAGGGAGGAGATGAGTGCTTTAGGTGGGCATGTTCTGGTTTAGGTGCTATTCTTGGAAGAAGGCTTGGTATTGGAAGAGGAGGGAGAGCCAGTTTAATCGCCATGAAAGTGTGTTTGAGAGAGAGAGACAGAGAGAGAGAGCGCCACCAAGACGGTTTTTGAGAGGGTGGTTGACGTGGTTTATGACTTTCTGTTGAATGGGCCCATTAATTTTTTATATGTTGTCTAAATGATAGAAGTATTTTTAATGAAATTTAAAATTTTGGGTTTAAATTTTGTTTACACCTTTGAATAAACACTATTAGATAATAGAATGAGAATTCACCACACTATTAGATACCAAGTCATATGCTCACATATATAATCGTATAGATTATTTATATCAATATTTCTAAAAGAAAAATGATAATAAAAAAATGATACACAAATCCGACTCAATTTATAAACTTAATAATGTATAAATAATATGATTGATTGATAATTAGAAAAGATATGAAAGAGAGTGTTACCTTTAATATCCTAATTAATTATCATATAGTGCTTGAAAATTGGGTCTAATTTTTTTTTTTTCCAATTTCCTAAATTCAATTTTCTAAAAATTAAATTTTTTATTTTTCATATTTTTTTTTGTTTTTAGTGAATTTTTTAAATATTTTAAGTAATTTTTTTTTACTTTTTAGATATACTTTATATAAATACAATTACTAAAAAGTATAATATTTGTGAATTATTTTTATAAAAAAATAAATATCAAAAATACAAAATATATATATATATATATAAATTCAGTACATTTTTATATTATTGCACATTGATTTTTTTAAATATTTTTTTACAAATATTTTATGTTTTAGGCATATCTAAGTTAAATACATCTGAAAAATAAAAAAATTACTTATGAAAAATAAAAAATTTAATTTTTAAAAAATTGAATTCAAAAAATTAAAATCAAATAAGGTTAGTACTCCTCTTAAAATGGCCTCCCTCACTTATAAGACTACTTTCGATAATAGTTTTTACAATAAGAAAATGTTTGGGATCCTTTTTTGGAAAGATCCCCACCACCTCCACAGTGATGTTGATCAATAATGTGTTTGTATTATTTATTTTTATTTTTTTTCTCTTTCTTACTTGGATCAATCACAAGTGAGAAGTTGTGGGGGTGATGTTTTGTAAGGGTCTGAATCATTATTGTTTACCATATTTCTCTGGCTATTTTTTTGACGAAAACAATATTCTATCCGTTCAGATTTGAAAATGACTAGAGAATGGGTTTAAAAAAATGAAAAAAAAAAAAGGGAAAAGAAATATAAAAAAGAAAATACCTCATCAAAAAATAGTACCCCTCAATTTTCACCGTCACAAATCACTACAAGAATCGTGCCCCTTCTGTCTATTTATCACTGGTAAATTTATTGGTCGAATTTATAAAACAAAGAAAAGAAATATAGACGGCGGCACATCCAGTTTGAGTAAAGAGAGAGAAATAGATAGAGAGAGAAACACCACCCAACCCAATCACTTGTTTTCACGCGCACACACACAAAGGAAGTAACAAAGTCTAGCCTGATTAAATTTTCATTGAGATTTCTCAAAAAAATTCAGTGATAAATTTCAGGGGTGTACACGGTTACAAATTTGTAAAAAAAAATTACAAGCGACAAATTTGGTTCACCTACTTGCACTCACACTGACTTAAAAAGCACCGTATCACTGATAAATCAATTTGTCGCAAATTTGGTTTGAGAAACGAAAAAAGCAAAAAATATTGAAAGTGGGGGCGCAATCTGAAAGACATACATTGTTTGGTTATAATTTTTAAAAAATTGAATTTTTTTATTTTTCATATATATTTTTTATTTTTAGTAATTTTTATTTATATTTTAATTTATTTATTTTACTTTGTAGATACACATAATCTAAATGTACTTAAAAAGTAAAATATTTTATAAAATTAATAAACACACAAGAATACGACAATATACCGAATTTTTGAATTTTTTTGCATTTAATGAATTTTTTAAAGATTTTTTTCACAAATATTATATTTTTTAATCGTATTTACATTAAGTGTATCTACAAAGTAAAAAAATTGCTTAAAATATTAAAAAAATTCACTAAAATAAAAAAAATACGAAAAATAAAAAATTCAATTTTCAAAAAATTAAATTCATTAGAGTTGATTTCACCATTGGAACAACTAAATTAGTGTAGATCTAGAACTAAAATGGTGGATTAGGGATAGGGGTATAAAAATGGCCTGAGATCCGTGGGTGGCCCGAAGTCCGCTCGGGGGCCCGACGTGGTCCCGGTCCAGTTAGGCCCAGGCCCAAACTCAACCCAACCCAATACCTTGGGCTTGGGTTTGGGCCTTCCAATTGAAGCCCAGCCCCAAAAAAATTTGGACCCTACAAGCAACCCGGCCCACCGGGCCCTTTCTCTGTCAATAGTCAAATTTCAAAAAAAATAAAAATAAAAGGTAACTTGCAAAGGTTAAATAATTAAATAAATAAAAGATTAATCTTGCAAAAAAAAATTTAAAAAAAAAACAAAACAACACAGCGGTCATTTCCTTGCAATGAATGAATTAAAATATATATATATATATAATTTTAGACCCATACCCCTGCCCAGCCCAGCCTACCCTTGCCCTGCCCTGCCCTGCCCCCTTCATGCATCACATCACTCTCACTCACAATCAAGTTCAAGTTACTGTTGCAATGAATGAGGAAAAAAAATAATAATAATACTGCAGCTCAATTGTTGTTGCCCACCCTTGCCGCCCCTTACAGCCTACCCGTGTGCTATGTTTGCATCACTCAACTCACTCTTCACTCACATTCATTGAATGAAAAAAAAAAAAAAAAATTATTATTATTATTCTGCACCTGAGCACCTCTGCAGACTTCCAAAAAAATTTAAAAAATAAATAAATATTCAAACGGTCATATTACCGTTCAATACGACGCTAATTTTTTTTAATATAAATTTACTTCAATCTTTAAAACTACTATAAATATCCTCCATTTTACAAAAATAAATCTCACAAATAATTCTCTCTCTCTCTCTCTCTCTCTCTCTCTTAAACTCCCTCGATCTCTCTCATCTACCAATTAATTTTGAAGTGTCATCCCTAAGTGAAAATTACAATTGTGCAACATAAAACTTTTTATCAAAAGAAGCTAATTTTTGTATCGCATTCTCCAATCAGTAACATTAATTAGTTTAATTAAATTTATTAGCTACTCATTTTTTCATTAATTATTTGTGAACATATATTAATTATTATTTTTTACTCATTGTATTTACATATTATTTAAATTAATTGTTGATTTTTATATATTGTTTTACTTACATTACTATAGATCCTAATATTCATAATGTTTCGATATTGATACATATACTACACAACATGAATCTGTTGATTCTCCTTCTAATATCCCTCTCCCAACAGTTGGATTATAATCTAGGGGCACAACTAGTACTATTTGGGAACATTTTGAAAAAAATATTTAGAAATAATCTTGATGGCACAACTACATTTAAAGCAAATTATAAATATTGTGCACATTTTCTTAGTGCTACATCTGCAGGGAGTACTAGTCATTTAAATAGCATGCTAACAAATATTTACAAAATCAACAACCTGATATTATAAGTCAAATGCAATTAGGGGTTTCATCAACTGGTAATTTATAAACATTTTCATATGATCCTATACATGCACAAAATTCTGTAGTTAATTATATTATTAAAAAAGAACAATCTTTTACTATTAGTAAATGTCCCGATTTTACCAAAATGATTCACGAAAGTTTTGCACCGCAATATCAAAATTTTTTCAAGAAATACTACTAGAAATAGGATTTTAAAGAAATTTGAGAATGTTAAAAGTTAATTATTTGACATCTTTAAAAAATTGAATGGAAGAATTTGTTTAACATCTAATCTGTGGTCAAATAATGGATTCGAATATCAATGTATCACTGCATATTTTATTGATAATGATTGGAAATTAAATAAAAGAATTATTTCATTCAAATTAGTTGAACTTCCATACATTGTCATTCGCTTGGTGTAAAAATAAGAAATGTATTATATGAGTGGGCTTTACAAAATAAAATATTTACGATTAGTTTAGATAATGCAGCATATTATAATCAAACTGTAACCCATTTAAAATCAACTTTACAATTACTTGTTGATGGTGATTTATTTCATGTTCGTTGTTGTGCCCATA
This sequence comes from Camellia granthamiana, assembly GCA_036172215.1. Taxonomy (NCBI): domain Eukaryota; kingdom Viridiplantae; phylum Streptophyta; class Magnoliopsida; order Ericales; family Theaceae; genus Camellia; species Camellia granthamiana. The sequence goes on from CM069916.1 coordinate 9,889,905, forward strand.
TTTTAAACTTAATTGCTAAAGAAGCTATGCATGTATACGAGACTTCTGTACTTGTAATAAAAAAAAACAGTTGTTACTATTATGTTTTCTGCTAATTGAATTTCGAAATATAGAAAAAATTGTCAACGAGAAAATATATCATTTAAAAAATTAATTTTAGATATAGATAGTAGGTGGAATTCAACGTATAATATGTTAAAAAAAGCTTGTAAACAAAGCAGAGTAATAGATTTCTTTTTTGCAACAACATCAATAAGAAGAGTACTAACTCCCATAGAACTTAATTGGTGCCAAATAGCCTTGTACAAAGATTTTTTAAAAGTTATTGATACTTCAACAAAATTATTTATATATATATATATATATTCGTACTTCACCATTTATTTTACATATACTAGCAGAAATAATTAAAGTTTTCGTAAAATACATGGGTAATGAATATTATTTAACCATTATTACTTTAATGAAAGCAAAATTTAATAAATATTTTGATCCTTTGTCTCATCTCTTAGGTTTAGCCATAATAATTTATCTTATGTATAAAAAATTTGATTTACAAGAATTTTTAGAACGTATTTTCGTTGATCAAACACAGTTTGCCCCTAATATGCAAGCATGCAACAGATTATTTGAAGAATACAAGGCAACTGCATCTGTAAATACACCTACACACACTACACAAGCAGTCTCATCTTAAGGCGGAAGATTAAGTTTTTTTTCAACAATAAAAAGTAGAAGAATATCTCAACATACAAGCGTAAGTAATTCTAAACTACAACGTTATTTGGAATGCTCGTCAGTGGATGATTCCGATGATTTTGACATTTTGGAATGGTGGAAACAAAATGAAACTATGTGGCTTGTGGTTTTACAGATGGCCCGTGATAGACTAACCGTTCCTATTTCTACAGTTTCTTTGGAAACAGCTTTTAATGCAGGTGGACGGGTGTTGAGCGATTACCGCAGCAGGCTTTCACCCCAAACAGCTGAGGCACTAATCATATCCAGAAATCATTTGCATACGCTTACGAGAAGACAAAATTATAGTGATATAAGTTCATAAATAAAAAAACATAAGTCATACATAATTAAATTTAAATACCATCATGAAACATAACCAAACAAAACATCTCATTAATCTTAACTAAAATATTCTAGTATAATTTTTCTTTTATTTTTTATCCCTAATAAATAATCTACATAGATTGTATTTATCGTTCATTTATATATATAAAAGGCCCAACTAGGCCCGGCCCGACACTATTATGAGTGGGCCTGGGCCCCACTTTTCGGCACATGGCCCGGCCCGGCCCGGCTCGCTAAAAAAACGAGTACCCGCGAGGCTCAGATGGGTCGGCCCAAGCCGAGCCATTATGCAACAACCCCGAACCTGTGATTAACTGTTAAACCATGATTAAGAATGCCTAATAAGTAATTAAAAGGAAATTTTGCGTTAATTGCATGTGTTACACATTATTTGCATCTATATCTGTCTGTCACAGAAATATTTGTTTATGTTTCTGTCTTGTTCTGCGAATTGAAGGTCTTATCAGCATCTAATCACGAAATTGACTTGATTTATGTGTTATTTGAAATTTTTAGAATTTTATGGTAGATTTAATTGAAATTTGATTCGGAACGAATTAATTAGGATAATTAATGCCATTTGATTAGCTTAAGCCAAGCTTAATTGAGACTCATTAATCAAGCCTATATAACGCAAATTGTTGACTTAGACCATTATTTTACACTCTCATTTCCTCATCATTTGACTCAAATGTGGGAGAGAAGGGAGTATGAGAGTTGGAAAAGGAACTTCAACAATTGAGAGTGAGAATGAAGGAGATTTAGAAGGGAAATTAATAATTGCTCAACCTTGGAAGAATCAAGCCTCCACACTTGTGGATTCAAAGTTTAAGGTAGGAAATCACTCCTCTAACTTGTAATTGAGTTGACCAATAATTATATTCTAGTAGATTAAGCGAGTAAATGAATGAATTAAGCTTAAGAAGGGAGAAAGGAAAAACATTCATATATTTATGTACATTCTATAGCATTTTGTAGTTGATTTCAAGTAATTCTCTCATACATGTCCATATTTCACCTTGGTTTTGGAAATTCATAAAGTTTCATGTCATTTTATATCATTTGGTCATGTTTTAGAAGGTTAGAGTTCATGACAATTCATGCATGTTATGTTTTGGAAGTTTCAAGTTTGGTTTTGCACAATTGGCATGCTTTTGGGCTTTGATTTTGCAAAATGATTTTGAATTCACAATGTTTTCCAAGCTTAAACATGATTTCTCGAGTTTTTGGCCCCAAAAGATGCGTTTTGAGCTTTATACTTGAGGTTTGCATCTTGAACATCAATCTAGAAATTTCAAAATCTACATCACCGCTCAAGCGATAGATTCTGTGCTCAAGCGACCACTTTTGGTTTTGCACTTCTACTCGAGCGAGAAAAAGTTGGCTCGCGCGTAAAATTCATGCTCCCAGAAGTTTTGCAAATTTTGCAGACCGCTCGAGCGACAAAAGTTGCGCTCGAGCGAGGACCCTATTTATTCAGTATTCCGCTCGAGCGATCGTCGAACGTCCATCGAGCGAAAAAATCATGCAACCAATACTTTTGCAGATCTAGGAGCTTGCTTAAGCGTAGGAAGTGACGCTCGAGCAAGGTGCCCTGTTTGTGAAAATTTTGCTAAGTGTTTCAAAATGCATTTTGACATCCTCATTACATCTTAGGCATTCATAAACCCTAATTAAGACATTATAATGAGAATAAAGGCTAGAAACACACTAAGAACAAAACAACATAAGTTAAGTACTATCTGAGTATGTGTTTCAATATGTGTATCTACTATGTATTTGTGTAGGTCACGCGCCTTAGCCATTTGGTTTGTTTGATTCGTCTAATTTGTTATTGGAGCCATCTGTAAGTAATAACTCTATAAATTTATGTTTAACTTTAGTTATTTTCTGATGATATGAAATGATCAGTTTTCTGAAATGCTATGTTTTATATGAATAAATGATTGTCTAAGTTTCTGAAATGTATTCGTGGTATCCTTAGCATCATATGATATGTGTCCCTTTATGGGTCATCGGAATGTCTTTATAATCGTCCCTTTATGAGTCATCGAAAACATCTCTGTGTACAGAAATCATCGGAGTATCTTTATGATCATCCATTTATGGGTCATCGGAATGCCTTTATGGTTGTCCCTTCAAAGGTCATCGGATTTGTTAACGCTAATAGATGTACCACGTATGATTTTGTGAAATATATGAACTTTGAACATGAATATGAATATGTATCTGCTTCTGAATAAGAAGTTGAATTCTGAATCTGCTATAGATATCATTCATTAAAACCTTTACTCTGTTATTATTCATTGGGCTCCAGCTCACCGTATTATTTATGTATATAAGTGATCAAGCGCATGATTAGGCCTAAACTATTGCCTGGGAATCAGTTTTGTCCAACCAACCACAGTGCCTCCCACGAAGGTTTCAAAACCTACTTATGGTCAATATTTTGTGATCCAGAATTCCGTCTAAGTTTTCTTTTGTTTCATTTGTACGTTGGGCTAAGTCCCATTTTGGTTATCTGTAGTGAAGTAACGCAAGACTGTTGCTCATATGGCGTCACCTTTATATATATAAAGTTTAATATTTTTGTCCCATGTATGTCTGCACAGCTCTATGGACTATGTATGTTTTATACATTTGTTTCCGCAACCCCTTATTATGTGTTAATCTATTCAAAAGTCTTTGGTAATTTAAGGATTGCTGGCCGGTTACGACGCTAAACCTATAGGAGGCGAGTTTGGGTCGTGACACATTATTACATCCCTAATTAGGGACATTAGAGTATAGATCAGAGACGGCTGAGTGTAATTAGTGATAGTGAAGTGTATATCGATAACAATGAAAGTGGTTTGGGGAACGATAGCGATGAATCGATGACAATAGAATCTAGATCAGAGGTTGGAGAAATGTTGCAAATAGAGACAGACAAATAGAAAAGAGAAGAGATCAATAAATTAAGAGTTAATTACCTAAAAGTCCTGTTTACAAATGTTATGGTAGTTCAGATCCTATCTAAGATTTTTTGAACAAATAAGTCATATTTAGTAAAATTGATAATATTATCAGTTTTTCCTAATTTTTAAAACTAAGAATATTATTAATTTTGTATAGTAATGTTTCAGATAATTGTTTTACTAACTAATAAAAAAAAAAAAGAGCATAAGATTAAACGTTTTTGTCCTTCTACTTATTAGTTTGATTCAACTATCCAATAAAATCGATAATACTATCAATTTCTTTCAGTTTTAAAATTTAGAACATTATCAGTTTTTTTTTTTTAAGTTTTTTTTTTTTTTTTCAATTTTGCACATCTATATTCCATCATTATGCTCCTTTATAGATACAAAATTTTTAGTTTTGTATCCAAAAAAAATAATTTAGTTTTTTCAAATTTTTCAAAAAAAAAAAACTTAGTTTTTTTCTTTTTTTGCACATAATTTTTTAAAAAAAATTTTCAATTTGAAAATTGACTTTTTAAAGTTTGGAAAATCAAAATAAATGTCAAATCATGATGTTCTTTTATAGATAATCATAAATGATGAATAATTATTGTTTAAATTGCAATTCTGACTATTAAAAATTTAATGGGACTTGAAGGTCTAAAAAATTTTAGTTAATACTTAATGGAGTATAAGTTCATAAATTAATACTAGTGTGTAAATACCTCATAAATTAATGAGAGCAAAATAAGTATATTAGAGCTTATTAGTGCATTCAAAACGTGTGTAGGACTTATAAATATTTAAGTTCATCAAACAAAATTGGCCAACAATTTAAATAATAATAAAAAAAAAAAAAAATGCTCCAAATTACCAACAAACCCAATAACTAGATAAGCCATAACTTGCAGATCTCACTTATAGGTTATATAGCTTCAATTCTCTATTTCCCCGTTAGTGTACCAAAATTAAAATACAACAATACAAATTAAGTTTTAATTGGGGTGGCTGCTGTGCGGGGGGTGCACAGCAGCCACTGCTGTGCAGCCAATTGGGTCCTTTTTGGGGGTCCGTTTTGATAATTTAAACCGTTCGCACTTTAAAATACATCAAGTAGAATATACCTGTAAAAAATCAAGTTAATCGGATATCGTTTACTCATTCATCCACATACATTTGTATTTACAAAAATAAATAACAATTGTAATTTAAAGTATTAAAATGAATACAAATGTGAGTAGATGAATGAGTAAACGATATTCGATTAACTTGATTTTTTACAGGTATGTTCTACTTGATATATTCTAAAATATGAATTATTCGGATTATCAAAATGGGCCCCGAAAAGGGCCCAATTGGCTGCACAGCAGTGACTGCTGTGCACCCCGCACAGCAGCCACCCCAATTAGTGAGGTAAAAAATTAAAAAAAAATTGAAATAAAATAAAAAATAAAAAACAAAAAACAACAACAACGACAATAACAAGGTCAAAACATCCAATTAGATAGGCCGACATACACATTAGAACTATTAGAACTCACAAATTAAAACTCCAAAATATTTTTGTTAAAAACTACTATCATTTAAAATCTACTATTGGAAACTACCAGCAAGCACCTGTTTCACCATTAACCACCATCTTTGATTTATTATTAGTTTATTATTGATGAATTCAATCTGATATTGAAAATCTCATATTTGTGACAAGAATACGACCAGCATCGTCCATTCTTTCTGTAACAAATAATAAAATTTTATTAAAATTTGACCAAAACCCTTCTATAAACACTATAAACTAATCCAAAAGTGAAGAATTTTTATGAAAACTTTTCGCGATATTTACCTAACATTATTGATAAAAAAAAAATGCTTTGGTTACTGTTCTGGCACCGGTTATTGCAAATTTGCAATGCAATGCCCACAAAAGTACTGAGACAACACTGATTTGATGTTTTAATAATAATTTCTCATTAATTATTGTGTTTTAATTAAATTAATCAATAGTTGTTGAATTTTTATATTTGTTTGTTGTTGATAAATTTTACATTACAATTTTATTTTGGTTTGAATTTTGTTTGGTGAAGATTTGATTATAAGAGACAATAAAATTTTATTGTAAATTAGAATAAAATTTTACTAAAAATTAGAGTAAATTTTTACTTTGAAACAAAGTAAAATTTTATTATTTACGTCAATTTTGACAAATTTTTTTTAAGAATTTCTTAGTCAACCTGATATTTACTAGATTTTGATGAAAAAATTCTAAAACTACTGACTTTACTAAAAAGCGACATGTAAATCAAAAGTTATATCATTTTAAAGTTTAAAATATTAAATTATTCACTAAAGATATTTTGGTAACAGTGATATGTGTTGAATTTTTTTTTTTTTTCAAAAATTGTACTTATTATTAATGTATTAAAATTTTATTATGAGCGAACTTTAACCAAATTCTCCTTAAATTTTACACTAGTAACATTATTTATTCACTGTTTTGATAGTTTTTCCATTTACCGTTTCTACTAACAATGGTTAAATCATAATAAATGCAGTAATTAGTGATGATAATAGTGAAAAATTATTGTTTTAGTGCTAAATTTACACATACAAAGTAAAATTTTACGTTTTCCCAAAAAAAAAAAAAAAAAGTAAAATTTTACCTTCTACAAAATAATAGATTTTGAATAGATTTTTTTGTTATTTGCTAAGTGGTGTTGTTTAATTATTGTCTTTTGAAAATGGTCATTGAAAATTCACATAAAAAAATGTTTGTTGGAAAGTCGATGGTGATTGATGGGCCGGAGAACATTCGCTGAAGGCAACCAGTGGCCGCTAGAGGTTGTGATGGCCAGTGGTGGTAATGGTGGGAAAAGAGGCTAATAAAATTTCACTTGCACTATATTTGATTTGGGAGATTTAAGAAGAAATTTCGAAAGAGAAGGAGAAAAAATAAATGAAATGTAACACACCTTTTCTCTTTTTCTCTTTCTCTTTTCATTTATAAATCATTTCTCAGATCTCTCAACCAAATAAAGCGTTAAGATATTTTTGTCATATTTTAGCCAGAAAAGTAGAGATTGAGGAAAGTTTCACAAAAAATTTCCAAAAATTAAATTGATTAGTTACATAGATTCCAATAGTTTTTAATTAGACTACTTAAGAAACTTTCTGAACCCAAGCACTGAATAATATTCAAATAATTACATAAGCATAAACTTATTTGGTACAAGTTATAAATTGAAAATTGATAATCATAAAACAAAAATTAATAACATTTTACCCTTGTTCTTTCAATAATTAACTCTTTTCAATTTATTTAAGCTACATTTTATCACATAAACTGTATGAGCTAGGCCAAACACTCTTTTCAAGGAGAAAACAAATTATAAACTGTCTCAATAACTATTTTCAACTTATCAATTTCACATATTCTTTCTCGTAATTTTTTTTTTTTTTATTCACAATTTGCTTTTTGTGGCATTATCATTGATAGGTCAAGCCTTGCTGTACATATTTAATTATGCTAACCATTTAAAGAATTTTATATTATAATGCATATCAAACTGTCCCTAACACCAAACATGGTGTTCACTTCATATAATAATATAGATATACATACAAACAACACTTGCTAGCACATAATTTTTTGAATTTTCAAATGAGTAAAAGGATCCAAAATAAAATATCTTTCTCTAAATCAATTGACAAACTCTATCCCAGTAAAAGGAGTCCCGGCATGAAGCTGAAGGGCTACATCGCCAACAACCTGTTATTTTCAAAGGCAAAAAGGCCACAATCAACACAGGAATTCATCAACATTGTAACAAAAAAACGCATCTGCTTATTAAAGACACTAACTTGACACAGCCCTTAGGAAGTTGTTTCTATATTCATAGAATTCAAAGCCATCATCCATGGGTATTTTTCAAAGGCTTGCAACTTTGAAGTAAATATTCACCAACAGTAGAGCTCTATAAAGGAATTGATTCAACTATCAATAGCAAAGTCTGTTCACCATAAATTTCTACCATTTAATTAAACAGAGCTTTCAAGATCCAATTACTTATGGAACAGCCCATCAGTTTGACTAAATTCATAAATACTCAGTGCACAGGATGATTAAAAAGACCAAGCCATCCATCTCCAAACTTTTTTTATTCTTCTAGTAGCTATTTACCTATAAATAAGTGTATTTGCATTAAAGTAAGGGAACAAGGTCTGGCCTGAGATTAACAGCAAGCTCCCACTCCATATATAAACAAACACAAAGGGTTATGTCAATGGGTTCTTCCCGTTAACAGCTCACGTTGCAAGGCACCGACATTTTGATAAAGATTCAAGCAATCAATCTGACAGATATCAAGTCTGTGATTGGAATAACCTTGGTGATCTTGTGACTCTGAGAAATCACTGGGAGGTATCATCCTCATAAGATTGCCCAGAGCATGTATGATAGTTCATATGAGGGCATTATGAAGGCCTCCGAATCTTATATCTAGAAATTGACAGAATCCTTGTTCTCCTTATAGGCATTCTGTCCATGACTAATGACAATTACACTAACTTTGAGGCAAACTTACATTCAATTGTTATGCAGTCATCTGGTTAAGCATCTGCCCCCTAATGTGAGTATTAACCAAGGTAAAACTCACATTATTGAATCAAAGCGGTCATCTGTTTAGCTCGCCTAAACTTAACATTTGAGGCTAACTTTCGTTACCACTATATGCCATCAGGGTTCTTTGTTGATGTAGTTCAATCTATTATTGATGAACCAATCTTTCCTTTCATCATCATCATCATTGTAATTATAATTATTGTTCTTTCTGTCTTTCTTTTTCATTATCATCCTAGTAACAGTGTCTAACGTGGGGCTTAATCTAAAAAATACTAAAATTGACAATAATCTAGCAGTTTTAGTGAGGTTCATACCTTAGCCATGGTTCTATAAGAATGTTCTGTGACACCTGCAACATGTGGTGTTATTAGGACATTTGAGAGTTTCAAAATTGGATCGTCAGGATCAAATGGCTCTGTCCAAGCAACATCCATGCCTAAACCTCCCAAGTGGCCAGATTTAAGGTGATAATGAACAGCTTCATAGTCCAACAGACCCCCTCGAGCTATATTCACCAAAAGAGCACCCTGAAACACAAACCAAACAACAAACAAGCAAAGATGCAAACCATTGGCACCAAGAGTAAGGGCAAACCAATAAGGATAGGGACACGTGTCCACTGAGTTGTTTCTATGAGAGGGGGGCATGTGTCATAGGCTTCTTTCCAATTCTCTTCTCAAACAATTCCCTACTAAGCTAAAGGTGTTGGCTCATGGGAATGACGAGGGCCTCGCAACATTAACCCCTATATAGCACTCCCTCATGACCCAACAAACCACAACCTCCATGGAGTCCCCCAGGCAATGTGTGCGGCAAGCGGCAACCCACGGCAATTAAGTAGATTCATCAATGTTATAGCAACCAAATCATACTAAAGAATAGTCCAGTTCTCATCAAGTGTATCAATGTAAATTGGGAGAATTAAGTAGATTCATCAATGAAAAAAAAAAAAAAAAACATTAAGGGTGTGTTTGGTTTGTGTTTTGAGATAAATTTTCAAAAAAAATTTTGGGAAGAGAGTTTAGAAATTTTTTTGGTTTGTTTCGTTGTATATTTTGAAAATAGTTTTGTTGTTTGGAAGTTTGGGATGATTTGATATTTTGTTGTAATTAAGTAGATGTGTGTGAGATATTGAGAATGAGAGAGGAGAGAGAAAAAATGATTGATTGATGTGTAATAGAGAGATAAGTAATTTTGGAATTTTTTTGAGAAAATTTGTAACCAAACATGTTTTTGGAAATTTTCCAAAAACATGTTTCAAAACACAAACCAAACAAACCCTAAGCTTCTGAGATAAGTCATTATCAGATTGGGAACAAACCTTTTTCATCGATGATATAAATGTTTTGTTTACAATGCCAGCCTGAAAGCAAATGTATCAAAAAATGTGAGCATATAGCAGATAATGCACTTCACTCCCAGAAGAAGCGCATGTATGGAAATGAGAGGAGCCTAACCGTTTCAATGTTCATCGACAAGCAACAAATAACTATGTCGGCATTGCTTGCAAAAGTATGGATATCTTCATGACCACCCTTCTCGTCAACCAAATCGTCATTCATACCAATTTGAGTGGGTGATGCTGAAGACATACCATCGAAAATGATAAATGAAACCTTACATATCGTGCAGCTATATTATTTTAGTTTATAAGCCCTTACATACCATTGGACTTGCATGAATTTTGCAAATACGAGTCCCAATTCCGTTTTGTAGCAAGGATTTTCACACCAAATGGCCGCAAGCGTTTTGCCAACTGAATCCCAATGTTTCCAAATCCCATAATGAACACCTGCATGAGTGAGAAGAATTATCAAGTTGTTGTGCTAAATTCAGTAGAGCAACAACAATCGTTTTGCTCATCAACGACGCAAGTGTGTTCAGTCCTCTTGCTTAGCACTGCACTAGTAGAAAATTGCTTTAAACTCTGTCAGAGAACATCCATAATGGATCACAATCCTATATTAGAGAAACCCTTCTCTTGAAAAATGTTACTTGAAACCCTTCCACGAGGCCGAATTCAATGTTAATGGTAGACATGAAATTTTATGCCTTGTGTTTTGCTTCTTTGTGTGGTTAAATTCCAGCCTAAATCAATAAATAAGCAAAAGCAAACCTAAAACGCACTTCCATATCTATGATACTATGAACACATCAAAATGCTTGTATTTTTTAACCAATCAAAATCTCATATTAATAGCTAAGGGAGCAATCAAGATTCAACTATCTACTATATTTGCATCCATTAGCAGTTCAGACACTAGATTAAATTAAATTAATATAGTAAACCATCAATATGCATAGAACATAATTTGCTAGAAATCTCATTAATATCAACATTAAATGGGAGGCTACATCAAAGCATGCACACATGCAAGTCTAGATGTGGTAGCAAGCAAATACTAATCATGATCATATTCAGAACCATCTCACTTGATTCCTATATGAGCAACTCACACTCCAGGCATCACTATTTTTTGGATCACAACTGATATGATTAGCGCGGTGTCCAAAACAGTTTTCACTGTCTGCTCTTGGACCAACTTCTACATTGTTTCATGTATACCAGATAACATAAAGGAGGTGGAACCATCCTGGTTGACTCGTTGAAATACAAAAACAACCCTGCAAGCATCCTTGCCAAGTAAATTTAAGCAAGACAGCTATACTTTGTCTGCATAGGCAGAACAGATCATATTACATCAATCAACTACACAAATGGCATTGAATTCATATGTTTCACCATCCTTACAGGGCTATTAAATTTTGACATTTATCAAATTATACCATTCAAACTTATTTTAAAATATCAGGTTAAGTATGTGCAATGATATTAAATCATTTGTTTGAAGCATTTGTTCAACATGAAGTTATTCTAGGATATTAAAAAAAGAAAACAATGAAAAGAAAAAAAGAAAACAAGACACAAAATGCATGAATGCATTTGTAGGAAAACTTGTAGCAGAAAAACCAAGATAATTGAAACTCACTTTTTTTCCCAGCAATGTTTCACCAACTGGCTCTCCAATCACCTTTTGCTTTACAGCAATGTGCATCTCATTCTGCAGTAATAACAAAATAACAAAAAACCAATTCACATAAACATGACTTAAATTTCATACACAAATATGTGTTATATATATGATATAACCACATATACAAAGAACAATGTCTTGCAAAAGAAAAGGTGTAATGCCTGTCCATATAATCCTAAGATCCCAAACATCCAGTATTTCAAAAGAGTCCCAAAAAATATAAAATAAAAATAAAATGCATATTGAATGTGCACTACCACAATAAGACCTAAACCTAAAAGCAAAGTTGAAATATTGTCAATAAACAATGAAAGTCAGGAGATATAGAGAAAACCGAGCCACATGTATGGATTCTTAAGATATCTCAGCAATAATGACAAATAAAAGACAAAAGTGCTCAGATTAAACAGTTTAATAACAAAATGTGCTCCAAATGATGTCAAATGCTCAAGCAATAGGGGATTTCTGCATGCGACCAATTCATATTTAAATAGGAGAAACACCCTGTGAAAAACACCGAGTGCAAGCACACCATTTACATACTTCTAACACTAAATAGTGGGAATTTGTCTAGAGTGGGAAAGGCTATCAAGAGGGAATAGAAAGATAGAAAATAAAGTAAATAAAATAAAAGGGTTATATGCCAAAATGACCAACACTGCAGCAAATTTGAACCCCTCAAAAACAATGTCATGTACCTTTGGGGATTAATGAATTTAAGCTTTGTAATGAAGACGAGGTAGAAAGAATAAAGTAATTACAAGGCACATTGTTGTCGATGAAAATAATATATAGTAATAGATAAGAGAGTAAATCTAATCAACAGTTTTATAAGTTAAAAGACTAGTGATATATCACTCACATGTATTGTGATACTGATAAAATACATCACTTTCTATTTGCAAGGTTATTACAAAAATGATCTTGCAAGGTAATGAAAATTAATAAATAAATATGTAAATAAATAACTAAACTCTCAAGAAGGAGCTAAATCATAATTCCGGTTAAGCTCTTATCAACGCAGTGAATTTTATCAAGGTTTGAGAAAATTATGGAAGAAAAAAGTAAAAAACAAAAGACTTTCCAATATAGGGTACTAAGCTAAAACTTTTCATCAATTGAACTTCAACATATAAATTTCACTTAGCAAAAAGGAGAAAATCAGCAACATATCATGGAGAGATAGCATAACATAAATTTATCATTTTTCTCAATTGCAATTTGGATCAATGCACATAAACCATTTATTTCTACATATTCATAATTTAAAATAATTAATTCACCAAAAAGTTGTTGAAGCTTCCCAATTTATAAGCTAACAAAAAATGAGAAATGCATATTGATTCTAGATTTCTGGACTGAATTTAACTGACTTGCTTACGAAGAAGGCCCAACATTAGATATATGGCCATTTCAGCACATGAAGCTGCATTTCCAGTTACACCACCAGGAATTCTAGCGACTTTGATTCCATGCTTTGTAGCAGCATTGATGTCAACGCCTTCACGTAAAGATAAATGGAGACCATATGCATATAAGAAATAAAGTCTAACAGATGTTATGCTTATGGTATTTAACAAAAATAAAGAAAGAACCATCCAGCCCGACACCAAACTGCATTATAAGCTTTGTCCTCTTTGCACAAGAAATAACATCTGCATTTAGCCGCATGTTTTTTACAATACAGATATCGTAGTTGCCAATAACAGCAGGCACATCATCAAATGGAACATCATCAACCTACAAAACAGAAGATAGAACTATTGAAGGGATGCACTATAGCATGGGTAACCCCTTAAACTGATGTCTATTCCAATTGAAGAACATCAATTTTGAGAAATCAGTGACAGGAAAATTTTCAGTAAGAATTAAGAAATACAACGAGAGAGTAGTACAGGGTAAGTCAATTTGGAAAAAATAATAAGTATTTTCTTCCGACGGTGAGACAACACTTTTATATCCAAAGAGGGAATGTACTAGGAGGCTCAAGATAAGTCAATTTGGCAAAACTAATAACTACTACCACTACAAAAACAACCTTTCACAAATTGAGGATAGGCATAACAATTAATCAACGACACAACCATAAATCTCAAAATGGAAAAATAGAGCTGGAAAACTATCCATTTATCAAGGAAAAAGAAATAAATGGAGAAACTTAAATACCTTGATAAATGGATAGTTTTGTACATATTCTCTCGTATAATTATGAGATGCAGGAAAATGAGGCCCGCAAAAGAGAAGACGGGTGATGTGCTGGTCACTGTCCCCAACCATTTCCTCTAACATCCCTGAAAATCCTGCAATAAAGAACCTCATAATTTAAACAAGATCACTCAAATGACTTTTCAAACAAAGGAAGGTGGTGGATAAGATCTTTATAGGTAATTATATGCAGTTTGAATAAATTATTTATAAGAACTAGCAAATTAATATGTGGCTAGCCAAGACAATACACAGAAAAAGACCAAGTCCAATGCTGCGGAACGAAATGAAAAACATAAGAATGTGAATTAGGGGTTGTATAATAGCAAATATCGCAAAGAGTTGTCATGACTCGTTATTGACACAACAAAATGCATGTATGGCCAATAAGGAAAATGTCTGTCTTAATAATGTCCCGAATCTCAAGAAGAGAAAAGTCTCTCTTGTTTCATGGTAATCAAATCAATAACTCTGTCATGGATAAGTAACAACAGTATATACCACATTCCATGACCACAACATCAAGGGTAAGGGTGTTACTTCCAATAAGGTACATGTTTTATCAATCAATTTCCATAATCTATACCATGCCCCAATAAACTTGATATTTTGAAGGCCTTTAGGTGGATGAAAGAAATAATAATAATAGCAATTACTTATCGTACCACCCAAAAAAAAAAAAAAAAAAAAAAAAAAAAAAAAAAAAAAGGGAAGAAGAAGAAGAAGAAGAAGTCTTTGCCACTATAATCTTCTAATGGAGTTCATCTATATAAGGAGAGAGTGCAATGATCATGTCAGAGCACTAAATGTAGCTCCATGGCCTTAGATTTCTCAGTAACAAGGCCCATCCAGTTTGAGAAGGACAGAAGGGGACGGACAGAAGTGTGAAGGAGTGTCTTTCATATTGCAGACCCAACCTTTAAATATTTGGAGCTTCTTGAAATGAGCCATTGGTGCTCTGCTGGCCTTGTAAAACACATGGCAGAACATCATTTCCTATCTGTATGGTGATAAAACTTGAATTATGTATTTTATTTCATTATCATAATTTTAACCCAATGGTAGAAGTGAATAAAAAAATTGACGCCAAGTGCGTCTGTCATATATACAATATCTATGGCCACGTCAATGGCATTTGAAATTAGAAATTGCAGAGCAGGTAAAACATGAAACTAAGTTAAATGTGGAAGAAATAAAAGGGAAAAAGAAAAGGAAACAACATACAAGTTAAATAGCATAAGTGCCTCTTCTAAATCTAGTAATGTACTTTTATAAACACCTCTTTTTATTGTGTTACTGCATCTTGAGCCTTGGATTGGACTATGAAAATGACAACAGTGAAAGCTAACTCTTGTCAAACCAACAAACAAAAACAGGATGTATATGATGCTCCAAATGTAAACATATTCGGAAAACGCTGAAAAGAATTTTGGAAGATGCAAACAAAAGAAGTTGCAAAACACAATAATTTTTCGCACACCAACGAATGGAACAAAATATGTGAAATTCCAGTATCACTATTTTGATATTGCATGCATTTCAAAACCTCAAGCTGTGCATGTAATTTTTTTATTCATTTCCATAGCTTTTCTATAATAATATCCATATCTTGCAATGTATCTTCTTCATCATATTTTCATTCCCTTCAGCTTATTAAAAAAATTAAAAAAAAAACATTCGTATTTATTTTGAAGGATAATTATTAATTACCATGCTTTTAAAATTTTATGCAAAAAATGGTAAAATCTATACCAAGGGCCTTTTAGAAAATAATTAGCCCTTCAGAGCTAACTACTGATATATAGCATCCTTAATGGCTCCAATAGATTGATACAGTGATCAAGATACAGTGATCAATTAAATATTCCTAATAACATTTAATAAAATTATTATACTAGATATTTACAATAACAAATTGACAAGGCAGCTGTAACTTTATAGCATTTCATTTGATTAAAAGTATTTTCATCTAGTCCAGCAATGCCTATTTTCTCTTTTCATTAAAACAATTTCATGTGCTACTAGTACTTATAAATATCTTGGTGTTATTTTATCAAGATTCATAATTTAATTCGTCTAATGTTTTAAAACACAGATTCTTGACAATCAGCAGGATAATCAATGGATCAACCCAAATCAAACCATTACATTGCAATCATATCACAATCTCATCGGTAAAAACAATAAATAGAAATCAAAATGAAAATGAAAAATAAAAAAATAACAAGTTGGGTCTTTCTTTTTCACTGAATTAGTGCATACCAATCAATGTTCTTAAAAAAACTAGAGGGGATAATCTAATTGTTCATAAACTTGTTCTGTTAAACAAAAAAACAGAACACCTGCGAACCACAATTGATACTTTTTCTCCTTCAATATTCCTAAAACTTGAAATCACAAGTTAACAATGAAGGATCTCATGGGAAATTCGTCAATAAGAACAAATATTATTGAAAACCTAAAATCACTGATTCCCAAATTGAAGACAATGCGAACGAGGGTATGCTGTGTAGATGAGAGAGGCAGAGAGTGAGAGAGACTGAAATTTGAGATGCCAGGAGAGAACGATTACACAAAGAATCAAAGACGACATTCACAATACAATATACATACATACATACATACATATATTGAAGACGAACTAGAGAAAGAGAGTGATCGAGAGAGAGACCTGAGGACTGAAGGAAGAGGGAGAACCTTTGTTAGAATTTCAGTCCCGTACGTAAACAAGTGAATGGAGGGGAAATTATAAAGGACACGGCTCCTCTCCTGGAGAGGAGTGTTGGGCATTGGTGGGCCTTGATTTGGCCAAATTAATAATCAAAATCGTTTGAGGTACAGAACTCGTTGGGTATGTTATTTTTATAAAGAATTATGTTGATGGGATATCGATAACTACTTAATTTAATTGTATTTTTATCATAATTTATTTCAAAAATTATATTAATCTGATTAAGTAGTTATCGATATCCAATTAATATAACTTTTTGTAAAAATAATGTACTTACGGATTCTATATGTTAAACGATTTGAATTATCGATATGAATCCGAATCAATACCCAACACTCTTCTCCAGTAAACGGAGAGGAGTCCTGTCCAATTATAAGATGTTCTCCCGGAGTCATTATGTATCTGTATTTCTTAATTAATTATTATTTAATATACTTTTTAGGTTCTCAATTACTTACATAATATTCTATTTATCTATTTTCTCTATTAATTTTAATATTATATTACGGAATAATTACCCGTGAAAGAGTATGATTTTGTTTTTTGTTTTTTCTAAGTCTAGTTTTAATTACTCAATATATATTATTCATAAGAAAAAATAATTTGATTTAAAAATCATAATTTTTTTATTTAATGACATTTTTTTAAAATATACGATAAATAAATACAATAAAATAAAATTATTATAATTATCAAATCAATTTAATTATTTTATGAATGATATATATTGATAATCCTATAAAATGAATGATAGATCATTAAAATGAGACACATGTTAAAATATAGACATGAGAAAAGTTCAATCATTTTTAATATAAAAAAATAAGATAAATTACACTAATCTCTTTGAAATTTAAAGAAAATGCAATAAGTTTTATAATTTTGATATAATTATATTGTGTTTGTTTGATATTTTAATTCATATAATACTTACCTTTTTATTAATAATTTGTTAATTATATGAAAAAAATTTACATTGTCTATTTTTGTATTTTCACATGATTTAGATTAGTTTCATTTCCTTTAACTTTTGATTTAATTATACTAAAACTGTGGAGTTCCAGAGAAGTCAATGTAAATTACCATTAAATATAATGTGAAGAAAATTATATATTAAAATTTTTTTAAACAACATTTCACAAAAAAAATGTAAAAATAGAAAAGTAAATTATAAATATATTTTTTGAGATTTGTTTAAAATATGAATTATTCCTTATGACTTTGAAAATTACAAATACTCCATTGTCAATTTTTTTATATTCAACAGAACTAACAAAAAAAATTAATTTATAACTATTCTATTATAAATAATAAAAATACTTAAAATTTTAATTGAAATATATTTATAACATCATTAAAGACTATTAATTAATTTAATAATTTATTAATAAAGGAAAAATTACCCAAATCCCAAGTTTCAGTCTTATGAACCATTTAGTCCTACCTTTTTTTCTTGTAGACAAATAAGTCTCATGCCAATGTGAAAGACATTTATGTACATTGTTGACCCGCATGTTTGTATATAAGTTAGGGGTAGAAAGGGTGTTTTGCTGATGCTGAATTTACATCGTTGTCCAAAAAGCGTATTGTAGAGGGTTTTTTGGTTTTTCCTCACATCCGACTAATCTAGAAGAGATCAACATGGCAATTTCTTAGGTTGCAATGCTAGTGTGCTGAGTAATACGCCATTGGTTGTATTGCAACGTTTATGGTAATGTTAACTCAACAGTTATAGTTGCCCCAAATAACGTTTCGTTTGATTCTAAAACCCTAGAAATACGAAAAATTCTCTTAGCCTACACTAACATCGTATCATCGGGAGCATTTGGACTAGTGTGATTGTGGGGTATTGGTTGACGTTAGTAGCAGCACTCCGGTGGCGTCGATTTCACATCCACCCCTCATCGACTGCTCTGACTATGTTGGTGAACAATGGTGTCAGGTATGTGGTCTGTGATGTTTCATTTCCCTATTTTATGGTACATCATCATTGTAGTGGGTAGTGTTTGGCAATGTTGGAGCATGTATTGAGTGTGTGGCTATATGTAATGGGTGTGTAGGGGTTTTTATTTGGCCTATCCGTTGTTTGATGTTACTGGTTTGGTGGGGTTGTAATTGAGCCGGGGGTGAAATCATGTATTGGAACATATCAGTTTGTGATTGTAATTATAGTAATGTAACATTGTGCATCCCTTACCCCCAATTCAAATGTTATCGAAGCTACTAACGATGAAAATGAACTGTGAAGTGTGTTTCGTTTGCCAATGTAATTGTTGATGTTATGGAAGATTATGTCTTTGATTTTTTATTATGGTGTGTTGTATTTTTATATAGATTTTGAATATAGTATTTGTGTCTGATGTTTATCACGATGTGCAATTAGGGCATAAATTACAATCATGTGAAATGAAAATCATGTTTTCCATAAATCAATAGACTACAGAAATGTCTACATTGTCATCGGAATTCCGCACCGATGGGTTTGGGTTTCAATTTGTTATTTGTGTGGATGTTGATCTATAGACTGGATGTTAATGTTACCTCTGAAATGGTAAACAATCACATGTTTGGGTGATATTTTGGCTGTGTTCATCTAGGAACGTCAAATGTGGTGGGTGATGGTTTGATGTGTATATGTTCAAATGTGGTAGGCGTGTTCGTCTGGGAAAAATGCATTGTGTTACGTTTTGACATGAATATGTGTGATTTATTAGTGTTTCATTTAGAAACTGTGATGTATTTGTTACTATAATCATGGTTTTGTTGTTTGTTGTTATTTTATTTTTTTTCTTTGATTTTGTGACTAATGTTTGGGTGGATTATTAAGGTATGATGTTATGTGTGTAATTTTTATTGTTTGGGTTGTACACAGGGACGGACGCAGGATTCTAATATCGAGGGGGGCGAGTGTATATGCAATCAAAAAATTTGTCATGAGCATGTGATATACAATATCATTTTCTACCCAAATATCACAAAAATATATAATTATATGTTTCCATTCATCATATATAATTACAAAATATTATGAAAATACAATTGGATATGTTCTAGTAAATCCATAATAATTTTCAAAAAAGCAACTATTTGCTTTACATATCTACTTAGGCATCTAAAGTTGTGCTCGATGTTCTTTCATAACATAAAAAGCATCTATGATGGAATCTACATCAAAATCTCTAGCAATGTCTTTCTCAACATATGTTAACAGGTAGCTTGAAAAAAAATCATCCTTCATCCTATTGCGCAATCTAGTATTTACAATTTTCATGGCTGAAAATGCATGTTCTGTTGTTGTCGTAGAAACTGGTAAAGTTAGAACAAGACGAATCAATCTATCGACAAGAGGATAAATTGTTGACTTCCTTGTTGTTGCCAACATTTGGCACAATTTAAAAATTGTCAACAACTGCTGAAACTCAGGATGTTTAAGGATGTCAATCTCGTAATTTTGCAATTGGAATTTCAAATAAATTTTTTCTTGCTCTGTAAAGTCATTAGGATAAAATTGATTTGCATGCTTGCATATATCTCCAATTTTGAACGAACTGTAATCATCCCTAGGATCTAAAGCAGAGCTAAGAACAAAAAACTCCATCACATCTTCTTTGAATCTGTTGTTCAATTCTTGCAATTGAGAATCACATATAATTGTAAAAATATCAACCCGAAAATGATGCTCAATAGTAATGTGATCTCTTTGGTGACAAGCACGACCTCTACCAGATGTGTAACGAGCACTCATATCAGGAATATCTATGTCATATTTTCCACAAAATAGTTGAACATTCTCCAACAAAGAAATCCATCCATCTTCTCTGTATTTTCGAACAAATGCTTTTGTAGTTGACACTAGATGCATTGCATTCAATATATCTTGGGATTTACGTTGCAAAGCTTGGCAAAGATCATTAGTAGTCCCCATAATATCTCTCATAAGATGTAAGATAAACACAAACTCAAAAGATGTAATCTTATCATAAACTCCATCTGCATCTGCACGTTGAGTAGAGGTGGCTCCATCATTGATGACATTACTTAAGACTGAACAAGTTGCACCAAACATATTTATCAAACTGGAAATAGATCCCAAGTGAGAACCCCATCGAGTATCTCCAGCCCGTTTCAATGTCCCAACTTGATTTTTGCCTTTACTAGTTTCAACTTCATCAATGGCAAGTTTTGTTACAATTTCTTCAGCTTGAGCAACTTTCAACTGATCATGCCTTTTACAAGAAGAGCCACATAGATTAACTATGAGAGCTAGATAAGAAAAAAATTGGGCAACGGGTATAACCTCTCTTGCTGTCACTACCAATGCTAATTGGAGTCGATGAGCAAAGCAATGAACATAATACGCAAAATGACAGTCATGAAGAAATAAGGCCTGCAACCCAGTCCACTCTCCACGCATATTACTAGCACCATCATACCCTTGACCACGAATATTTTGTACACTGAGATTATGATGAGATAGGACAATACATATTTCTTCTTTCAAAGTTGCTAATGTTGTATCCGATACATGAACTATGTCAAAAAAGCGCTCCTTTATAAAACCATCTTTATCAACAAATCTTAGAACAATGGCCATTTGCTCCCTCTTTGATTCATCTCGAGCTTCATCTACTATAATGCAAAATTTTGCTTCATCAATCTCCTCGCGAATGAATCTTTGTATTTTGTCAAAGAAAATACTAAGAATCTCTTTTTGAATTCGATGCGAGTAGTATGAAGCATTTTGAGGAGCTTTGTGTAACACAACATCTGCCACATCCACATTATAAGATGCCAAGAGCTTTATCAATTCAATAACATTCCCATGATTATTAGAATCATGACCTTCATCACGACCTCTAAATGCACAAACTTGAAATGCAAGCCATTTGACAGCATCTATTGTAGTCTTCAACCACAAACGGTTTTTTGCAACTTGTTGAGAAGTTTGTTTCTCAACTATCTTCTCAATATGTTGCGCTTGATTTGTTAAATCATGGCAAGATTTAACAGCAATTCTGTTTCTATGAATTAGGACCCTTTCCCATATGAGTTAAGGAAAGCACAATTCTTTCCACTATTGACTTTCTTCCATGAAGAAAATCCATCAGAAATGAAAGCGCTAGAAATAGTGCGCCCATTCGGTTTTGTAAAAAGATAGCAAGGAAGACAAAAAGCACAATGTTTGGTTGGAGAATATTCTAGCCAATCTAGAAATAACTTGTACCAAGAAGCTAGAAAATGACATCTATTCTTCTCTTCAAAAGGATGGTTGTCAGGTTGGTATGGTCCAAATTTGATGTAAGCTCGTCGAATTTCATCACGTTGAGATATCAAATAATCCCAAATTTGTGGTCGTAGTCCTGGATCCCTTACCAAAGAAGATGTATCAACTTCTTTAGATTCTATTCTAGGCAGTTTACAAGGACGTTGTTCAGGAATTGAAGCTTCAACATTATCAGTGGAAGGTTTTGTAGTTGCATTAACTTCTATATCTTGAGAGCCGCTTTTCTTAAAGAAAGAATCAATTTTTTTGTTCACCATAATTCACCTAACATTCAACTCAATTTTATTTAAGAACCTGAAATTTATTAAACAATTTTTGTTACTCACTAGGCAACAAGCACACTAACAATATAATTTAATCTAACAAACAAAGGACATGTCATTTTCAATGGGTAAACAATACGAATCTTCAGAGTAATAGAATTTCTAACACTAACGAGATGAATAGCATCCAAATTGAAGTGAATTGCAACAAAATTAAAGATATTTAAGCCTATTCATCTCTGAGAAATTAAAGATGATAATAATATTATTATTATTATTATTTAAGCCTACAGTAAATGTTTGGTTTTGCAACCAAAGCAAGAGAAGATTTCTTTCGGAAACAACAAGTCTATTATAATTCAAAATTGATGCGTTTTGAACTCAATATGGATTAATTATATATACAGTAATATTACATACGTAGAATTTTCTATAAAAAAGATATGTACCATTGAAATTCTAATTATATATAATCTACAAAAAAGATATGTACCATTGATATGAATTATATATGCATAAGCAATCTACAATTAATTCTACTACATTCAAATCTCTATGTATAGATATATAAAAATTATAGAGTTGTTATAAATGTATATAGGATTAAATTGCATACCCAGAATAGTGTTTTGAAGGGAAGGTAGAATCCAGGAAGGCTTATAATTAGAGAAACCTCTAGTGTTGCTTCAATGATAATCCCAAAACCCACAGAGAGAGAGAGTAAAGTGGTGGAGAAGAGGCTTAGAGAATTAGGTTAATGAGAATTTGGGGATCTTTTCAACTCAAGTGTGGGGCGTGTGAGTTTTATTTTTTATTTTATTTTTATTTAGTTATAACCAAACAACTAAAAAATTTAGACCCTAATCAGATAAAAAAGACTTTAACATATTGATAAATAAATTCTCAATTATTTTAACATTATTAAATTTAAAATAAAAAGTAATCATACATTTACCAATAAATTATTATTATTTTTAGTATTTATCAACAAAAAAAATAATTAAATTTTTTAATTTTAAAGTAGAAAATTTAGGGGGTGGCGGTTCTTAAAATTTTTGCAAAAATTTTGGGGTGACGAACCTATATAATTTTAATACTATATAGAGGGAGTTTTTTCAAAACTTTGGAGGGGCGGTCGTGTAATAACCCTCGCTACCGTTTACCGATAAATGCCGATTACTGATAAATGGAACTGATAATGACTGATGATTGAACTGATTAAAGTACTGAACTGACTGACCGAAAACTGAAATTGAATTGATCGAATATACTTATTCAATTGCATATTGTACCTGTTTGATTATGTGAATTGTCTGTTGTATTTATATGTTTAAACTGCTAATTGAAGGCCTTATCGGCGGCCGAATTAGAAACCGTTTAATGTTTTGTAATCAGTGTAATTTTTATGATTTAATGGTATATTTATCGGAAAATCGATTAGGAATGATTAAATTAGATTAATTTAAGCCTAATTAATAGAATTGCCAAGTTTAGCTTATTTACCAACTTGCCACCATAGTGGACTAGTGTTTATTATTATCCTAGAGCCTTATTACACTTAGATCAACAATTGATCAGCTCCTTCTTGCCTTTACAACCGACCAAGAGTTAGAGAGAGGGAGAGTTAAGAGAAAATTGGGTTCATTTGGTAAATTTGCTAAAGAACTTGAAGATTTGTAGCATAAATTGACAAATTGAGCTTGCAAGACTTGTAGTTGACACTCTAGGTAAGGAATTCATTGTCTTCTTGTTATCTTTAAGCTCCATCTTGCATGTATCATGGTTATAGAGAAGTTGAGTCTTGATTTTGTTCATAATTGTTGAATTGGAGTTCCATTCATGCATGCATGGCCATTTTGGTGTATTTTGAAGTTAAATTCTTGGAGAGTTATACATGCATGTCCATGTTTATATTATAGTCCATGTTTTCAAAATGTTTTCCAACTATTGAGCTCTTTAGAGCAAGGATTGAAGCTTGAATTTGGTTTAAAACTCATGCATTGCATGTTCACATATTGTTCTTGAAATTTGGGTTTGAAAATGAGTTTGATTGAACACCCTTGGGCTTTGATTTCTTAAATTGAGTTTTGAAACATGTTATTCTATGTGTTTAAAAGAGTTTTTCCAGAAAATAGCCCAAGAGGATCGAAAACATTGCTTTTGAACTTGGTTTTGAGTTTGGGAGTAATTGGTTTAACAGTTTGTGAGATAGGATTTATTGGTAAATATTCCATAAAATAAAATAAAATAAAATTGAGGTCAAAATATAAATAGATTTTATGATTTGATTTGAATATTCATGCACACAAATATAGGTGTCCCAAAAAAAATATATGTATATATATAAAATAAAAAATATTTTTTTGGTAAGGTATTGTGCTGGTTTGCGTGGGCAGAACCCACATGGACTGCCCAATTAATTCATATTATTATTATTATTATTTATTTTCTTATTATTTCTGGAATAATGTTTGGGGCCACTAAAGTAGCAGTTCTAAAGCTGCACTAACGAGGTGGCATTGTTGTGGGTCCTACCTTGATGTGATAGTTTGGCCTTTGTGTGTTTTTTTTTTTTTTTTTTTTCACTGCCAACTCATCAGAGCTGGCATTAGTACTCCAAAATTAGAGCACTGAATCAGTGCTAACAAACTCTCCCCCACCTCTGTATACCGTGCAACACAGTGAAATTATTATAATATATACACCTCACTCTCCCACACTTAGGCTGCAAATTAACAAAATCGTTTGTGAATAGGTTCGAGTTTGGTTCGATAAAAGCTCGTTCGAATTCTGTTCGTTAAATTTTTTTTTTAAATTCGAACTCGAGCACGAACTCGTTAAATTTTTAATAAACAAGCCCGAACATTCCAAAACTAGTACCGGGAGACGTTCAGAATACTGAGACCGTTGTGTCAGGTATCCTCCCTATTTGTACTCAAAATGCATATGTATTGATTGATTCGGGGTCTACACATTCTTATGTGTCGCATGCTTTCTCACGAAAATTGAATAGACCCTTAGAACCTATGAATTACTTGCTAGCTGTATCATCACCTGTTGGGGGATCCATGACATGTGCATATATGTATCCTGCTTGTGAGATTATTGTTGGGGACATGCATCTGTTTATTGATTTACTACCGTTGAACATAGATCATTTTGATGTGATATTGGGGATGGATTGGTTACAAAAATATCATGCTACTATCGATTGTGTGACCAAGCAAGTTGTTTTCCGTCCACCGGGTTTACCTGAATTTGTATTTAGTGGGGTTGGAGTAGTACCTCCTCCGTATCTGATTTCTTCTGTAAAAGCTGTCAAATTGATTAGAAAGGGATGTAAAGGATATCTGTGTTCTGTACTGACTGTATCTGCTAATGATAATGTTAAAACTGATGTGAATTGCATTCCTATAGTGAGAGAATTCCCAGATGTATTTCCAGATGATCTGCCAGGGGATTTGATTGACAGGGAGATTGAATTCACCGTTGATGTAGTTCCGGGTACACAGCCGTTATCTAAAGCTCCCTACAGAATGGCTCCAACTGAACTGAAAGAATTGAAAGTACAATTGCAGGAACTGTTAGACAAGAAGTTTATCAGACCCAGTACTTCACCGTGGGGTGCACCTGTTTTGTTTGTAAAGAAGAAAGATGGCTCACTGAGACTGTGCATTGATTACCGTGAATTGAACAAGGTAACTGTAAAGAACAAATATCCATTACCGCGTATTGATGATTTGTTTGACCAGTTACAGGGTGCACAAGTGTTTTCCAAGATCGACCTCAGATCAGGGTATCACCAACTGAGAGTTAAACCAGAAGACATTGATAAAACTGCTTTTAGAACGAGGTATGGCCACTACGAATTCTTAGTTATGCCTTTTGGAGTTACCAATGCACCTGCAGCATTTATGGACCTCATGAATAGAATCTTCAAACCGTACCTTGATGATTTTATTGTGGTATTCATTGATGACATATTGATTTATTCTAAGACTGTAGAAGAACATGAACACCATCTGAGACTTGCCCTGCAGACCTTAAGAGAACAGAAACTGTATGCTAAACTGTCTAAATGTGAATTTTGGCTTGATCATGTAATGTTTTGGGGGCATGTTGTTAGCAAAGATGGAATTTCTGTTGATCCGCAGAAAATTGAAGCTGTAGTGAACTGGCCTAGACCAACAAATGTGACTGAAGTCCGAAGTTTTTTGGGATTGGCTGGATATTACAGACGATTTGTCAAAGATTTCTCCAAAATTGCCCTACCATTGACTCAGTTAACTCAGAAGGGGATATCGTTTGACTGGACAGACCAAAGGGAATCAGCATTTCAAGAATTGAAAACCCGACTTGTGACTGCACCGGTTCTTACCTTACCTTCAGGTACGGATGGTTATACTGTATTTAGTGATGCTTCTCACAAGGGTTTGGGGTGTTTTTTAATGCAGAATGGGAAAGTCATCGCTTATGCTTCCCGACAGTTGAGACCACATGAAAAGAATTACCCAACCCATGATCTGGAACTTGCTGCAGTGGTATTTGCACTGAAAATCTGGCGTCACTATCTGTATGGGGCAACATGTGAAGTATATACCGACCACAAGAGTCTGAAGTATTTCTTCACCCAGAAAGAATTGAACATGAGACAGCGGAGATGGCTAGAACTGATTAAAGACTATGACCTACAGATTCTGTACCATCCGGGAAAAGCCAATACCGTTGCCGATGCATTGAGTCGGAAATCGATTGGGAACTTAGCTTGTTTGCTTACCGGACAGAAAAAGCTGCTTCGTGACCTTGAAAAGTCTGAAATTGAAATTGTTTTAAAGGAACAAGGTGGAACCTTAGCTGCTATTTCTGCTCAACCAGCATTGATTGAAGAAATTAAGGAGAAACAACAATTGGATGATTACTTGAAGAAGGTTATTGAAGAAAGAGAATCTAAACCGAAACCGGGGTTCAAATTTGAGAACAATGTACTGAAATTTCAAGAAAGACTGTGTGTGCCGAATGACACTGAACTGAAAAGAAGAATTCTGCAAGAGGGCCACAATTCAAAATTTTCTATCCACCCGGGGAACACGAAAATGTATCAAGATCTGAAACAGAATTTTTGGTGGCCAGGAATGAAGAAGGAAATTGCCGACTTTGTGTCCAAATGTCTTCATTGCCAACAAGTCAAAGCTGAACATCAACGACCTGCTGGATTATTGCAACCCTTACCCATACCAGAGTGGAAATGGGAGCATATCACGATGGATTTTATCGTTGGGTTACCTCGCTCTAGGAAAGGTATGGATTCAATTTGGGTTATTGTTGATAGACTGACCAAATCTGCTCACTTCTTACCTGTTAAGACAATTTATAATGCGGAC
Source organism: Camellia granthamiana (assembly GCA_036172215.1). Classification (NCBI taxonomy): domain Eukaryota; kingdom Viridiplantae; phylum Streptophyta; class Magnoliopsida; order Ericales; family Theaceae; genus Camellia; species Camellia granthamiana. Next base: position 9,917,450 of record CM069916.1, read on the forward strand.
AAATTGGCTGTTATCTATATTGATGAAATTGTGAGACTGTATGGAGTGCCTGTGTCCATTGTTTCTAACAGGGATTCGAAGTTTACATCGAGGTTCTGGCAAAGTTTACAGACTGCGTTGGGTACTGAATTGAGGCTGAGTAGTGCCTATCATCCTCAAACAGATGGACAGTCAGAAAGGACCATCCAAACTTTGGAGGATCTACTGAGAATGTGTGTCCTTGATTTTCAAGGAAACTAGGAAAGTCACTTGCCACTAGCTGAATTCGCCTACAACAACAGCTACCATTCGAGCATTGGTATGGCGCCTTTCGAGGCATTGTATGGCAGAAAATGTAGATCTCCAATTTGCTGGGCAGAAGTTGGAGATGGGCCGTTGCTTGGGCCCGAGATTGTGTATGAAACAACTGAAAAGATAAAACTGATACAGCAAAGACTGAAAACTGCACAGAGTAGACAGAAGAGTTATGCAGATGTTAGAAGACGAGACCGAGAATATGAAGTGGGTGATCACGTTTTTGTGAAAGTGACACCAATGAAAGGCCAGACTCGTTTTGGAGTCAAAGGCAAGTTAGCGCCGCGGTATGTCGGACCGTATCAGATTATTGAGAAAATCAATCCGGTGGCGTATCAAGTTGCACTTCCTCCTGAAATGGAGCATATACATAACGTCTTCCACATTTCGATGTTGAGAGATTATCTCCGGGATCCATTCCATGTGATTGAGCCTACTCGTATTGTGTTGAGTGATGACTACACCTACGAAGAACGGCCTATACAGATTGTAAACCGACGGATCAAGAAACTGAGAAACAAAGAGATCCCGCTAGTGAAAGTTGATTGGCAGAACCATGGTGGTGTGTATGCCACTTGGGAAAGGGAAGATGACATGGCTAAAAGATATCCAGAACTGTTTCCACTGAACCCTGTTTTCTTCCAGACTGAAGGTAACTTGAGTTTAGAGGACTAAACTCCTTATAAGGAGGGGAGACTGTAATAACCCTCGCTACCGTTTACCGATAAATGCCGATTACTGATAAATGGAACTGATAATGACTGATGATTGAACTGATTAAAGTACTGAACTGACTGACCGAAAACTGAAATTGAATTGATCGAATATACTTATTCAATTGCATATTGTACCTGTTTGATTATGTGAATTGTCTGTTGTATTTATATGTTTAAACTGCTAATTGAAGGCCTTATCGGCGGCCGAATTAGAAACCGTTTAATGTTTTGTAATCAGTGTAATTTTTATGATTTAATGGTATATTTATCGGAAAATCGATTAGGAATGATTAAATTAGATTAATTTAAGCCTAATTAATAGAATTGCCAAATTTAGCTTATTTACCAACTTGCCACCATAGTGGACTAGTGTTTATTATTATCCTAGAGCCTTATTACACTTAGATCAACAATTGATCAGCTCCTTCTTGCCTTTACAACCGACCAAGAGTTAGAGAGAGGGAGAGTTAATAGAAAATTGGGTTCATTTGGTGAATTTGCTAAAGAACTTGAAGATTTGTAGCATAAATTGACAAATTGAGCTTGCAAGACTTGTAGTTGACACTCTAAGTAAGGAATTCATTGTCTTCTTGTTATCTTTAAGCTCCATCTTGCATGTATCATGGTTATAGAGAAGTTGAGTCTTGATTTTGTTCATAATTGTTGAATTGGAGTTCCATTCATGCATGCATGGCCATTTTGGTGTATTTTGAAGTTAAATTCTTGGAGAGTTATACATGCATGTCCATGTTTATATTATAGTCCATGTTTTCAAAATGTTTTCCAACTATTGAGCTCTTTAGAGCAAGGATTGAAGCTTGAATTTGGTTTAAAACTCATGCATTGCATGTTCACATATTGTTCTTGAAATTTGGGTTTGAAAATGAGTTTGATTGAACACCCTTGGGCTTTGATTTCTTAAATTGAGTTTTGAAACATGTTATTCTATGTGTTTAAAAGAGTTTTTCCAGAAAATAGCCCAAGAGGATCGAAAACATTGCTTTTGAACTTGGTTTTGAGTTTGGGACTCAAATCTGGAATTTCCAGATTTTGGTTGTCCGCTCGAGCGGAAGAAGTAACGCTCGAGCGGAGAAATCGAGCTCCCAGCATCTTGCACTGTGCATCAGTCCGCTCGAGCGGAGTATTGGGCGCTCGAGCGGAGGACTGGGTGACACGCTCGAGCGGGCGTCGAGCGGAGATTTCACCTATCCAGTACTTTTTGGTCCGCTCGAGCGGGGATTTTGCGCTCGAGCGGGGACCTTTGTTTGCCTTTCCGCTCGAGCGGGGAAACCTGCGCTCGAGCGGGACTCTGTTTCATTGAAAATTCTGCAATTGTGTTCCATGCGCATCTTTGCATCCTCATCCCATCCTAGGCATTCTTAGGCCTAGTTTAAGACATCTTAATGAGGATATAGATGTAGAACACACCAAGGCATAATAGGAAGTTAATTATTATCCTTCCCCAACTGTTAAACTTAGAGTGTGTTCATTTTGTTAACTGTTTAGGGTTGGCTTCGGGGACGCGCTCTAGCTGCTATTAGCCCAATCTCTGTGAGTAACAGATTGTGTAAAGATATGTTCAAAATGGTTATCTTTTGAATACTGAACAGAACTGTTTACTGAACTGATATTGTTATTGAATGAATGTATGTCCTGTATTGTGAACTGTACTGTGGCATCCTTAGCACTTATTGCTTACTGTTATTGTTACAGAGCTCTGTCGGTTTCCTTGTGGAACCATACTGTTTATTGATTGATGGCCATCACTACTGTTGGGTCTGTTGAGGCCCGGTCCTTTTGGACCTACTGTTTATAGGCTAATGGATGTACCACATATGATTGATTGACTGACATACTGAAAGACTGAAATGCTGTTTAATGAACTGTTTTCATTACTGTAAGGACATTCATTCATAACCTCTTTACGCATTATGTTATTCACTAGGCTTTAGCTCACTGTTTATATATATATATGTAGGTTCTCAGCAGCCAGACCGGAGCTAGGAGCGTGGGTTAGTCCCCAGTTTTGTCAAGCCAGCCTATGTGCCTCACTGCGAGGTTCCGAGACGCCATGCTATGGCTTGGGGTGTTTTGTGTTCCCCACCTGTCTCTTGACTGTTTTGTATTATTGTATAAACTGTTTACTGTTTGACCGCACTGTTATCGAGGGATTAAGTCCCCGCACTGAATGTTGTAATGATTGTATAGACTGTACTGTTTGAACTGTATGAATGCATGAAAAATGTTTTTGGCATACAGATTGTCACAGCTCAATGGACACTAGTTATTTACTGTATTGGCTTCCGCCAGGCCCTGTACTCTGTTTTACTGTATAACTGTTCAGCAGGCCTTCGGTAATCTCGGATTACTGGCCAGTTACGGTGCTAAACCCATAGGGCCGGGTTTGGGTCGTTACTGTGTAGACGATTGTACCCTTTTTTGTTATTTTTGGATCGTGTGTTGCGGGATCATGTCATTCCGTGGATTATGTGAATATCACATTTGGTAATTTCAATGATACATGTATAAATGTTTCAACCATTGGACTTACAGTTTTGAGTGGTGTGGGTGGGTGATTTTGTGGCGGCTGTGTGACGAACTGATACAGATAGCATATCCAAAGTCGATACGCCGTTAGTACAAAGGTATGTCTTCTTTTTTGGATAGTATTTATGTTTTATATTGTTGGGGTTTTGTATGTATTGGTAGAAGGGGTTGCTGTACAACGGGTGGGGTGGGGGGTTATGTGGTGTATTTTTTGGGGTTGTTTTCTATTTTACAAAGGTATGTCTTGTTTTTTGTATATTTTTTGCTGTGGATGTGTGCTGTATTGTTTTGTGGTGTTTGTCAATTTTGTTTTGGGTTTTTCTGGTCCTGATGAAGCACGTGTTAATCTTGTTCGGGGGATGGACACAGATATTATGTTAATTTGTTGTTACGAAAATGTTAATGTCGCAATTAATTTGCAAGCTCCATTTCGTTTCGATGACATGGTCAGTTATGCGTGCAAAAAGTTTCCTGGGTTAACACCGGCCCAAGTGTGTTTGTTCTTCAAGATGCCAGGTTATAATAATTTCACATTACATAATGATGTCGATGTGAAAAACATGGTATCTCTTGCGTGGTCTTTCCGTCTGCAATACATCGATGTCATCATTCAGTTACGAGAGTCACGCAACGATGACAATGTCGACAGCCCATTTCATAGCGTGCAGACCGTTCCGTGTCACACGACCGGGGTGTTTGACGATTCGGAGATGGATGACGAACAGGATTTATCGAAAAAAATTTGTCCTCACATTGATAAGGTGTTTTTGTCTGCTCCATAGGCTAATAGGATTCAATATATTAGTCAAAGTTTTGAGGGTGGAGCATCTAAATTTTGAAATGTTCTTCGCAAGTATGCAGTTGAGTGTGGCTTTTGTTTCAAATTTGTAAAGAACAATTCTGTTCGAATCACAGATGTATGTACGATGAGGGAATCAAGAGGATGCATGTGGTTGGTACATGCACGTGTCTTGCATGCCAATGGATTTTTCTACCTTCGTAAGTGGAGTAGCGAGCACATTTGTGGTGTTGCTGTGCAGACCCTTAAAAACCCTAGAGCTAGTTCCAATCTAGTATCCGATGTTATTTGTGAACGGGTACATGATAAACCGCTCATGTGGCCTACCGATGTTGTGTATGACTTGAAAAAAGATTATAAATTGGAAGTTAGTTACCGAGTTGCATGGTTAGGTGTTGACAAAGCTCGCGGTGAGATGTTTGGTGCACACTCCATTTCATTTGACCAACTACGCTGGTACAATAGCGTAGTCATGGAAAACAATCCTGGGAGTTACATCAACATTGAATATGATGAACAAAACTACCGTTTCATACGGTATTTCATATCATTCGAAGCATGCATCGACGGGTTCAACCATTGTCGCCCATTGCTTTTCTTGGACGGGGCTTTTCTAAAAGGGAAATTCAATGAGAACTTGCTGGCCGCAACTACGAAGGATGGCAACCAAGGTATTATTATGTGGTAATTCTTTATATATTATATTTATGTAGTGCAATTGAAATTAAATTGTTACAAGCAAGGACACTTTGTTTTCCACATCGGCGTGACCGTCATAACACTTGTTCATATATATTGTTCACAGATTGTTTGCTCGACTAACAAATACAAATTGCAGGTTTATTCCCTGTAACCATTGCGATTGTTGATTCAGAAAACACCACAAATTGGGCTTGGTTTTTGGGACACCTCGCAAACATGCTAAATGGGCAAAGGACACTTACATTTGTCTCAGACCGACATGCGGGCTTACTAGAATCAATACCCATCATATTTCCCACAGCCAAGCATGCGTTTTGCTTACAACATTTGCAACATAACTTGCAAGACAAGTTACGTTACGTGAATAGTTCATATCGATCTGGGATATTGGCTAAATTTCGTGCTTGCACGTACGCACCGACTGTGGCTGCATTCAACCACAGTCTGGAAGAGTTCACAAATGCGAACGTAAGGTTATGCTTGCTTTCTTAAAACATTTACCCCCTCAATATTGGGTGAATGCTTACTTCTGGTATGTAATTACGCTCTCTTTTTTTTAACAGACCCATTATGATCCTACAATACATCATTTGTGTTACATGGCTGCGTATTGGCTGTTTTTATTCCAACACATGTCATCATCCTTTAAAACCAACGGTTCACGTTACGGCGAGATAAGTTTCAACGCCATTGAATCATTTATCTCGTGGATATGGGAAGCACACCACTTACCAATAACTCAAATGATTTATAGTATCCGAGCAAAGATTATGCGCCAGATAGCAAAACGAAGACGTAAGGCAAGTGCGTGAGCAGGTGTTATTTGTCCCAAAATTGAAGCTCGATTGGTCAATGCGTACAACAAAGGTAAATCGTGGCTTGTAAGCCAATCTAATGATGACGTATGTGAGGTTCACTCATTCTCATCCGTCATGGTCGACGTTAGCAGACGTACATGCTCTTGTTTCCAGTGGCAAATTAACGACTTCCCATGTGCTCATGCAATCGTGGCAATCCGAAACAACAGTCTAGATCTGTACGAGTTAGTTATTCCGTACTACCATGTAGCTGAGTACCAGAATTCATACGCACATAACACAAAGCCCGTTCCAACTGTCGAGAAACCACAATTTAGCACTGCAGATTTTGTCATACAACCCCCCGCTGTCAAACGACCACCGAGAAGGCCCAAGAAGAAATGCATGTTTTCCAAAGGGAAACAAGTGCAACAAATTCAGTATGGTCGTTGTCAATGCATGGATAACCACAACAGGAAGACGTGCAAGGAACCAATTTAGCTTCCAAACAACATTCATAGATTCGTACTTTTCACATTAAACTTTTTTCAATTTTTTATTAAATAAGTGGATGTACCACAATTCCCTGATCCGTCATACAGACGAAAGGGTCAATGAACAAATTTAGTATTGGTGCGTTAATCTCTTTTACCCCTTTGCCATATTATTTACGTCCGCTTTGTATCGTACTTTTATTTATTTCAGCACATACACCATGACACACAAACAACAAATGCAACACAAAATTGCCTGGTATCAAATTTGTTTGTACCATTTCCAAATTTGACTGGTAACCAACATGTGGTCCATTGTTGTGCAGTTTTCCATCTTTTCCCTAACTATAATTCTTGCCTATATACCATACTTATACATGTATGTAATTAATATCTTACAATTTTCGACACGCTACTTCTATCAGTATGTGTACATCAACGTCACACATTTCGGCCCACAACACAAAACCACATCACTTAAAAAAATTACATCAACTTACATTACTTGTTTGAAATATTTTACCACAATCACACAACCTACCTATAACACATCCACAATCACGCCAAACAAATAACCAAACTCACACTCCAAATCATACCATATTTCCATTCAAAATGCATAAAACGTTATCTATACCGACTGTCATGACCCAAACCCGCCCCGAGAGGGTTGGCATCGTAACCGGCCAGTAATCCTAGATTACCACAGGCCTTACTGTACAAAACATAATTAAACGGGGCTCGCGGAAGCAAAAACACAAAACTATAGTCCAAAGAGCTGTGCATATATATGAACATACATTTACATGCCCAAAAATATGTTAATTTACCCACTACTGTACAAAACATGTATCAAAAATTCATATACAAAATATATAGGCACATGCCACCAAATACAACTGAAACAAAACTCATACGGCCTTCCAGGCCTAGCCCCAGCTCGGGGGCACCATAACTCGGGTAGGCTTTCAAAACGGCGGCTCGACTCGGACTCCGCCTAGGCTTGGCTCCCAGAATGCTCACCTATAAATACATATATACAGGGGTGAGCTAAAGCCCAACAAGTAACATTAACGTAAAGGGTTAGTGAACGATTTCCGCATATCATATATCCGTAAAACAAATCATCGTAAACATAATCATTTCATAACAGAACATACATAATGGCATACTCCACAGAACATAAAAACATAACAGAACGTCTTCCGACTAGAGTAATCAGTTCCGGATACTGATTAAACACATATCGTCACACTAAAACGACTCACGAGATCTCGTAAACTAGTCATGGACCCGCATTTTCATGCCGTCCCCCATGACTTGGGACTTTCTATAGATGCCATACTAGATTCGCAAATAGGACATTCGTTCACAGAATTAAATTACATTTCGAAAACATAACGTAATGTATCACACTTGAAACATTCTTTATAGGAACATAACTTTACAGAAATGTTACTTACAGTGGTTTTCCAAAACCGATTGTACGGTCTTCGCAGCTTGACCTGCAAATATTAACAGTATAGCATGATCCTTTAACACATATCATCATCAAATCAAGTCCACGTATTCGCTTAATGGTGTTTCAATCTCATAACTTCATTATCATGACTTAATTAAAGCTTAAGAATGCTCAAAATGAAATGTAGATGCCCAAAACATGCATTGAAATATTCTGCAAAATTTCAGGAAAAATAGGTCCCCGCTCGAGCGGCAAAACCCCCGCTCGAGCGGACTGTGCACTGAGACGAAAATACTGGATGTGCGAAATCTCCGCTCGAGCGGCCAAACCCCCGCTCGAGCGAACTGTGAAAATTCTGGGTGAAAAACCAGCTTCATTTAGCAAAACCATGGCCTCTACTTTTGTAGAAATCAAGGTCCAAAAGCATTAGTCCAAAACACTTGAAAACATTTGAATTAAACTTCAAAATTAAACCCATGAATCACGTAAAAGATCAAGCTTAAATTAAGTTAGAAAAAATCATACATATGCACATAAAAAACTTCACTTTTCAAATTCATGGAGGTCCTCCCTCAAATGTGGAAATCATGCAAGAAAATCATGTTTTTAAACTTAAATTCATGATAATATACCATAGATGCTCAAAGATACCTTTTAGATGAAAATGCAACATAATACCATCAATTACATATGATTTCCCTTTAAATCCACTTACTAACCATGAAAACATGGATGATCCACCTTACTTCATGAATTTAAGGAAACATCCTTACCTTGATTACTTAATTGGAGAAGATTTAAGCTTAATTTCCTCCCTTTCTCTTCTTTGCTCTTCTTTCCTCTTGGTTTCTCCTCTTTCTCCCGAATTCTCTCTCTCTCTCTCTTCCTTCCAGATTTTTCTTCCTTTATTCTTGAGTCAAAATGGGTCAACAATACTTATCTTAAGCCATATATGTCACGACCCCAACCCGCCCTTAGTAGGATGGTGCCGTGATGGCCAGTAACCCGTGGTTACCGAAGGCCAACTTTCAAAAAAATCACACACAATCAGAGTATAATCTATGGGGCTAACAAGAGCGGAAGCAATAACAAAATACAAGTGGTCCATAAGAGCTGTGCATAAGTCAAATGAAATGACATACATCATTACATAACTTTACAACTTATAGAATATACATTACATCTTGACAAAAGGCTTCCCAAGCCGACATAAACAAAGTACAATATATACAAGTCGAGGAAACATGATCCACAGGACTGCCGACATAAACACAGGGTTGCCGACCTAAACACAAAACGCCGACATACAAACATACAGCCGACATCCTCAATGCCGACCTAACATGCATACAAAACATCGGGCACAAGCACACATCTCGGCGAAGCCGACTTCCTGCTGAAACCTACATATATATAGAGAGGGTGAGTATTGGATACTCAGTGAATGGTACAAGTAATAAAGGGTTTAATGAATGATCCCGAGATTCGTGTTAAAACAGTACATACATATCATAGTCGTTCCAAAACATACTTATAGCATAGCTTGTACAAAACCTTTCGTATAACTTAGCTTGCATCAAAACATATACCTAGCATACTTGTGTCAAAACATGTACTTAACGTAACTTGCAAAACATGCACTCAACATAACTTGCATCAGAACATGAACTTAGCATAGCTTGCATCAAAACATACTTAGAGTGTTACTTAGGCTTAACGTCCCCTAACACGAAAGGACGGTGTTACTTAGGCTTAACGTCCCCTAACACGAAAGGACGGTTCCAAGAATGCCATCCGAAACAGAACTTATACTTAGCATACATAGCATAACTTGCATCAAAACATATACTTGGCTTAACTTATAACAAAACATACCCACCCGTTCATAGACCGTCGGTGGCAAAACAAAGGTACTACTTAGGCTTAAAGTCCCCTAGCACGAAAGGACTATGCTACTTAGGCTTTAAGTCCCCTAGCACGGAAGGACTCCAAAAGGTTGTGCTACCAATGCTTTAAGTCCCCTAGCACGTACGGACTTGTGCCACTTATGCTTAAAGTCCCCTGGCACGGAAGGACTCCAAAACAAAACTCATACTTAGCAATCAAAACTTATTCTTAATACATAAAAATACGAGTAATCATTCATACTTAACAAATACTTTTCAAAACAAGGCAAAACAAAGCTTATCAAAACCTTATAACATAACTTTATTAAAAATACCACTCACATAGTTCTTGGGACGTCGGATTCACAGCAAAGGTCCAAGTCCTACAAACACATAACAAGCCTACTGAACATACTTCTCAGAACAAGTCTTACATGCATGCAAATGATCTCGGAAAACATGCTGGGAGTCAAAACACTGTTTTACATGTCAAGGAGACATGCTGGGTACCAACCAGGCCTTTGCCGAGGTCCCACACCTCCTGGCCGAGGTGTGGTTACCAAGGCTTCGGCGTGCAACTGCATGCCGAGGTTCATACAAGACAAACCAAAGGTGCAAGTGATCATGCAAGGTAGGCCAAGGTGAGATACGATGCTTGGCCTAAGTGTGAGGTCCAGGTGAGAGTGATCTCGGCGACTACACTTCGGGGAGTGAAGTCTGGAAAAATCTGGGTTTCCACCCGTGAAGAACATGAAGAACATGAACATGAAAAACATGAATGAGATGAATGCCAAAACCATAACTTCCTTATTCAAAATCTGGATTTTCATGCTATGAGTTTGAAAACATTGACCTGGGCACCCATACTTGAAGATCATATGAAAACAAACATGAAAACATAAATCTTGGCATGAGCTTTCGGATCAAAACATGACGTTTCTTGAAGAACACTTGAATACCATTTTCTCTTTCTAAAACCGAACTTCAAAACGATGCATGGCTTTCAAAACATATTCAATCATGCAATGTAACATCATAAACATAAAGAACAACATAAGAGGATCAAGAATCTAACCTTAGAACACGAATCTAACGGTTTGATCTCTCGGAATCAAGCTTGGATCTCTACTCTCTCTCTAGGACTCCTCTCCCTCTTCCTTAGAGCTTCTCTCTCCTCTCCAAGACAAGAATGTAACAAATGATGGGTTTCTCTCTCTAACGGCTGACTTAACACTCAGCTCGGCCACGTGGCGCTACCGGGTTGGTTCTCTTCAAGAGGTGACTGATTGACAAGACTAGGTTCTGACAAAGCGTATCTAACAAGCTTCACAGCAAACACCCCGGCAAGTGATGACATCGGCAAAAGACAGACATCGGCAAAACAAAGGCCAATGACCTCGGCTGAGGACAAGACTTCAGCACTAAGGTAACAATGACATTGGCTTGCGAGGACAGAGCCTCGGCAACTAAGATGACAATGATCTCGGCTAGGAAGGACAACACTTGACTGAACTGTGCCACACCTCGGCCTAGATGTGCCACACCTCGGTCTAGGTCATACCACTTCCAGGGCAAGATCACTTGGGTTCAAGATAACATCTCGGCCCAGATAATACACATCTCGGCCTTGGCGATACACACCTCGGCCCAGATGATAATCATCTCGGCCAATATGCCAGGACAAAGGTGGAGGTCAACAAAGTGCTACCAAGATGGTCCTGGTCTAAAGATGACCTCGGCTAGGGAATGATCTAGGCTTAACATAACCTAGGCTTAACAATACAAGGGAGGGACAAAGCATACATATACACTTAAGCAAATCACATAAGCACAAAACAAGGCAAGAATCCATGGATGCAAATCTTAACATGGCAAAATCATATAGATGCATGCAAGCATAACTAAGACATGAAAATGTGGGTTGTTACAATATATATCAAATATAAACAATTGTGCCAAATACTTGAGCCAAACATGGCCTAACGAATCAGACGAAATTTAGTCTTCAATTTATCGTCCCAAATGGTTCTAAAAAGTCCCAGTATCACATAGGCGTGTTCAATTTTATTTTCTGAACCCATTACGGTCATCAATTTCAGTCCCGAAGTTGTAATTCCAATAGATATTTTTTTTTTTTTTTCTAATTCAAACAGATATTCTTCCATTAATTCATCTAAACACATAATTAATTACCGATAATTATGACATGCATTTCGGGGTCATTACACCGACTGTTACGCAACACCCACAAAAAATATTTTCAAAAAATGGCAAACCTGAATTTCCAAACTACAAGTTCAAACAAACAAACATGTGGTTCCAAAAAAATAAACAAAACGCATAAACCAAATTGATAAAACAAAAACTGCTGCGTCCGAGTTTTTTCCTCGTCCATGTTTCAGAGCAAACACATCTAATCCTTCAACCCCCGTATCGGATCGTTAATGAAATACTTAACCATGTTTGCTCGCAACACGCTGCAATTACTACCTTGCAACGTTCGCTCCACATCGCCATGATACACGTATTGTCGCATTATAGTACACACTATCACCCCACAATCAAGCTTGCACACGAAATAAGCACACGTAATCAGCCATATTCATAACTGAATTGTTATAACTATAGTTCCCTTACAGCTACGACAACACTATTACTTACGTATCCGGTTTTTGTTGTCGACACTTAGTTATAGGCTCTAATGTTTGGCTGAAATTTCTCTCAATGCTCTACTCATCCAGTCCGAACTGACGTAACAATTGCTTCATAACATTCGACACAAGTTCTTTCTGCCATTAAAAAAAATTAAAAAAATAAACCACCACAAAACCAATTCAACAACCATCGTCCACACAAGTATCACCCATTCACACAACTCAAACTGTCTACACATATTTACCAACATAACAGCTTTGGTGTGGTGCACGTCTGTCCTATTCCCACGTTGCCTCATCGGGTTGTAATGCTTCCAACTACCATCTTCAGTATCATATACTATAAGCGTCCAATGGCCAAGATGACACATGGGAAAATGGATGAAACGAAACTCGCTCCCTGCAAACACATTCTTCCGGATGTAGTTTTCCATCGAATGCACATCATTACTTTTCACCACGTCCTGCAAATGCATCATTCGCATAAAACGTTACACCACCACACCACCAAAAAAAAACAAACAGACAAAACCACAAACTCACCAGGCACACACTACTGAAAAAATAAAACTTGTCCACTAATTCATCGTCTCCATATATCCTCAACTGGTCAGTCTTCAACAACTCCGCATACTCATCAATGACCTACTAACCACCAAAACCAATTTCACAACAATACTGTCGAAACTAAATAATTGTCATGATGCCACCATTTAATACGTAATTACCCACAAATATATGTACACAAAAAACAACATTACATGCACTACATTTCAATACTCACATTCCCACGCATGTAGCTCTGGCAGATAAGATTTTTCACATCGCTGAAATAAACCACAACGCCATTCATAATGTCCTCCCACATGACCGCCCTACACACAATGCCATTGTACATGTTAAAAATTTTCAAATGTATGCAAACAACACAAATGACACTCAAAATAAATACGTAGATCTTTGTCTTCTCATCCATTGTCATCATTTTCCAAACACCCAATCGGTTATTCAAATCAAACCCATACCACTTTTTCTCAGGTAACACCACCGCATCAACGTCAATAATTGCGTCATGCACGTCACATTTGCTCTCATCCACCTGTCACAATTGTTCGCGACTGTTTTCTTACTACGCCCATCCAATAGTAGATAATCGAACTCAGGCATTTTTCCCTCCCTTCTCACTTTGTTCTTTATTTTACGCATAAATGAATTCACATAACCCAATCCCGCCACGCATTCAATATCACTCGGCAAAGCTTCAACTTCAGCAACAGAACTGCTGCTATTGTAATGACCACGAAGCATCGTTGGTCTGTACTACGCGACAGCGTCCACTACAACTTCATTACCACTGCGGCCATACTGGCGCAACACACTTAAAGATGACACATCACACAACACAACACCACCAAATCCATCGTTCCCTACACCAACGCCACCACTACTCCCAAGTTCCACGCCGTCTCAGAACTCTTGTGTCACAACGCACACATCACGGTCCACCAGTTGGTCCTCAAGCACCAAGACTCTCTTCCGCAATTCCACATTCTCATTTTTTAACTTATTCAACTCATCGTCTTTCATCTTCACTACACACTCAAATCCCCCTATTATGTTCACAGCTTACAACTCCACCTTCCTCTTCAACCCAGCAACTTCTTCTTCAAGCAATGATACCATTTTCTCTTTCTTTTTGTTTTGCATTTCAAGGTCTGCGACTGCAATTAGTGCCTCTTTCAATTTGTCATTAATAACCCTGTCAGTACCAGAATTGCGATCCATACGATCAGTGAACCGTTCTACTTCAACGTTGCAGCCCTGCACCACCTGGTCAATAGTTGCATTTTCCTTCCCTCCTTTCTTCCATGAAATGCTCGTCCACACAGTCATAGTCCACACTTTCGCCATTGATATCTGCCACACCTTCTTCCTCCATCTAAATGTCTGTGTCCATAACTTCACGTTCATAATCAAAAGGCCTCAGACGGTCGACTTTAACCTTCTAATCATCATAATGAAACACAATTAATAGTTACATCTTATTCACACTAGTACAAACTTTAGTAATACGGTGCACAACTTCACGCAACAAGTACACTAAACCAACTTACTTAAAAACCAATTGGACGCGCCAAATCCACCCCTTAAATTTTATTCAGTAATGCCCCAATGTCCCATTTGAGGAACCTAGGAAACATGTTGTCGGTTTGAGGCTCCACTATATTTGAATGTTCACAAAACCAATACTACATGAACAACAAAATGGAAAACAATAAATCAGCCATTTACGGTTAAAAAAAAAATTAATGCACATATGCAACCACTACCTACTATCCACAATACACATACCAACAACGCAACCACTCACCCTGTCACCTTCCTTGGCGTACGATGAAACTCCTTGATTGACCCCATCAATGTTGTCATTATTGCTCCAGTCCAATCGTACATCTTAACGGTGTTCAAGTCGTTCATGTAGTGAACAAAAGCCGAACTTATTGACTCCCCAGAGTTAGAGAAAAAAATCTTCCCACACATATACAACGCCAACAACTTCGATGTGTCTTCCTCATCTTGTTTGTTTCGGCCATTCACATCCTCTAAGAATAACGTTTTAACCAACTTTGATGTTAGGCGCAACGTGTCACGACACCCACGTTGAATGAATTTTGATACTGGCCGCTGACCGGGTGACAAATCTAAATGCCTTTTCCCGTACTGCAAACTGAATATTAACATGATGTCGTTACTCCCAAGTTTCACACTGACACCTCCAATGTTGAATGCATTATCCCGCTAATTATATGCTCTTATAATTTTGGATATTAGATCATCACACTTCCTAAACTCGTTGTGGTTCAAATTATTCATGTGTATCGCCTCGATTATAATCCAAAACGGCGTCTTCAGCAATTGTTTCAAGTGTGCTTCACTCAAATTTGCCTTACCCACAAGCTTAATTATCCCAGTAACGTTTGAACGGAAGTTCAACCGCGTGTGTGTCTGTCGTGTGGCCCACCGCATTGTTCACCACTTTGGACTGCTTGAACAAAATGCGCCCCTGCATTTTCACTCCTAGGTTATTTCCCTTTGAACCACTTGCTTCATTAGCCCTTCTCCGTTCACATAAACGTGTACACGGACTACTTGCCCTTTTGCACTCCGCAAAAAAAAAAAATACCACAGGTCAAACACACAAACAACCACATATGCCTCACAAACATACCACCAACCCCTTACCGATCATGTAACGCACCCAACAACTCGAACACACATCCCTTATCCCATACGTAAGTTACACACAACCCACGTTACTAGCATTAGTAGTGTCAACAACACCATTTTACCAATACACGACACAAACCCTTACCGAAACCAGATAATTGACGAACACGCATTTACCGCCAACACCCCATTACCTCCCCACATCGACAACACCCAAAAACCAAAACATCTCCAACACCACACACCATTATCCCCCATATCATTTACTTACACATATTTCATGAAGTACCAACTTCTTACTCCATGCCCCGCCCCTACTCCCCCAAACCACAAATCACTCGTCACATAACTTACAGTAACACAACACACATTCACAAAATAAATACCAAATTTTATTATTCATGCCTCACCCCTAACCCACATACGTTCACCACAATCACACACACGCAACCAACATATAAGACACCCACAACATAACACACCCCCAAAACAAAACATAGCCCCCGACCAACCCATACCCATAACACCATTGTCATCCATTACTGTTGCCCTAACAAACATTTTGTCCCCCATGCCATTTACTTGTCAACAAATTAGCAGACACATAACACCCCACCATAACAATACAATACGTCACACTAGCATCCCACATACCACAAACAATATCGGTGACAGACACGCACTTACCGCCACCACCCTGTAGACGTCCCCAAACGTCCCGGGAGGGAATCCCGTTTTGTTCATTGGGCTCACTACAGTTCAGGACTCAATGTCACGGTCCTGTATCTAATCTCGCAGAGTGCAATGCAAGACCGATGAATCACCAAAGAGTCCAAATCCGGCAAATCATTTTTGAAAAATAGATTTTTAGAAAGAAGTGGCAAACATGGACTACTTTGCCAGATACAGAGTCGCCACCTAAATATTTAGTTTGGGGGAATTTAGGAAACCCTGACTCGTTGCCTAAAGCCACGTGTCCGTCATCACCAAAGTTGCCTTGGCTCGGGAACTTGGGTACAATTTGGGAAGGTCACTTCGTGAGCACCCCCACTCGCCTGATCAAAGATCGGCCTCTACTAACCATGATATCGAGTTTTGAAAACATTATGTGCTCTTATCCTGGTTATTAGCCTAGAATTACTATGTGATGCGCGCAGCATACAAGTATAGACTGGATCGCTTGAGTTGGAACAAAACATTTCATGTTTGTTTTTAAAAGCGGTTTGCTACTCGCAAGTAGGCTAAAATGCGGATTTTGCCACCCTCAAGTGGGCTTAGAAAACATGGTGATTTGCCACTATCTAGTGGGCTTAAAACTTGCAATCAATGAATTGTTCCAATTCAGATAATCCAACCTCCACTCACAGGCATTCAGGCAGTTATATCACATAAGCACATAGCCACATGGTAAGCATGCTATCATGGCAGTCACTCACATGCATGCAAGGATGCTAAAGCATAAACACTCACCGAGTACTCCAAGCCAAAACAGAAACTAGTTAGAAAGCATGCATGAATCCTAACTATGCTAAGATGCCTAATGCAACATATGCAAGAATGCAACTAAGATAGGTTCGGCTATTCTAAGATGGCATATGAGATGCTACAAGTAACATGTATTCAATCTGGAATTGAAATACGATGCAGTTAGTATGATGCGCCGAGCCCGGTGCATGCAAAACAGATGAATTGATGCAAACATACGAGCATAAGGATGCTAATTGAAACGTGCCCTAAAACTAACCATCATAAGCTGGTAAATAAAAGGGAGAAAAACGTGGGGTTGGAAGACATACATTACACACACGCACACTTATTACAACATTGCCCTCTCTCGGAGGGTCCGAACAAATAATACACAACTGAATGAATAACGAATCACAGCTAATTATTACATAACCCTAATTAATTAACAAATTAACTAACATAAATAAGCTAGCATGCAAATTAAACAAAAACGGACTACCTCAGCTCTGTTCCGAATGATAGGGATGCATACATGCTCGAGTCGCCTTGTCGGGAAATCCATCGCGATGCCCCGATTTGCCTCTGTTTACAACTGGTCCCGGAACACTATACAAAGCTCCAGAAGGCTGCTGACCAGTTTTTGCTACTGGTTTCCGGTTTGCTGCAACAGAGAGCAAGAAAGGGGCATGGCAAAGTATTTTCAACATATGTATGCATGACCACTCTCCCCGTCATTGCATAAGCTCTAGGGAGTGTAGTCCTCGATCTTCGTGCCACCAATCACGCATCCCGATGCATGATGGCCGGGGAGTCGAATTGCACGACTCAATATGAAATGGATGCACACATAAACACAACAAGGCCTAAACTCCATCATGGGTAATCCAAAGTGTCGGCGACCGAGAATCGAGGCACGTTTCATCACTTGGAGTACGAAACGTCCCTCGTTTCCCGTGTCTGGACAAAACCCTATTCCAAACACAATGCAATATACATGGCATGCACGATGCGACTCGGACTATGCAACCTAAATGCAATGCGACTAAATGATGCAAACATGCAGAGAATGACATGCAAACATGCCACTAGCATACACAATGCTATGAACTACATGGCATACTCGATGCAAGACACCTTATGCAACAATATGATTAGCATACACAATGCGAATATCAAATGGCATACTCGATGCAACGAACTACATGGCATGCGCAATGCTATGACTAGAATGGCATACATAATGCAAGATGGACTTAAACCAAGATGGGTGAGCCTCAGCCACACCCAAATCAGTGGCCAAACATGATGGAATGAAAGGTAGGAACACTCATGCAAACATGCCCGATGCAAGGGACCGAACCTAAGGCATCAAATGCCACTCTACCAAAGCATGGCAAGGGATAAAACATGGCATACAAACACATATTTTCCAGCTCTGAAACATGATACATAATGGTCCTGAATCCTACAAATATGTCACACAATGCATGCTAGATGGCCCGAATACCGAAAATAGCGAAGTGCGTTTCACTAGAGGTACACAAAGCAATGCACAAATAGAAAAATCAGCCCCAAAAAGACCCTAGGCAGGTCCAAGATAGTGGGAAAATGGCCTAAAAAGATGGCTCAACATGCATAGAAATGAAGCTCATGCAATAGCTCAAAAACGAGGCAAACTAGCACGGCTCTCAAACGCATTTAAAGAGTGGAAAATATGGGAATATGGCATACATGTAAACTCTAAAATATGATGCACAATGGTCCTAAAACATGGAAACACCTCAACATAAGCATGCAATAGGCCCCAAAACACAAAGCTAGGCAAGAGTATTGAACTACAACCATGCATAGCAAGCATCATTCAACCATGAGGCATAAAAATAGAGCTAAGGTAGTCCAAAACATGCACAAAATCAGTTTAAGGCATGGCCAAAAAGTGCTAAATTTAAATACCAAAATAGCATGCAATACAAGCTAGTGAAGAGGGTTTACACTACAAGTATATGGAGTATTCAAGAGGTCACTAAACCAGCAAAATTCAGAGGTATGACATGCCAAATAAACCCCAAGAACCCACTGAAATATGGTCTATGCATGCAAGAATGATAGGCCCCTTTGATATGCTATGAAGAGGACTATTCTACACATGTAAGATGGACACCCAAAATGGCAAAATGGGCTCTGGACAGAGCCTATGCAGGTCCTAAAACCCACCAAAAAAGGCCTGAAACAAGGCTTGGAAGCATGCAAATAAAGGCTCCTTTGTTAGGCCAAATATGCTAGAAAATAAAACAAGGGGTGAGAGAGTCACCCCTCTCTGATTTTGGGACTCAAAACAGTATGCTAGCCACTGAAAATCCACTGGATTTCAGTGGCTAGAAGGCCAAACAAAGCTCACTTCAAAGGCCTAGATGCATGGCTCAAAACAAGGTGAAAACAAGCATGCAAGGGGGTAGATGACCCCCAACAGAAAAATGACCTTAAACAAACTTGTTAAGAAGCTCAAAATAAGACTTTTTTCAGTTTACACCAAAGCTCAAACATGCTTTCAAGTATGGCTAAAATAAGGATCAAAATAATGCTCAAAAAGGGAGAAAATGATTACCCTTGTGGCACAGCAAGAACCAGCAACCTCTGGACCCAAAAACCAGTCCCTTAGCCTCTGAAAATAGCCTCCAAGATGCTTAGAGTGATAGTGGAGGGGTTAGGTTAGGAGATGGTATGCAAAAGGTTCAAGAGCTCACTCTTTTAGGACTTACAGGGAGAGATACAAAGAGGGATGTATCTATGAGCCTTCACCAAAATCTGAACCCTTGCAATGGAGAGGGAGGGCCTCCTTTATAGACCAAGGAGACCAAAGCTTCTCCAAGAAGTCAAGAAGAAAGGCCAAAGATCCTCCATACACGTGTATGGAGGATCCATTCTGTGCCCTCCAGCTGGCACAGCTGGAACCAACTCACAGAGACAAAGCTGCAGAGAGTTGGCCGACCAGTTCAAGTGGTCGGCCGACCACTTAACTTGGTCGACCGACCAGGTCAAAAGGTCCAAGGTGGTCGGCCATCCCCTATGATGAAGCCCCAGAAGTTAGCTTTCCAATGGCGCCAGCCTTGCATTAAAATTCCAACTGTGCAAAAAGTTATGCCTGTTTTGGTGAAGCCGCGCAGATTCGGTCCAACCGGATTGATGCCCTACTTCAACTAACTATATCTCCCCCGTCCGGACTTGGCTTTAAGAGATTCTTGAGTGAAAAATGAAGCCCCAGAAGTAAGATTTCCAATGGTGGTGGTCTCATAGCTAAAATCCGAGTATGCAAATGAATAGGCCTGATTCAGCGAGGACTGCTCGTCCCTCTCTTAGCGATTCATGTCCATTTCTCCCCCAACTGGGTTTCTTCCCTCTTCTCTTCTTTTCTTCAACTCCAAACCCCTAAACAAGGTGTTTTGAAAGATTTTTCAGAGATTTCATCTCTCTTTCGTTCATTTCCACTTTGCCCTTACTCAGTTTACTGAAAAGCGCGGCATTTAACAAAATGCGAGCGTCGGAACATCGTAAACCTTTTATTTTCAAAACATTTTGAAAGAGAGGGTTTCAAGTCTAAAATCTTTTGATCAAGATTGTTTCGGTCCAAAAGGGGTATGAAGTTGAAATTTGACTCTCTCCTTGTCGAAGAAACTGAACATTTGCCCTGCACACCTTCATCACCGAGTAAACCATCAGTAGCACCCAAGTCTTAAGGGCGGTCAAAAATAGGGTGTCTACACACCCCATTATCTCCCCACTTCGACAACACCAAAGAACCACCACATTCCCAAACCCACACACCATCATCCCCCATATCATTCCCTTACACATATTTCATAAAGTACCAACTTCCAACTCCATGCCTCGCCCACATACCCCAATTAACAAATCACTCGTTTCACAACTCCTAGCAACATGTCACACATTCACAAACTACAAAACAAATATCGTTATCCATGCCACACCCCCAACCCACATGCGTGCACTATGTTCGCACACATGCATCAAATGCATAAGACAGCCACAACGTAACACACCAAAAAAAAAAAAAAAAAAACCCAACCAACCCAGCCCCACAACACACCATTATCATCCATTGCTGTGGTCCCAACAGAAATTTTGTCCCCCATGCCAATCACTTGTCAACAAGTTAGCCCACACACCCACACAAGCCATACACCTCCTCAATATATCCCCTTACCCCTACAACCAAATACAGCCTACCCCACAACGGTCAGCAACACTAACCCAAACCAATACAAAAAACAACATCACAATACACATAATAAATCAACGACACAGATAACCCCAAATGTAAAATCGCAAAACAAAGCAACTGAAACAGGATAATCAGAAGGAATAAGCAAACACTCACGATCCACATTGTCACACAACGCACACAGCATCAAGTTATGGGACATACCCTTTTCGACCATAACTATACACCCACAACCAAGGACAGTGGAATATGAATACTAGGGTTTCGTTGTCGTCCATGATCTGCCCTGTCACAAATAGGTTTGCCCAAACAATCACAGCAACAGTGAAAATTGCCCACTCAATCTTTATTATTCACCCCCCAAATCACGCAACGGTATATACAGTCAATCACAATTTTCAAATTGAAGGAATTCCCAAAAACAAGGGTTTCCTACGTTACGTTTCTAGTGCAGCGTGTGTGGGGATGTGGATGTACAAATCGGGTTGTGTTTCAATGGGTATGGGTTTTCAAGATGTGTGCTACGTGGCAATCAAAAACCACACCAGTCTTCTACAAAAACCCTTAGTGAACTTTTTCGGTGTGTGACACTCAATTATGTGGCAAGTGACCCACCGCATGTCATTTTACCTCATCTGTGCCACATGCGCCTACGATTGTACAGCTAACATTACACACTAACTTATGGTAATTGCGTCCTTTCACAATAGATAGGACTAAACGGAGCAGTAGAAAACATATGGGATTAATTGGATTACAAGCTCAACATTTAGGATTTATTGGTAAATTTCCCTTATTTATTTATAGCAAATTAGATAAATTACATTTTAATCCATAATAAAAATAATAATTCTTTATACTTTTTTAATATTTTTATCAAAAAATGTTACGGATTCCATAAATTTTAACATAATATACATACGAATTACAATTGTATTTGATCACCATGTTTGTTTCCAATTTTTTGAAAACACTTTTTAGAAAATTCTACTTTCTTATTTTCAGTATTTTTTTGTTTTTACTGCATTTTTTAAAATATTTTAAGTATTTTTAAAATTTCTAGACACACCTAACATAAATACATTTAAAAGTATAATTTTTCGTGAAAAAAATCTATACAAAATTCACTAAATACCAAAAATATAAAAAAAAATACAAAAAATCAATATATTTTTCGCATTTTTTGTGTATTTATTAATTTTTTAAAATATTTTTTCACAAATATTTTAATTTGTAGATACATCTAAGTAAGGTACATCTAAAAAAGTAAAAAAAATTACTTAAAATTTTAAAATATTCACTAAAAATAAAAAAACTCAATTTTTAAAAAATTAAATTCAAAAAATTAAAACTAAACACACTAAAGTATTTACACCGTGCCTTTATTTTATGCGCGTGTGGTTCTTGGGTGCAAAGTGTGTTTTGTTGCCATCTCACTCCCTGGGGTGCAAAATGTATTATTTACTATACAATTTATTATAAATTTGTAAATATTATTTTTCAAATTCTTAAGTGTAAATTTTATAACATTACTCTAAATTTTATAATTTTTAAGTAGATTTAGATTGAATAGATCTTAAAAGTAGAAAATGTTTATTAAAACATTTAAAAAGTTTATTAAAAATAATAAAATACAAACTTAAAATTTTAAAAATTAATTTTGAAAACTCTAAAATTAAATAAGTTTTGAATTTCAAATTTGTAAAAATTATTTTTAAAATATACGACCAGAATCTAAACCAAACGGACCATCTATTTATATTTTGATCTCAATTTTATTTTATTTTTATAACAAATTAGATAAATTACATTTTAACCCATAACAAAAATAATATTTCTTTATATTTTTTTAATGTTTTTATCAAAAAATGTTACGGACTCCATAAATTTTAACATGATACATATAAATTATAAATGTGTTTGATCCCAACCGTATTTACACCGTGTCTTTAAGCACGAACATACACTACTATACTTACATTTTACATAATTTCACACACCTTTTCATTTTTCTTTTGCAAATCTATCTTTTTCCAAATCCCTAACCAAATAAACCGTTAAGGGTATTTTTAACACATTTTAGCAAGAAAAGTTGAGATTGAAGGAAGTTTCACAAAAAATTTCAAAAATTAAATTGATTACTTACGTGTATTCCAATAGTTTTTAATTAGACTACTTAAGAAACTTTCTGAGCCTAAACACCGAATAATATTCAAATAATTACATAAGCATAAGCTTATTTGGTACAACTTATAAATTGAAAGTTGATAATCATAAAACAAAAATTAATAATATTTTACCCTTGTTCTTTCAATAATTAACTCTTTTCAATTTATTTAAGCAATATTATATCACATAAACTGTATGAGCTAGGCCAAACACTGCCACATTTTCAAGAAGAAAAAATATTTATAAACTGTCTCCATAACTATTTTCAACTTATCAATTTCACATATTCTTTCTGGTAATTTTTTTTGTTTTTCACAATTTGCTTTTTGTGGCATTATCACTGATAGATCAAGCATTGTTGTACATATTTAATTATGCTAACCATTTAAAGAATTTTATATTATAATGCATATCAAACGGTCCCTAACACCAAACATGGTGTTCACTTCATATAATAATATAGATATACATCCAAACAACACTTGCTAGCACATAATTTTTTGAATTTTCAAATGAGTAAAAGGAGCCAAGATAAAATATCTTTCTCTAAATCAATTGACAAACTCTATCCCAGTAAAAGGAGTCCCGGCATGAAGCTGAAGGGCTACATCGCCAACAACCTGTTATTTTCAAAGGCAAAAAGGCCACAATCAACACAGGAATTCATCAACATTGTAACACAAAAACACATCTGCTTATTAAAGACACTAACTTGACACAGCCCTTAGGAAGTTGTTTCTATATTCATAGAATTCAAAGCCATCATCCATGGGTATTTTTCCAAGGCTTGCAACTTTGAAGAAAATATTCACCAACAGTAGAGCTCTATAAAGGAATTGATTCAACTATCAATAGCAAAGCCTGTTCATCATAAATTTCTACCATTTAATTAAACAGAGCTTTCAAGATCATTGCTTATGGAACAGCCCATCAGTTTGACTAAATTCATAAATACTCAGTGCACAGGATGATTAAAAAGACCAAGCCATCCATCTCCAAAAATTTTTTATTCTTCTAGTAGCTATTTACCTATAAACAAGTGTATTTGCATTAAAGTAAGGGAACAAGGTCTGGCCTCAGATTAACAGCAAGCTCCCACTCCATATATAAACAAACACAAAGGGTTATGTCAATGGGTTCTTTCCGTTAAAAGCTCACGTTGCAAGGCACCGACATTTTGATAAAGATTCAAGCAATCAATCTGACAGATATCAAATCTGTGATTGGAATAACCTTGGTGATATTGTGAATGTGAGAAATCACTGGGAGGTATCATACTCATAAGATTGCCCAGAGCATGTATGATAGTTCATATGAGGGCATTATGAAGGCCTCCGAATCTTATATCTAGAAATTGACAGAATCCTTGTTCTCCTAATAGGCATTCTGTCCACGACCAATGACAATTACACTAACTTTGAGGTGAACTTACATTTAATTGTCATGCAGTCATCTGGTTAAGCATCTGCCCCCTAATGTGAGTATTAACCAAGGTAAAACTCACATTATTGAATCAAAGCGGCCATCTGCTTAGCTCGCCTAAACCTAACATTTGAGGCTAACTTTCGTTACCACTATATGCCATCAGGGTTCTTTGTCGATGTAGTTCAATCTATTATTGATGAACCATTCTTTCCTTTCATCATCATCATCATTGTAATTATAATTATTGTTCTTTCTGTCTTTCTTTTTCATTATCATGCTTGTAACAATGTCTAACATGGGGCTTAATCTAAATAATACTAAAATTGACAATAATCTAGCAGTTTTAGTGAGGTTCATACCTTAGCCATGGTTCTATAAGAATGTTCTGTGACACCTGCAACATGCGGTGTTATTAGGACATTTGAGAGTTTCAAAATTGGATCGTCAGGATCAAATGGCTCTGTCCAAGCAACATCCATGCCTAAACCTCCCAAGTGGCCAGATTTAAGGTGATAATGAACAGCTTCATAGTCCAACAGACCCCCTCGAGCTATATTCACCAAAAGGGCACCCTGAAACACAAACCAAACAACAAACAAGCAAAGACGCAAACCATTGGCACCAAGAGTAAGGGCAAACCAATAAGGATAGGGACACGTGTCCACTGAGTTGTTTCTATGAGAGGGGGGCATGTGTCATAGGCTTCTTTCCAATTCTCTCCTCAAACAATTCCCTACTAAGCGAAAGGTGTTGGCTCATGGGAATGATGTGGGCCTCGCAACATTAACCCCTAAATAGCACTCCCTCATGACCCAACAAACCACAACCTCCATGGAGTCCCCCAGGCAATGTGTGCGGCAAGCAGCAACCCACGGCAATTAAGTAGATTCATCAATGTTATAGCAACCAAATCATACTAAAGAATAGTCCAGTTCTCATAAAGTGCATCAATGTAAATTGTGAGAATTAAGTAGATTCATCAATGAAAAAGAAAAAAAAAAAAAAAAAAAAAAAATGAAGGGTGTGTTTGGTTTGTGTTTTGAGATAAATTTTCAAAAAAAAATTTGGGGAGAGAGTTTAGAAATTTTTTTGGTTTGTTTCATTGTATATTTTGAAAATAGTTTTGGAGTTTCGGAGTTTGGGATGATTTGATATTTTGTTGTAATTAAGTAGATGCTTGTGAGATATTGAGGAGGAGAGAGGAGAGAAAAAGTGATTGATTGATGCGTAATAGAAAGAGAAGTAATTTTGGAATTTTTTTGAGAAAATTTGTGACCAAACATGTTTTTGGAAATTTTCTTCTAAAAACATGTTTCAAAACACAAACCAAACACACCATAAGTTTCTGAGATAAGTCATTATCAGATTGGGAACAAACCTTTTTCATCGATGATATAAATGTTTTGTTTACGATGCCAGCCTGAAAGCAAATGTATCAAAAAATGTGAGCATATAGCAGATAATGCACTTCACTCCCAGAAGAAGCGCATGTATGGAAATGAGAGGAGCCTAACCGTTTCACTGTTCATCGACAAGCAACAAATAACTATGTCGGCATTGCTTGCAAAAGTATGGATATCTTCATGACCACCCTTCTCGTCAACCAAATCGTCATTCATACCAATTTGAGTGGGTGATGCTGAAGACATACCATCGAAAATGATAAATGAAACCTTACATATCATCCAACTATATTATTTTAGTTTATAAGCCCTTACATACCATTGGACTTGCATGAATTTTGCAAATACGAGTCCCAATTCCGTTTTGTAGCAAGGATTTTCACACCAAATGGCCGCAAGCGTTTTGCCAACTGAATCCCAATGTTTCCAAATCCCATAATGAACACCTGCGTGAATGAGAAGAATTATCAAGTTGTTGTGCTAAATTCAGTAGAGCAACAACAATCGTTTTGCTCATCAGCGAGTGTGTTCAGTCCTCTTGCTTAGCACTGCACTAGTAGAAAATTGCTTTAAACTCTGCCAGAGAACATCCATAATGGATCACAATCCTATATTAGAGAACCCCTTCTCTTGAAAAATGTTACTTGAAACCCTTCTACGAGGCTGAATTCAATGTTAATGGTAGACATGACCTTTTACACCTTGTGTTTTGCCTCTTTGTGTGGTTAAATTCCAGCCCATATGAATAAATAAGCAAAAGCAAACCTAAAACGCACTTCCATATCTATGATGCCATGAACACATCAAAATGCTTGTGTTTTTTAACCACTCAAAATCTCATATTAATAGCTAAGGGAGCAATCAAGATTCAATGCATCCATTAGCAGTTCAGACACTAGATTAAATTAAATTAATATAGTAAACCATCAATATGCATAGAACATAATTTGCTAGAAATCACATTAATATCAACAGTAAATGGAAGGCTACATCAAAGCATGCACACATGCAGGTCTAGATGTGGTAGCAAGCAAATAATAATCACGATCATATTCAGAACCATCTCACTTGCTTCCTATATGAGCAACTCACACTCCAGGCATCACAATTTTTTGGATCACAACTGATATGATTAGTGCGGCGTCCAAAACAGTTTCACTGTTTGCTCTTGGACCAACTTCTACATGGTTTCATGTATACCAGATAACATAAAGGAGGTGGAACCATCCTGGTTGACTAGTTGAAATACAAAAACAGCCCTGCAAGCATCCTTGCCAAGTAAATTTAAGCAAGACAGCTATACTTTGTCTGCATAGGCAGTACAGATCATATTACATCATTCAGCTACTCTAACACAAATGGCATTGAATTCATCTGTTTCACCATCCTTACAGGGCTATTAAATTTTGCCATTTATTTGAAGCATTTGTTCAACATGAAGTTATTCTAGGATATTAAAAAAATAAAACAATGAAAAGAAAAAAACAAAATAAAACACAAAATGCACGAATGCATTTGTAGCAAAACTTGTAGCAGAAAACCAAAGATAATTGAAACTCACTTTTTTTCCCAGCAGTGTTTCACCAACTGGCTCTCCAAGCACCTTCTGCTTTACAGCAATGTGCATCTCATTCTGCAGTAATAACAAAATAACAAAAAACCAATTCACATAAACATGACTTAAATTTCATACACAAATATGTGTTATATGTATGATATAACCACATATACAAAGAACAATGTCTTGCAAAAGAAAATGTGTAATGCCTGTCCATATAATCCTAAAATCCCAAACATCCAGTATTTCACAAGAGTCCCAAAAAATAAAAAATAAAAATAAAATGCATATTGAATGCACACTACCACAATAAGACCTAAACCTAAAAGCAAAGTTGAAATATTGTCAATAAACAACGAAAGTCGAGAGATATGGAGAAAACCGAGCCACGTGTATGGATTCTTAAGATATCTCAGCAATAATGACAAATAAAAGACAAAAGTGCTCAGATTAAACAGCTTAATAACAAAATGTGATCCAAATGATGTCAAATGCTCAAGCAATAGTGGATTTCTGCATGCGACCAATTCATATTTAAATAGTAGAAACACCCTATGAAAAACACTGAGTGCAAACACATCATTTACATACTTCTAACACTAAATAGTGGGAATTTGTCTAGAGTGGGAAAGGCTATCAAGAGGGAACAGAAAAATAGAAAAAAAAAGTAAATAAAATAGAAAGATTATATGCCAAAACGACCAACACTGCAGCAAATTTGAACCCCTCAAAAACAATGTCATGTACCTTTGGGGATTAATGAATTTAAGCTTTGTAGTGAAGACGAGGTACAAAGAATAAAGTAATTACAAGGCACACTGTTGTCGATGAAAATAATATATAGTAATAGATAAGAGAGTAAATCTAATCAACAGTTTTATAAGTTAAAAGACTAGTGATATATCACTCACCTGTATTGTGATACTGATAAAATACATCACTTTCTATTTGCGAGGTTATTACAAAAATGATCTTGCAAGGTAATGAAAATTAATAAATTAACATGTAAATAAATAACTAAACTCTCAGGAAGGAGCTAAATCATAATCCTAGTTAAGCTCTTATCAACACAGTGAAATTTATCAAGGTTTGAGAAAATTATGGAAGAAAAAAGTAAAAAACAAAAGACTTTCCAATATAGGGGTACTAGGCTAAAACTTTTCATCAATTGAACTTCAACACATAAATTTCACTTAGGAAAAAGGAGAAAATCAGCAACATATCATGGAGAGATAGCACAACATAAATTTATCATTTTTCTCAATTGCAATTTGGATCAATGTACATAAACCATTTATTTCAGTATATTCATAATTTAAAATAATTAATTCACCAAAAAGTTGTTGAAGCTTCCCAATTTATAAGCTAACAAAAAATGAGAAATGCATATTGATTCTAGAATATTGGACTGAATTTAACTGACTTGCTT
This sequence comes from Camellia granthamiana, assembly GCA_036172215.1. Lineage (NCBI taxonomy): Eukaryota > Viridiplantae > Streptophyta > Magnoliopsida > Ericales > Theaceae > Camellia > Camellia granthamiana. Next base: position 9,946,720 of record CM069916.1, read on the forward strand.
ACGAAGAAGGCCCAACATTAGATATATGGCCATTTCAGCACATGAAGCTGCATTTCCAGTTACACCACCAGGAATTCTAGCAACTTTGATTCCATGCTTTGTAGCAGCATTGATGTCAACACCTTCGTGTAAAGATAAATGGAGACCATATGCATATAAGAAATAATGTCTAACAGCTATTATGCTTATGGTATTTAACAAAAATAAAGAAAGAACCTTCCAGCCCAACACCATACTGCATTATAAGCTTTGTCCTCTTTGCACAAGAAATAACATCTGCATTTAACCGCATGTTTTTTACAATACAGATATCATAGTTGCCAATAACAACAGGCACATCATCAAATGGAACATCATCAACCTACAAAACAGAAGATAGAACTATTGAAGGGATGCACTATAGCATGGGTAACCCCTTAAACTAATGTCTATTCCAATTGAAGAACATCAATTTTGAGAAATCAGTGACAGGCAAATTTTCAGTAAGAATTAAGAAATACAACGAGAGAGTAGTACAAGGTAAGTCAATTTGGAAAAAATAATAACTATTTTCTTCCGAAGGTGAGACGACACTTTTATATCCAAAGAGGGAATGTACTAAAAGTCAATTTGGCAAAACTAATAACTACTACCACTACAAAAACAACCTTTCACAAATTGAGGATAGGCATAACTATTAATCAACGACACAACCATAAATCTCAAAATGGAAAAATAGAGCTGGAAAACTATCCATTTATCAAGGAAAAAGAAATAAATGGAGAAAGTTAAATACCTTGATAAATGAATAGTTTTGTACATATTCTCTCGTATAATTATGAGATGCAGGAAAATGAGGCCCGCAAAAGAGAAGACGGATGATGCGCTGGTCACTGTCCCCAACCATTTCCTCTAACATCCCTGAAAATCCTGCAATAAAGAACCTCATAATTTAAACAAGATCACTCAAATGACTTTTCAAACAAAGGAAGGTGGTGGATAAGATCTTTATAGGTAATTATATGCAGCTTGAATAAATTATTTATAAGAACTAGCAAATTAATATGTGGCTAGCCAAGACAATCCACAGAGAAAAAGACCAAGTCCAATGCTGCGGAACGAAATGAAAAACATAAGAATGTGAATTAGGGGTTGTATAATAGCAAATATCGCAAAGAGTTGTCATGACTCGTTATTGACACAACAACAAAATGCACGTATGGCCAATAAGGAAAATGTCTGTCTTAATTATGTCCCGAATCTCAAGAACAGAAAAGTCTCTCTCTTGTTTCATGGTAATCAAATCAGTAACTGTCATGGATAAGTAACAACAGTATATACCACATTCCACGACCACAACATCAAGAGTAAGGGTGTTACTTCCAATAAGGTACATGTTTTATCAATCAATTTTCATAATCTATACCATGCCCCAATAAACTTGATATTTTGAAGGCCTTTAGGTGGATGAAAGGAATAATAATAATAGCAATTACTTACCAAAAAAAAATTACTTATTGTACCAAAAAAAAAAGAAGAAGAAGAAGAAGATGTCTTTGCCACTATAATCTTCTAATGGAGTTCATCTATATAAGGAGAGAGTGCAATGATCATGTCAGAGCACTAAATGTAGCTCCATGGCCTTAGATTTCTCAGCAACAAGGCCCATCCAGTTTGAGAAGGACAGAAGGGGACGGACAGAAGTGTGAAGGAGTGTCTTTAATATTGCAGGCCCAACCTTTAAATATTTGGAGCTTCTTGAAATGAGCCATTGGTGCTCTGCTGGCCTTGTAAAACACATGGCGGAACATCATTTCCAATCTGTATGGTGATAAAACTTGAATTATGTATTTTATTTCATTATCATAATTTTAACCCAATGGTAGAAGTGCATAAAAAAATTGATGCCAAGTGCGTCTGTCATATATACAATATCTATGGCCAGGTCAATGGCATTTGAAATTAGAAATTGCAGAGCAGGTAAAACATGAAACTAAGTTAAATGTGGAAGAAATAAAAGGGAAAAAGAAAAGGAAACAACATACAAGTTGAATAGCATAAGTGCCTCTTCTAAATCTAGTAATGTACTTTTATAAACACCTCTTTTTATTGTGTTACTACATCTTGAGCCTTGGATTGGACTATGAAAATGACAACAGCGAAAGCTAACTCTTGTCAAGCCAACAAACAAAAACAGGATGTATAAAATGTTTAAAAAAACCATTACATTGCAATCATATCATAATCTCATCGTTAAAAACAATAAATAAAAATCAAAATGAAAATGAAAAAGAAAAATAAAAAAATAACAAGTTGGGTCTTTCTTTTTCACTGAAACTTAGTGCATACCAATCAATGTTCTTAATAAAACTTGAGGGGATAATCTAATTGTTCATAAACTTGTTCTGTTAAACAAAAAACAGAACACATGCAAACCACAATTGATACTTTTTCTCCTTCAATATTCCTAAAACTTGAAATCACAAGTTAACAATGAAAGATCTCATGGGAAATTCGTCAATAAGAACAAATATTATTGAAAACCTAAAATCACTGATACCCAAATTGAAGACAATGCGAACAAGGGTATGTTGTGTAGATGAGAGAGGCAGAGAGTGAGAGAGACTGAAATTTGACATGCTAGGAGAGAACGATTACACAGAATCAAAGACGACATTTAGATTCACAATACAATATACATACATACATATATATATATATATATATTGAAGACGAACTAGAGAAAGAGAGTGATCGAGAGAGAGACCTGAGACTGAAGGAAGAGCGAGAACCTTTTTAGAATTTCAGTCCCGTACGTAAACAAGTAAATGGATGGGAAATTATAAGGCGTTGGCTTCTGTCCAGTCCTTAATCGGACTGGACCGTGCTGTTGGGCCCGTGGGGCCACCACGGGTTCCGTTTTGATAATTTGAACCGTCAATGTATAGAAATTGTCGAGTACTATAAGTTTATAAAAAATCACGTTAATCGGATATCGGTAGCTATGTGATCAAATCAGTTTTGTAAAAAAAAAAATGGACAGTGAATAAATTAACGGTTGACAAAAATCTGATTTGATCACATAGCTACCGATATCCGATTAACGTAATTTTTTACAGGCTTATAGTACTCGACGAGTTCTACACATTGACAGTTCAGATTATCAAAACAGGACCCGTGGTGAGTTCCACGAATCTAACAATACAGTCTAATCCGATTAAGGACTGGACAGAAGCCAAGCCCAAATTATAAAGGACATGGCTCCTCTCGTGGGCATTGGTGGGCCTTCATTTGGCCATTTCAATGATCAAACGTATCAATGCGTAGGACTCGCCAAGTATGTTATTTTTATAAAAAGTTATTTTGATTGAATATTGATAATTATTTAATTTAATTACATTTTTATTATAATTTATTTTGAAAATTATTTTGAAAACGTAATCTGATCAAGTAGTTATTGATATTCAATTAATATGACTTTTTATAAGAATAATGTACTCGACGGATTCTATAGATTAAACGGTTTAAATTATCGACATGGGCCCGAATCAATGCCCAGCAATGCCCAACACTCTTCCAATAAACAGAGAGAAGCTCTGTCCAATTATAAAATGTTCCCGGAATCGTTATGTATCTGTGCTTCTTAACTAATTATTATTTAATATACTTTTTATGTTCTCAATTACTTACTTCTTAACTAATTATTATTTAATATACTTTTTATGTTCTCAATTACTTACATAATATTCTATTTATCCATTTTCTCTATTAATTACAATATTATAGAATATCATGTGTCTATATTTTGAGATTACGAAATAATTACCTGTGAAGGAGTATGATTTTTTTTATCAAAGGCGACATTTAGATTCACAATACAATATACATATATACATATATATATATATATATATTGAAGACAAACTAGAGAAAGAGAGTGATCGAGAGAGAGAGAGAGAGAGAGACCTGAGGACTGAAGGAAGAGGGAGAACCTTTGTTAAAATTTCAGTCCCGTATGTAAACGAGTGAATGGAGGGGAAATTATAGAGGACATGGTTGTTGGGCATTGATGGGGCCTGATTTGCCTCATATCGATAATCATAATTGTTTAGAATTCGTTAAGTATATTATTATTATTATTATTTTTTTTTTTTTTTTGTAAAAAATTACATTGATTGGATATCGATAACTACTTAATCTAATTTCATTTCTATCACAATTTATTTAAAAAATTATATTCGAAAATTATTTTGAAAATGTGATCTGATTAAGTAGTTATCGATATCCAATTAATATGATTTTTTGTAAGAATAATATACTCGACGGTTTTTATATATTAAACGGTTTAGATTATCGAGATGGACCCAAATCAATGCCCAACACTCCCCTCCAGTAAACGGAGATGAGCCCAGATAAGGGGTCATTGTTGTGCTCAAAGCACAGCAGTAACTGTGGTGCCTTCATTTGAGGTGTATTATTGCCTTATTTTTATGATCTAAACCGTTCATTTTGTATTGAGTGCTTCATGCCTACCAAAAATCATATTAATCGGATATCAAAAACTATATGATCGATAACCAAAAAAATAAATAATAAGTTTTTCTTTTGAGAAATAGCATAAACAATATGCAATTCAATCATATAGTTATTGATATCCGATTAATATGATTTTTGGTAGGTATGAAGTACTTAACAAACCCTACAAAATAAATGGTTTATATCATAAAAATAAGGCCATAATACATCTCAAATGGAAACACTACAGTCATTGTTGTGTTTTGAGCACAGCAATGACCCCTTTTCGAGGAGCCCTGTCCAATTATAAAATGTTCTTAGAGTCATTACGTATCTGTACTTCTTAATTAATTATTATTTAATATACTTTTTATGTTCTCAATTACTTAATATTCTATTTATCCACTTTTTCTATTAATTATAATACTATAAAAACATCATGCGTCTATATTTCGGGATTATGAAATAATTACCTATGAATGAGTATGATTTTATTTTGTTTTTTTGTTTTTTCTGAGTCTAGTTTTAATTACTCAATATATATTATTCATAAGAAAAAATAATTCAATTTAAAAATCATAATTTTTTTATTTAATGACATTTATTTTTTTTTTAAAATATAGAATAAATATATATTCAAAAATAAATACGATAAAATGAAAATATTATAATTATCAAATATATTTAATTATTTTATGAATGATATATATATATTGATAATCCTATAAAATGAACGATAGATCATCAAAATGAGACACATGTTAAAATATAAAAATGAGAGAAGTCTAATCATTTTTAATATATAAAAATAAGATAAATTACACTAATCTCTTTGAAATTTAAAGAAAATGCAATAAGTTTTATAATTTTGATATAATTATATTGTGTTTGTTTGATATTTTAATTCATATAATACGTAACCTTTTATTAATAATTTGTTAATTATATGAAAAATTATATATACTTTACATTGTTTATTTTTGTATTGTCACACGATTTAGGTTAGTTTCACTTCATTTAACTTTCGATTTAATTATGTTAAAACTGTGGAGTTCGGGAGAGGTCAATGTAAATTACCATTAAATATAATGTGAAGAAAATTATATATTAATAATTTGTTAATTATATGAAAAATTATATATACTTTACATTGTTTATTTTTGTATTGTCACACGATTTAGATTAGTTTCACTTCATTTAACTTTCGATTTAATTATATTAAAACTGTGGAGTTCGAGAGAGGTCAATGTAAATTACCATTAAATATAATGTGAAGAAAATTATATATTAATTTTTTTTAAACAAAATTTCACAAAAAAACAATGTAAAAATAGAAAAGTAAATTATAAATATATTTTTTGAGATTTGTTTAAAATATGAATTATTCCTTATGATTTTGAAAATTACAAATACTCTATTGTCATTTTTTTTATATTTAACAGAACTAACAAAAAAAATTAAATTTATAACTATTCTATTATAAAATAATAAAACTACTTAAAATTTTAATTGAAATATATTTATAATATCACTAAAGACTATTAATTAATTTAATAATTTATTAATAAAAGAGTTAATTTGTTATATGACTAAAAACTTAAAGAGACGAGATTTAATTTTAAAAATTATAGAGAATAATTATATTTTAAACAAACCTAAAAAAATGTTCAAATCTAAAAGAAAATAAACCTAAAATAATGTGTTTTGTAATTTTTATTTATAAATTACTATTATATAAATGTATTAACTATTATTTATATTTTTATTTTTAAAATATATAAATAACATATTTATCTTATTTTTTTATACATATTTTTATATTATTTAATATATAAATAATAAATATTAAACGAGTCAGCTAACAAAGCCGAACTTTGGAATGTTTGAGATTGTTAATTAAAAATTTAACGAGTTCGTGCTCGAGTTCGAATGTAAAAACAATTTAACAAACCGAATTTGAACGAACTCTTATTGAACTAAAATCAAACCTATTCACAAACGATTCTGTTAATTTGCCGCCTAAGGAGTGAGAAAGTGAAGTGTGTAGATTATAATAATAAGAAAATAGATAATAATAATAATGATAAAATGCATTAATTGGGCAATTGATAGGCAATCCATGCGGGTTCTGTCCCACTCCGACCAGCACTATAGCGATCCCGGTTTTCCCTTTTATTGTTTAATTGTATTCCGGACTCGATTATGTTTAGTTGTCTGTGTTACATTTCCATCCTTTAACTCTTAGTAATTGAGTTTAGAATTGTTTTGGGCATGTTTCGAACAGTTGGGTTGAGTTTTGGTCTCAAGTGTTGTTACCCAGGTTTTTGGTGATTCGCTCGAGCGGGTCCCTTTGCGCTCGAGCGGAGTTTGCACACTTTCAGTATCTTGTGCATCTGCAAAACTATTACAGATGTGTTTTTCACGCTCGAGCGGGTATTTTTGCGCTCGAGCGGGTGTTCAATGTCTGTAAAAGTTCTGGGTGGATGTAATCTACGCTCGAACGGGTGGTGTTTTGTTTTGTGCCTTGGCGCTCAAACGGGTCAAGTTTTTGTGTTTGACACTCGAGCGTCCTATTCTCCACTCGAGTGGGTCATGCGTATATCAGATCTGAACTGTGATATTTTAAATCACCTTTTACACTCTTTCTCTCTCTTACTTTTAAAAACCTCCATTAGAGAGCTCATCTCTCTAAAAACACAACTTCTCTCTAGGGTTTGATCTAGTAGAAGTGATCTTCTATCCTTGGGCCTTTGTAAAAAGTGTGGAGATCGTTGAAGACTACATTTTGATCCAAAAATATTGGGGTTTGGAGCACTTTCAAATTTCTTCATCTTCTCCTTTGAGCTCCGAATTTGAGGTAGGGATAACTACTCATTTTTATGGTCTTTGATATAAACTATTGGTCATTTTGATGTAATGTTGAAGTTGGGAAATTTTGGGTGTTAGGGTTTCAAAATGAATAAAGAGGTGTTTGGTTATTTTGACTCATAAATGTGTATCTTGGGTCTTAAAATGATGGTATTGATATTGTTGATGATATTTGGACCTTTGGGTCAATGTTGAGAAAATTGGGAGAAAACCCTAAATTGTTGTATGAATTAATTTATATAATTAATTTGGGAATGTTATGGAAATATGGACTTGAGTTGGAAATAATGAAATTGGCTCATTATAAGAGGAGATAGTGGAGTTGGATTTATTAATCGCTCACTTATGAAATTGTTGTCAAATTATCTGTTAATGCATTTATTATCTGTTTAGAAATAAATTGCTTGGGCTATCGGTGGAGGATAGTCTTGATTGTTGTAGACAATGCATGATGATTAGGGGAATTAAAACTAATCAATTGATTATGTCATCGAATATGACGGTTGGAATAATACATCAAATTTATGCATTGAGTGCTAATGTATATGATATGTGTTTATATACATTGTGTTGTGTGAGAGAAGATAGGGGATGTACTCCACGATTTAGGAGGAGATAGGGGATAGACTCCTAAACCGGATATTATTTGGGAGAAGATAAGGGATGGACTCCATTGATACAGCGAATATGTATATCTATTGAAGTGTTGATACAGCGAATATGTGTATCTATTGTGAAGTATGGAAGTGTTTTATGTGATATTGATACAACAAATATGTGTATCTATTGTGAAGTATGGTAGCATTGTTGATTTGAGCTGTGGTCTCATAGGAATTGTTTGGCCAGGTTCTGAGCCATATTTATGATTCGAAAATCGGTTAAGTAAAGGAAAGAGGAATGAAACATGGACATATTTGTCATGTAATTGATATGGATTATGAAATGATTTATGTGGGTTAAACATTTATCAAATGCTAATGTTTTAGTCTTTACTCATATTATGTTTAGCATATCTCTACTGGGCGTTGGCTTACCTTATATGGGACATCATTTTCAGGTTCAGGTATTATGCCGCCTTCGAGGTCTTAGCTTGGATGGTTGTGGGAGTTGAAGACTCTCTTGTTTAGTTTTGTGAGTATTTTGTGTATTACATGTAAATCAAGCCAAAGGCTTATTTTGTTTTTTGAGTTAGTACTCTCTTTTTGTAACCAAGTGTTGGCTTGGAAAGTTGTAAGCCCGTGGGACAATTACTTTTGATGTCAACGTGTAATACTTTTGTAATGAATACTCTGATGAATGAAATTATACTTTATTCTCTTATGTCTAAGCATGTCAAGATTGTATGATTTATGAGTTTATTTTGAGGGCGTTACAAGCACAATATCTTACCCCAAAAAAAATTTATTTTATATATATACATATATTTATGTGCATGGATATTCAAATCAAATCATTAAATCTATTTATATTTTGACCACAAAATTTTTTTTTTATAACAAATTAGATAAATTGCATTTTAATCCATAACAAAAATAATATTTCTTTATACTTTTTTAATATTTTTATCAAAAAATGTTACGGATTCCATAAATTTTAACACACTACTATAAAAATAGTTAAAGATCACACTTTGGCAAAAAAAATATCTCACTTTTATTGGAAGTGTGATAAAAAAAATTAGATTGATATTTTAATTACACTTAATTTGATTGAGTGTGATAATATTCATTTTTTATGTCACTTTTCAATTAAGTGTGATTATATGTATATTTTTTTAATCACACATTCTAATTAAAGTGTGATTATATATACACTACTACTTTTTAATCACACTTTTTAAATAAGTGTGATTAGATATATTTTTTTTAATCACACATTCTAATTAAAGTGTGATTATTTATATATTTTTTAATCACACCTTCTAATTAAAGTGTGATTATATATACACTACTACTTTTTAATCACATTTTTTAAATAAGTGTGATTATATATATATTTTTTAATCACACATTCTAATTAAAGTGTGATTATTTATATTTTTTTTAATCACACCTTCTAATTAAAGTGTGATTATATATACACTACTACTTTTTAATCACATTTTTTAAATAAGTGTGATTATATATATATTTTTTAATCACACATTCTAATTAAAGTCTGATTATTTATGTATGTTTTAATCACACATTCTAATTAAAGTGTGATTATATATACATTACTACTTTTTAATCACACTCCACTACAAGAAAAAGCATCTTTGGCGACTAAAAAAGCACATTTGGTAGCTGAAAGTATAGGTTTTGGCGACTAAAAATTTATTTGGTTGCCCATATATGACTTTTACCGACTAATAAAATTTTAGTAGTCAAAAGTGAGGCTTTTTGGAGACTAAAAAAAATTAGTAGCCAAAAGTGAGGTATTGGGTGACTAAAAAGATGTTTGGTCGCCAAAAGTGAGACTTTTACTGACTAATAAAATTTTAGTAGCCAAAAGTGAGATTTTTTGGTGACTAAAAAAAATTTAGTAGCCAAAACTGAGGCATTGGGAGACTAAAAAGATGTTTAGTAGCCAAAAGTGAGGCTTTTTGGCGACTAAAAAGAAGTTTAGTCGCCAAAAGTAGTAATTTTAGCCCGGGAATTAAATTTTTTAATGACTAAAAAATAATTAGTAGCCAAAAATATAGAATTAACGACTAAAATTATGTTTAGTCACCAAAAGCTGTCTCTTTTTTTTTTTTCTAGTAAATAATGTATTTTTACATAAATTATGTTCAATAAAAAATAATTATCTTTATATATATACTTTTATATTAATATGGGTCTATGTACTATATAAATAATAGATGTTGCATATATAATCATATGGTGTTATAGAGATGTAGTGGAAAGAGTGTGTTATATAAGGTTTATGGTGTGAGAGGGTTGATTGTTCGAATCTCCACAAGAGCAAATGAGAAGCTAGTGAGTATAATATATTTTTTTTTTCGCATCTAAATGTTATTAATCACACTTAAAGGTGTAATTTTTTTTTTCGCATCTAAATGTTATTAATCACACTTAAAGGTGTAATCTAAATATTATTAATCACACTTAAAAAATGTGATCTAAATATTTTTAATCACACTTAAAAGGTATGATCTAAATGTTATTAATCACATTTAAAAGGTGTGATTAAAAATGACCCCTTTTAATCACACTCCCAAAGATCACACTTTAATAAAACTTAAAAGGTGTGATTAAATAACATACATCACACAAAAAAAGTGTGATCTTTATCTGTTTTTGTAGTAGTGACATGATATACATATAAATTACAATTATATTTTGATCACCATGTTTGTTTCCAATTTTTTGAAAACACTTTTCAAAAAATTTTACTTTCTTATTTTCAGTATTTTTTTTTGTTTTTACTGAATTTTTTTAATATTTTAAACAATTTTTTTATAAAAATTTTTAGACACACCTAACATAAATATATTTAAAATATAATTTTCGTAAAAAAAAAAATCTATACAAAATTCACTAAATACCAAAAATATAATAAAAAAAATTCAGTATATTTTTTGTATTTTTTTATATTTATTAATTTTTTAAAATATTTTTTCACAAATATTTTACTTTTTAAATATATCTAAGTAAGGTATAATCTAAAAAAGTAAAAAATTGCTTAAAATTTTAAAAATATTCACTAAAAATAAAAAAATACGAAAAATAAAAAAATTTAACTTTTAAAAAATTAAATTAAAAAAATTAAAACCAAACACACTAAAGTATTTACACTGTGCCTTTATTTTATGCGGGTGTGGTTCTTGGGTGCAAAGTGTGTTTTGTTGTTTGCCATCTCACTCTCTTGAGCGCAAAATGTATTACTTACTATACAATTTTATTTTTAATTTGTAAATATTATTTTTCAAATTTTTAAGGGTAAATTTTATAACATTACTCTAAATTTTATAATTTTTAAGTGTATTTAGATTGAATAGATCTTAAAAGTATAAAATGTTTATTAATATATTTACAAAGTTTACTAAAAATAATAAAATAAAAATTTTAAATTTAAAAAATTATTTTTGAAAACTCTAAAACTAAATAAGTTTTGAATTTCAAATTTGTAAAAATTATTTTTAAAATATCCAACCAAAATCCAAACCAAACGGACCATCTATTTATATTTTGATCTCAATTTTATTTTATTTTTATAACAAATTAGATAAATTACATTTTAACCCATAACAAAAAATAATATTTCCTTATATTTTTTTTAATATTTTTTATCCAAAAATGTTACAGACTCCATAAATTTTAACATGGTACATATAAATTATAATTGTATTTGATCCCAACAGTATTTACACCGTGTCTTTAGGCACGGACATATACTAGTATACTTCGTTTCACTTAATTTCACATGTCTTTTCATTTTTTCTTTGCAAATTATTTCCCAAATTCCCTAACCAAATAAACCGTTAAGAGTATTTTTATCATACTTTAGCCAGAAAAGTTGAGATTGAAGGAAGTTTCACAAAAAATTTCAAAAATTAAATTGATTACTTACATGGATTCGAATATTTTTTAGGAAAAATTAGTTTAAGATCTTCTATTTTTTGTAAAGAGACCCACAATACTATTTTATGATATCTAACGTGCCTTAACCTTACACTCAAATATATCACCGAAAAATTTCATCCCGTCAAATCAAAACTCATCTCTCTCTCTCTACCTTCCCTATTTCGAGAGGGTGAAGATCTGAAGGTGAAAAATATTTGTAAGAATTTAGGACAATTGATCCAAAAGCCGATCGAAACCAAACCCTAACAAAAACTCCGACATACTTCCCGGTAACGGCCTCAACCCAGACATAGCTCCGTCGTCATAATACAACTCAAACACTTCGCCGCCATCAGAAGGGCCACGAAGTACGATCACAGGTTTGGAAGATGAGTGATCTCCACCGTTTCTTCAACTTTGACACATCATCGTTTTCCATCTGGGTCTGGTCATTTTGTCCGTTATTTGACTCAATAGAGACAGAAGAGAAAGCCAAGGAAGTATGCAATCTGGATGGTATATATGCTTACAGGGCATTTCACGAGCTTCGATTCCTAATTCAAAGGGTTCTTTGCAAACATCACAGTATGATTGGGTGGATATATGACTTTCAACGATCTCAATTGTGGGCATTGATTCAATCGCAGCCTTGGAAGCTGGTGGATGATCAATTCAATCCCTCTCTTCATCCCCACCAAATTTCTCTGGTCCAAACGAGAGAAATTCTCGAGTTTGGATCTGATTTGAACTGAATTTTCTCTGGTTTGAACCAGAGAAATTCTTCAATTTGGATTAAATTTTCTCTACATCGATTTGATGAATCTTAGACATTATGAAAATATTGAATGTCTTTTATGCTAAAAAATCTTAACACTAGGACCTTAAAAAAAAATTCCCCAGGCTTTTAATTATACTACTTAAGAAACTTTCTGAGCCTACATAAGCATAAGCTTACTAAATAATATTCAAATAATTACATAAGCATAAGCTTATTTGGTACAAATTATAAATTGAAAGTTGATAATCATAAAACAAAAATTAATAACATTTTACCCTTGTTCTTTCAATAATTAACTCTTTTCAATTTATTTAATCAGTATTATATCACATAAACCGTATGAGCTAGGCCAACCAGTCTGAAGAAAAAAATTTATGAACTGTCACAATAGCTATTTTCAACTTATCAATTTCACATATTCTTTCTGGTAATTTTTTTTTATTCACAATTTGCTTTTTGTGGCATTATCACTGATAGATCAAGCATTGTTGTACGTATTTAATTGTGCTAACCGTTTAAAGAATTTTATATTATAATGCATATCAAACTGTCCCTAACACCAAACATGGTGTTCACTTCATATAATAATATAGACATACATCCAAACAACACTTGCTAGCACATAATTTTTTGAATTTTCAAATGAGTAAAAGGAGCCAAAATAAAATATCTTTCTCTAAATCAATTGACAAACTCTATCCCAGTAAAAGGAGTCCCAGCATGAAGCTGAAGGGCCACATCGCCAACAACCTGTTATTTTCAAAGGCAAAAAGGCCACAATCAACACAGGAATTCATCAACATTGTAACAAAAAAAGGCATCTGCTTATTAAAGACACTAACTTGACACAGCCCTTAGGAAGTTGTTTCTATATTCATAGAATTCAAAGCCATCATCCATGGGTATTTTTCTAAGGCTTGCAACTTTGAAGTAAATATTCACCAACAGTACAGCTCTACAAAGGAATTGATTCAACTATCAATAGCAAAGCCGGTTCAACATAAATTTATGATTAAAAAGACCAAGCCATCCATCTCCAAAGTTGCAGAAATGGTTTCGGGTAGTTTTTTTTATTTTATTATTCTGGTAGCTATTTACCTATAAATAAGTGTATTTGCATTAAAGAAAGGGAACAAGGTCTGGCCTCAGATTAACAGCAAGCTCCCACTCCATATATAAACAAACACAAAGAGTTATGTCAATGGGTTCTCCCCGTTAAAAGATCATGTTGTAAGGCACTGATATTTTGATAAAGATTCAAACAATCAATCTGACAGATATCAAGTCGGTGATTGGAATAACCTTGGTGATCTTGTGAATGTGAGAAATCACTGGGAGGTATCATACTCATAAGATTGCCCAGAGCATGTATGATAGTTCATGAGGCATTATGAAGGCCTCCGAATCTTATATCTAGAAATTGACAGAATCCTTGTTCTCCTTCTAGGCATTCTGTCCATGACTAATGACAATTACACTAACTTCGAGGTAAACTTACATTCAATTGTTAGGCTAACCTTCATTACCACTATATCCCATCAGGGTTCTTTGTTGATGTAGTTCAATCTATTATTGATGAACCATTCTTTCCTTTCATCATCATCATCATCATCATTGTAATTATAATTATTGTTCTTTCTGTCTTTCTTTTTCATTATCATACTTGTAACAATCTCTAACATGGGGCTTAATCTAAATAATACTAAAATTGACAATAATCTAGCAGTTTTAGTGAGGTTCATACCTTAGCCGTGGATCTATAAGAATGTTCTGTGACACCTGCAACATGTGGTGTTATTAGAACATTTGAGAGTTTCAAAATTGGATTGTCAGGATCAAATGGCTCTGTCCAAGCAACATCCATGCCTAAACCTCCCAAGTGGCCAGATTTAAGGTGATAATGAACAGCTTCATAGTCCAACAGACCCCCTCGAGCTATATTCACCAAAAGGGCACCCTGAAACACAAACCAAACAACAAACAAGCAAAGACGCAAACCATTGGCACCAAGAGTAAGGGCAAACCAATAAGGATAGGGACACGTGCCCACTGAGTTGTTTCTACGAGAGTAAGGGCATGTATCATAGGCTTCTTTCCAATTATCTCCTCAAACAACTCCCTACTAAGCTAAAGGTGTTGGCTTGTGGGAATGACGAGAGCCTCGCAACATTAACCCCTAAAGAGCACTCCCTCATGACCCAACAAACCACAACCTCCATGGAGTCCCCCAGGCAATGTGTGCGGCAAGCGGCTACCCACAGCAATTAAGTAGATTCATCAATATTATAGCAACCAAATCATACAAAAGAACAGTCCAGTTCTCATAAAGTGTATCAATGTAAATTGTGAGAATTGAGTAGATTCATCAATGAAAAAATATATATATATATCATTAAGCTTCTGAGATGTCATTATCAGATTGGGAACAAACCTTTTTCATCGATGATATAAATGTTTTGTTTACGATGCCAGCCTGAAAGCAAATGTATCAAAAAAATGTGAGCATATAGCAGATAATGCACTTCACTCCCAGAAGAAGCGCATGTATGGAAATGAGAGGAGCCTAACCGTTTCACTGTTCATCGACAAGCAACAGACAACTATGTCGGCATTGCTTGCAAAAGTATGGATATCATCATGACCACCCTTCTCGTCAACCAAATCGTCATTCATACCAATTTGAGTGGGTGATGCTGAAGACATACCATTGAAAATGATAAATGAAACCTTACATATCATTCAGCTATATTATTATTATTATTATTATTATTATTTTTTGACTAATTTATTATTTTAGTTTACAAGCCCTTACGTACATGAATTTTGCAAATATGAGTCCCAATTCCGTTTTGTAGCAAGGATTTTCACACCAAATGGCCGCAAGCGCTTTGCCAACTGAATCCCAATGTTTCCAAATCCCATAACGAACACCTGCATGGGTGAGAAGAATTATCAAGTTGTTGTGCTAAATTCAGTAAAGCAACAACAATCGTTTTGCTCATCAGCGGCGCAAGTTTGTTCAGTCCTCTTGCTTAGCACTGCACTAGTAGAAAATTGCTTTAAACTCTGTCAGAGAACATCCATAATGGATCACAATCCTATATTAGAGAACCCCTTCTCTTGAAAAATGTTACTTGAAACCCTTCCACGAGGCCGAATTCAATGTTAATGGTAGACATGACCTTTTACGTCTTGTGTTTTGCTTCTTTGTCTGGTTAAATTCCAGCCCATATAAATAAATAAGAAAAAGCAAACCTAAAACGCACTTCTATATCTATGATGCTATGAACACATCAAAATGCTTGTATTTTTTAACCACTCAAAATCTCATACTAATGGCTAAGGGAGCAATCAAGATTCAACTATCTACTATATTTGCATCCATTAGCAGTTCAGACACTAGATTAAATTAAATTAATATAGTAAACCATCAATATGCATAGAACATAATTTGCTAGAAATCACATTAATATCAACAGTAAATGGAAGGCTACATCAAAGCATGCATAGATGCAAGTCTAGATATGGTAGCAAGCAAATAATAATCATGATCATATGCAGAACCATCTCACTTGATTCCTATATGAGCAACTCACACTCCAGGCATCACTATTTTTTGGATCACAACTGATATGATTAGCGCGGTGTCCAAAACAGTTTTCACTGTTTGCTCTTGGACAAACTTCTACATGGTTTCATGTATACCAGATAACATAAAGGAGGTGGAACCATCCTGGTTGACTCGTTGAAATACAAAAACAGCCTTGCAAGCATCCTTGCCAAGTAAATTTAAGCAAGACAGCTATACTTTGTCTACATAGGCAAAACAGATCATATTACATCATTCAGCTACTCTAACACAAACGGCATTGAATTCATATGTTTCACCATCCTTACAGGGCTGTTAAATTTTGCCATTTATCAAATTATACCATTCAAACTTATTTTAAAATATCAGGTTAAGTATATGCAATGATATTAAATCATTTGTTTGAAGCATTTGTTCAACATGAAGTTATTATAGGATATTAAAAAAATAAAACAATGAAAAGAAAAAAACAAAATAAAACACAAAATGCACGAATGCATTTGTAGGAAAACTTGTAGTAGAAAAACCAAGATAATTGAAACTCACTTTTTTTCCCAGCAGTGTTTCACCAACTGGCTCTCCAAGCACCTTCTGCTTTACAGCAATGTGCATCTCATTCTGCAGTAATAACAAAATAACAAAAAACCAATTCACATAAACATGACTTAAATTTCATACACAAATATGTGTTATATGTATGACATAACCACATATACAAAGAATAATGTCTTGCAAAAGAAAAGGTGTAATGCCTGTCCATATAATCCTAAGATCCCAAACATCCAGTATTTCACAAGAGTCCTAAAAAGTAAAAAATAAAAATAAAAGGCATATTGAATGTGCACTGCCACAATAAGACCTAAACCTAAAAGCAAAGTTGAAATATTGTCAATAAACAACGAAAGTCAGGAGATATGGAGAAAACCGAGCCACGTGTCTAGATGCTTAAGATATCTCAGCAATAATGACAAATAAAAGACAAAAGTGCTCAGGTTAAACAGCTTAATAACAAAATGTGCTCCAAATGATGTCAAATGCTCAAGCAATAGTGGATTTCTGCATGCAACCAATTCATATTTAAATAGGAGAAACACCCTGTGAAAAACACTGAGAGTGCGAGCACATCATTTACATACTTCTAACACTAAATAGTGGGAATTTGTCTAGAGTGGAAAAGGCTATCAAGAGGGAATAGAAAGATAGATAATAAAGTAAATAAAATGGAAGGGTCATATGTCAAAATAACCAACACTGCAGCAAATTTGAACCCCTCAAAAACAATGTCATGTACCTTTGGGGATTAATGAATTTAAGCTTTGTAGTGAAGACGAGGTACAAAGAATAAAGTAATTACAAGGCACACTGCGGTCAATGAAAATAATATATAGTAATAGATAAGAGAGTAAATCTAATCAACAGTTTTATAAGTTAAAAGACTAGTGATATATCACTCACCTGTATTGTGATACTGATAAAATACATCACTTTCTATTTGCAAGGTTATTACAAAAATGATCTTGCAAGGTAATGAAAATTAATAAATAAACATATAAATAAATAACTAAACTCTCAGGAAGGAGCTAAATCATAATTCTGGTTACATCACTTTCTATTTGCGAGGTTATTGCAAAAATGATCTTGCAAGGTAATGAAAATTAATAAATAAACATATAAATAAATAACTAAACTCTCAGGAAGGAGCTAAATCATAATTCTGGTTAAGCTCTTATCAACACAGTGAAATTTATCAAGGTTTGAGAAGATTATGTAAGAAAAAAGTAAAAAAGAAAAGACTTTCCAATATAGGGGTAACTGGGCTAAAACTTTTCATCAATTGAACTTCAACACATAAATTTCACTTAGGAAAAAGGAGAAAATTAGCAACATATCACGGAGAGATAGCACAACATAAATTTATCGTTTTTCTCAATTGCAATTTGGATCAATGTACATAAACAATTTATTTCTGCATATTCATAATTTAAAATAATTAATTCACCAAAAAGTTGTTGAAGCTTCCCAATTTATAAGCTAACAAAAAATGAGAAATGCATATTGATTCTAGATTATTGGACTGAATTTAACTGACTTGCTTACGAAGAAGGCCCAACATTAGATATATGGCCATTTCAGCACATGAAGCTGCATTTCCAGTTGCACCACCAGGAATTCTAGCGACTTTGATTCCATGCTTTGTAGCAGCATCGATGTCAACGCCTTCATGTAAAGATAAATGGAGACCATATGCATATAAGAAATAATGTCTAACAGATATTATGCTTATGGTATTTAACAAAAATAAAGAAGAACCTTCCAGCCCAACACCATACTGCATTATAAGCTTTGTCCTATTTGCACAAGAAATAACATCTGCATTTAGCCGCATGTTTTTTACAATACAGATATCGTAGTTGCCAATAACAGCAGGCACATCATCAAATGGAACATCATCAACCTACAAAACAGAATAGAACTACTGAAGGGATGCACTATAGCATGGGTAGCCCCTTAAACTGATGTCTATTCCAATTGAAGAACATCAATTTTGAGAAATCAGTGAAAGGAAAATTTTCAGTAAGAATTAAGAAATACAACGAGAGAGTAATACAAGATAAGTCAATTTGGAAAAAATAATAACTATTTTCTTCCGAAGGTGGGACGACACTTTTATATCCAAAGAGGGAATGTACTATGAGGCTCAAGATAAGTCAATTTGGCAAAACTAATAACTACTACCACTACAAAAACAACCTTTCACAAATTGAGGATAGGCATAACTATTAATCAACGACACAACCATAAATCTCCAAATGGAAAAATAGAGCTGAGAAACTATCCATTTATCAAGGAAAAAGAAATAAATGGAGAAAGTTAAATACCTTGATAAATGGATAGTTTTGTACATATTCTCTCGTATAATTTTGAGATGCAGGAAAATCAGGCCCGCAAAAGAGAAGACGGGTGATGCGCTGGTCACTGTCCCCAACCATTTCCTCTAACATCCCTGAAAATCCTGCAATAAAGAACCTCATAATTTAAACAAGATCATTCAAATGACTTTTCAAACAAAGGAAGGTGGTGGATAAGATCTTTATAGGTAATTTATATGTAGTTCGAATAAATTATTTATAAGAATGAGCAAATTAATATGTGGCTAGACAAGATAATCCACAGAGAAAACGAGAACGAAATGAAAAACTTAAGAATGTAAATTAGGGGTTGTACAATAGCAAATATCGCAAAGAGTTGTCATGACTCGTTATTGATACAACAACAAAATGCATGTATGGCCGCCAATGAGGAAAATGCCTGCCTTAATTATGTCCCGAATCTCAAGAAGAGAAAAGTCTCTCTCTTGTTTCATGGTAATCAAATCAATAACTCTGTCATGGATAAGTAACAATAGTATATACCACATTCCATGACCACAGCATCAAGGGTAAGGGTGTTACTTCCAGTAAGGTACATGTCTTATCAATCAATTTCCATTATCTATACCATGCCCCAATAAACTTGATATTTTGAAGGCCTTTAGGTGGATGAAAGAAATAATAATAATAGCAATGACTTAAAGTAGCACAAATAAGGAGAAAAAAAGAAGAAGAAGAAGTCTTTGCCACTATAATCTTTATAATGGAGTTCGTCTATATAAGGAGAGAGTGCAATGCTCATGTCAGAGCACAAAATGTAGCTCCATGGCCTTAGATTTCTCAGCAACGAGGCCCATCCAGTTTGAGAAGGACAGAAGGGGACGGACAGAAGTGTGAAGGAGTGTCTTTAATATTGCAGGCCCAACCTTCAAATATTTGGAGCTTCTTGAAATGAGCCATTGGTGCTCTGCTGGCCTTGTAAAACACATAGCGGAACATCATTTCCAATCTGTATGGTGATAAAACTTGACTTATGTATTTTATTTCATTATCATAATTTTAACCCAATGGTAGAAGTGAATAAAAAAATTGTCGCCAAGTGCCTCTGTCATATATACAATATCTATGGCCACGTCAATGGCATTTGAAATTAGAAATTGCAGAGCAGGTAAAACATGAAACTAAGTCAAATGTGGAATGGATAAAAGGGAAAAAGAAAGGGAAACAACATACAAGTTGAATAGTATAAGTGCCTCTTCTAAATCTAGTAATGTACTTTTATAAACACCTCTTTTTATTGTGATACTGCATCTTGAGCCTTGGATTGGACTATGAAAATGACAACAGCGAAAGCTAACTCTTGTCAAGCCAACAAACAAAAACAGGATGTATATGATGCTCCAAATGTAAACATCTTCGGAAAACGCTGAAAAGCATTTTGGAAGATGCAAACAAAAGAAGTTGCAAAATACAATAATTTTTCGCACACCAACGAATGGAACAAAATATGTGAAATTCCAGTATCTCTATTTTGATATTACATGCATTTCAAAACCTCAAGCTGTGCATGTAATTTTTTTATTCATTTCCGTAGCTTTTCTATAATTATATCCATATCTTGCAATGTATCTTCTTCATCATATTTTCATTCCCTTCAGCTTATTATATATTAAAAAAAAAAAAACATTCGTCTTTATTTTGAAGGATAAATATTAATTACCATTCTTTTAAAATTTTATGCAAAAAATGGTAAAATCTATATCAACCCTACTTTAAAATGTCTCTACAGGAAACAAGTGTAGACTTTTAGAAAATAATTAGCCCTTCAGAGGTAACTACTGATATATAGCATTCTTAATGGCTCCAATAGATTGATACAGTGATCAATTAAATATTCCTAATAACATTTAATAAAATTATTATACTATATATTTACAATAACAAATTGACACGGCAGCTGTAACTTTATAGCATTTCATTTGATTAAAAGTCTTCTCATCTAGTCCAGCAATGCCTATTTTCACTTTTCATTAAAACAATTTCATGTGCTACTAGTACTTATAAATATCTTGGTGTTATTTTATCAAGATTCATAATTTAATTCGTCTAATGTTTTAAAACACAGATTCTTGACAATCAGCAGGATAATCATTGGATCAACCCGAATCAAACCATTACATTACATTGCAATCATATCATAATCACATCGTTAAAAACAATAAATAGAAATCAACCTAGTGCATACCAATCAATGTTCTTAATAAAGCTTGAGGGGATAATATAATTGTTCATAAACTTGTTCTGTTAAACAAAAAACAGAACACATGCAAACCACAATTGATACTTTTTCTCCTTCAATATCCCTAAAACTTGAAATCACAAGTTAACAATGAAAGATCTCATGGGAAATTCGTCAATAAGAACACATATTATTGAAAACCTAAAATCACTGATTCCCAAATTGAAGACAATGCGAACGAGGGTATGTTGTGTAGATCAGAGAGGCACAGAGTGAGAGAGACTGAAATTTGAGATGCTAGGAGAGAACGATTACACAAAGAATCAAAGACGACATTTAGATTCACAATACAATATACATACATACATACATTGAAGACGAACTAGAGAAAGAGAGTGATCGAGAGAGAGACCTGAGGACTGAAGGAAGAGGGAGAACCTTTATTAGAATTTCAGTCTAGTAAAACAAGTGAATGGAGGAGGGGATATTATAAAATGTTTCCGGATCCGTACTTCTTAATTAATTGCCGTGCATAGAAAGCAGACTGTTGTACACCTGCCAAATAATTATGTCACAACGGTTAATTGTACTATTATTTTAATTTTTTTTTTTTTTTTTTTTTTTTTTGAGAATAGACTTGGACTGAAAAATCATTGTAAACAATATATTTAAAAATTTCGAAAAAATAGTCATACGCATTGTAATATTCGTTTCGTAACATCTCATTTTAATTTAAAATTTAAAAAAATTTTAAAAAATTTTAAAATCCAATAAACTATATAGAGAAATTCAAGATTAGTTTTTTTTTTTTTTTTTTTTTTTTTTTTTTTTTTTGTAGATCTTTTCAATAAAAATTACAACAAAAACAGCGAAACATACTATATTTTTTTAACTAATATTTTAGTAAAAGAAATAAAAAATTTAGTAAAATAATATGTTCCCAAATTGAAGACAATGCGAACGGGGGTATGTTGTGTACATGATAGAGGCAGAAAGTGAGAGAGACTAAAATTTGAGATGCTAAGAGAGAACAATTATACAAAGAATCAAAGACGACATTTAGATTCATAATACAATATACATACATATATATATATATATATTGAAGACGAACTAGAGAAAAAGAGTGATTGAGAGAGAGAACTGAGGACTGGAGAGTTATTTTGGAAAGATGGTTAAAAGTTAATTTTTTTTTATTTTTTTTACTATTTTATGTGAGAAATAATGTGATTTAAAATGGATTAAAAACTCACTTTTAGCTTTTTTGGCATGTTGCCAAAAAGTATGATTTTTTTTCTTTCTTTCTTTTCAAGACCTTGTTTGGGAACATACTTTTTTAATATTTTTTTTTGTTTTTTATTAAAATATAAGGTAAAAAAATTAGTATGTTTGAAATAAATTTTTGACTTTTTACAAAAACAAGTAAAAAAATAAGATAAATAATAAAAATAGATAAATTGATTGAAATGTCCTTCTCATTATTGCCGTGCATAGTACTCGTGACCATGTGATAGAAATAGCTGATTTCTTTTCTCTCGTGGATCTCCTTACTCCTATTGGTTCATTTAAATTTTGAATAAGTGGTTCTGTATTGATTTGTTCCTCATGGAGCAGTTGTTCTTGTATTGGTTGTTCTTCAATGATATTTGGAATAACACTTGGAACAACAACCAATTGGTTTCTCAATAGGGTTCCTTATTTCCTCGAATTCTATGACACGAGAAAAACCACTCCCACTTGACTCATGATCCTCAAGAAATTTTGCATT
Source organism: Camellia granthamiana (assembly GCA_036172215.1). Taxonomy (NCBI): domain Eukaryota; kingdom Viridiplantae; phylum Streptophyta; class Magnoliopsida; order Ericales; family Theaceae; genus Camellia; species Camellia granthamiana. Next base: position 9,969,873 of record CM069916.1, read on the forward strand.
TCTAACCTCAACAATTTTAAGTGTGTGTGAAGGGCAATTAAATTTGAAACCTTTGGAGTTTTCAACGTAGCCAATGAAAAAACCACTAACTGTTCTTGGGTCCAATTTCTTTAAGTGTGGGTTATAAACCCTTACCTCAACTGGACAACCCCATATGTGCAAATGTCTCAAACTTGGTTTCCATCCTTTCCATAATTCAAAAGGTGTTTTAGAAACAACTTTAGATAGAACCCGATTTAAGACATACTCAGCGGTTTTCAAAGCTTCACTCCACAAACATTGGAATAACTAAGCATGCTCCTTACCATAGCCATAAGTGTATGATTCCTCCTTTCAGCTACATCATTTTGTTGTGGTGTACTAGACATTGAATATTGGGCAATTATTCCTTCTTCTTTAAGAAACCTAGCAAATAGACCAGGTATTTGTCCGGATTCTGTGTACCTTCCATAATATTCTCCATCTCTATCTGATCTCATGATTTTAATGCTCTTTTCTGTTTGTTTCTCTACCTCTGCTTTATAGGCTTTAAAAGCATCAAGTGCCTCAACCTTATCAAATAAAAGATAGAGATACATATATCGTGTATGATCATCAATAAATGAGACAAAATATCTCTGACCATTGAAACAAGGTGGAGTAAATGGTCCACAGAGGTCTATATGTATGATCTCAAGAATATGGGAACTTCTTTTGGCACCTTTAGTGGACTTGTTGGTTTGCTTTCCCTTAATGCAATCCACACAAGTACCAAAATCAGTAAAATCAAGAGTATTTAAAACTCCATCATTTACTAATCTTTTTATCATTTCCATTGAGATATGTCCCAATCTTCTGTACCATAACATAGAGGAGTTCTCATTGGTAATACTTCTCTTTATGCCAATTCCATTATGTAAGGTTCAAAGACTATTTTCATATGAAAGATCCAAATCAAATTTATATAAACCATCAGCTAAAAAACCATTGCCAATAATAATATTATTTTTCAATAAATTGAAACTCGAACTAACAAAATTAAATGTATATCCAAAAGGTACTAATCTTGAAATTGAAACTAAATTTCTAGAAAATGATGGAACATAAAAAGTGTTTTTAAGATCCAAAACAAAGCCAGAATTTAAAATCAATCTAAAAGTTCCCACAACCTCCACATGTGAACGCATCCCATTTCCCGAATAGATGCCTTGTTCACTTGTTGTCGGTTTCCTTAAGCTGAGAAAGCCCTGCATAGTATTGGCAACATGAATTGTAGAACCAGAATCAATCCACCATGTATTACTAGGAACTTTAACAAAGTTAGATTCATAACACACAAGAGAGAATAGATTACTTTTTTTCTCGAGCCATTTCTTGTACTTAGGACAATTTTTCTTCATGTGTCCCTTTTTCTTGCAAAAGAAGCATTCACCTTTATTGCCATAACGCTTCATTTGCACTTTCTGTTGTGGAACAATTTTGTCCTTTCGGCTTTTTCCTTTTCCATGAAATTCAAGATTGGCAGTCTCTAGTTTTTCATGCTTCAATCTCTCTTCCTCTTGAACACACATGGCCAAAAGTTCATTTACTGGCCATTTCTCCTTCTGTGTGTTATAGGAAATTTTGAAAGCACTATATTCCATAGGAGGAGAGTTAAGGATAAAATGTACTAAGAACGACTCAGAAATCTCTATCTCCAATGTTTTAAGTTGAGCTGCAATGTCCCGCATTTCCATAATGTGTTCACGCACACCTTTAGAACCACTAAGCCTCATGCCTGAAAGCTTCTTCATTAGGGTGTTGGCTAATGCCTTATCAGATGTCACAAATTGCTCTTCAATAGCCTTCATGAAGACCTTAACCTTGTTGTAATCAGAGATTGAACCCCTAATGCCCTTACTGATATGGGACTTGATGAGCATTAAACTTAAGTGATTAGATCGCTCCCACCGCTCATAAGTAGCCCTCTCAGTTAGCGTATTTGATTTCGTGGGAACAGGTGGTTCGTCCACACGAAGCACCAAATCAAGGTCTATGCACCCCAAAGTCAAAAGAATCTTATCTTTCTAGTCAGAAAAATTTTCACCACTTAAAAATAGAATATGAGATGATTCAGAACTCAATAATGTAGTAGGAATGACTGCAACAACCAAGAACAAATCATGCTACGGAAAAAATAAAAATAAAGTAAATTCTAATCTCCCTGTGGATAAAGATTGCAACTTGCATCGAACCTACTTAACTTTATTAATAAGACTAGTAAATATCTCTCACAAAATAAAAATAATTCCATTATCTGTGGACATAGAAAATTTTTATTTTGATATTTAACTTACTATCTTATTCCAAATAAATAAATAAAACAATTATCTTCATGTGGGTAAAATAATTAATTTTACTAATTTAAATGCAAGTAATAAGATGCCATCTAATAAAATTATTTTCTAACTTTATACACATAACAATAATTTAAGATGCTGTGGCTATTCTCAAATTACTGTAATGCTCAACCATCTTATAAATTTGGCACCGTATAACCTTTACTTGAACAGAAAACAAACCCAAAAAAAAAAAAAAAAAAAAAAAAAAAAATGGTCCCAACATATTTAATTTTTGTAAATAATTCATTATGCATCACAAACTCCAAATTTTGAAACAAATTTTCACAAAATAAAGTTCCACAACTATTTACAGATTTTTTTTTTTTTTTTTAAATATCAGAATCTAAAGCTATTCTTGCATCTTTAATTACCTTTTGACATACGTGCACATGCATTCTCACACACAGAGAGTTTAGTAAGTAATGAAAGCTTGACAAGCTTCAACATATAAAACAAATTGATATAAATCCAAATTCTAGATTATCCTAGTCATGATGAAGACAATTATACAATTGCAAGAACGGGATTGACGAAGAAAAAAATATATATATATGAACGTCAACTAGATATATATATATATTGAATCTATATACTGATCAACATGGATTTGGAGGTAAGCATTGATACCACAATGTAGGAAAATCATACACATATAATATAATCATATATGTATGGATGTACAGCGGAATAAAATTTATACTAACCTCCTCCAACCATTGTTGATCAAGTTGTGTGATGTGTGTATTTCTTCTGAACCTCTCAATATTATATCACTCACTTCACACTTTAGAAATAAGTGTCTTCTAACCTATGCAGAACTTGAGTGCCTCATTGATGGAAAACCACAGGCCTATTTATAACTGCTAGGTTGGGGACCCTTATCAGATAGATACATCATCAGATAAACCTTGTTAGTTTCCTTCCATCAAGGAAACTTACTTAGTGGAAATTGATAGGCCTTAGCCAAACCACCCTTTAGAGTTCTTGATATTTTAGGCAACCTCAATAATTATCACTCATAATTATCAAAAGATAAATATACATATAAGGATAAATATATAAATAATATATAATATATGTAATTTACAAATATTAATATGTATGTGGGCCACCTTAAGTCTCCTCTTAGGAGACATAGCTTACATTGAAGAACAACCAATACAAGAACAACTGCTCCATGAGGAACAAATCAATACAGAACCTCTTATTCAAAATTTAAATGAACCAATAGGAGTAAGGAGATCCACAAGAGAAAAGAAATCAGCTATTTCTAGTGATTACCTTGTATATCTACAAGAATCTGACTTTGACGTTGGACTTAAAGCTGATCCTAGTTCATTTTCACAAGCCATGAATGGAATTAATTCCAATTTATGGTATGATGCCTTGAAAGAAGAGATGAAATCAATGGCCACTAACAAAGTTTGGGATCTTGTGAGTTACCAAAAAAAGCTAAGGCCATTGGCTGTAAATGGGTCTATAAGACCAAAAGGAATTCTTCTGATAACATTGAACGATATAAAGCCAGACTTGTAGCCAAAGGTTTTACTCAAAAAGAAGGAATTGATAACCATGAGACCTTTTCTCCCGTTTCTAAGAAGGACTCATTTCGAATAATCATGGCCTTAGTAGCTCATTTTGATTTAGAGCTATACCAAATGGATGTGAAAACGACTTTTCTTAATGGGGATCTTGAAGAAAAGGTATACATGGTTCAACCTGAGGGATTTTCCTCAAAGGATAATCACTTGGTTTGTAAGTTAAAGAAATCTATATATGGACTTAAACAGGCCTCCCGCCAATGGTATTTAAAATTTCACAACATTGTTACTTCATTCGGGTTTACGGAGAACATTGTTGATAATTGTATATATCTTAAGGTTAGTGGGAGTAATTACATATTCTTAGTCCTGTATGTAGATGACATTCTACTTGCGAGTAGTGATTTGGGTTTGCTACATGAAACGAAAGAATTTCTTTCTGAAAACTTTGAAATGAAGGATATGGGTGAAGCCTCATATGTCATTGGCATAAAGATTCACAGAGATAGATCTTGTAGAACATTGGGACTATCTCAGAAGGCCTACATTGAAAAGGTTTTGGAAAGATTTAACATGAAGTCTTGTTCACCTTCTGTAGCACCTATTGTCAAAGGAGACAAATTCAGTCTAAATCAATCACCACAAAATGATTTGGAGAAAGAACAGATGAAAAACATACCTTATGCATCTGCAGTAGGTAGTCTCATGTATGCTCAGGTTTGTACAAGATCTGATATTGGGTTTGTGGTAGGAATGTTAGGTAGATATCAAAGTAATCCAGGCCTTGAGCACTGGAAAGCTACTAAAAAGGTTATGAGGTATTTGCAAGGAACTAAGGACTACAAGCTTACATACAGACATGCAGATTCACTAGAGGTGATTGGATATTCAGATTCAGATTTTGCTGGATGTTCCGACATTAGAGGATCTACTTCAGGATATATATTTCTTCTTACTGGAGGAGCTGTATCTTGGAGAAGCATCAAGCAGTCCATAACTGCTTCGTCTACTATGCAAGCGGAATTTTGTTGCATGCTATGAAGCTACAACACAGGCCTTATGGTTAAGAAATTTTATCACAGGACTAAGGATTGTTGATTCCATATCAAGACCACTAAGGATTTACTGTGATAATTCGGCTGCAGTTTTCTTTTCTAAAAACAATAAAAGTGGTAGCCGAAATAAACATATTGACATAAAGTATCTTGTTGTTAGAGAGAAAGTCAAGGTGCAAGAAATTGCTATTGAGCACATCGACACTGAACTGATGGTTGCAGATCCCATGACAGAAGGATTGCCGGTTAAAGTACACAATGATCATGTGGTTCATATGGGACTAATTAGCTCTTTTGATGCATGAAATTACTTTCTCATTCTGAGGGATTCACTATTGAAAACAATATTTATTTAGAATAAATACATGACCTTTGATTGTGCACTTAAAGTATTTGTCATGTTTGTTATCCATTGGGATACATAAAGTAGGACCCGAATGGCTATTTGTTAGTCATTTATAAATTGAAGTATTTTATTTAGTACTCATTGAGAAGTGTCATAAATTGTAATTTATAGAAGGAAATGTCCATTAAATGGGGCATAACCGCTATGATTCATGTAGTAACACTTGGCAATGGAGTGTGAAGATTTCAATATTAAAGTTTAGGCAAATTTAATGGCCATAATTCAGTACATATCACCCAATATAGTATTTATATGATTTGTGGACTAAGTGGGAGAATGTAAGCTGTGTCTCCTAAGAGGAGACTTACGGTGGTCCACATACATATTAATATTTGTAAATTATATATTATATATTATTTATGATTTATATATTTATATATTCATCCTTATATGTATATTTATCTTTTGATAATTATGGATGATAATTATTGAGGTTGCCTAAAATATCAAGAACTCTAAAGGGTGGTTTGGCTAAGGCCTATCAATTTCCACTAATTAAGTTTCCTTGATGGAACGAAACTAACAAGGTTTATCTGATAATGTATCTATTTGATAAGGGTCCCCGACTTAGCAGTTATAAATAGGCCTGTGATTTTCCATCAATGAGGCACTCAAGCTCTGCATAGGTTAGAAGACACTTATTCCTAAAGTGTGAAGTGATTGATATAATATTGAGAGGTTCAGAAGAAATACACACATCACACAATTTGATCAACAATGGCTGGAGGAGATTAGTATAAATTTTATTCCGCTGTATATCCATACATATATGATTATATTATATGTGTATGATTTTCCTACAGGAACAGACGGTACACCTGCGAAATAATTATGTAACAACGGTAAATTGTATTATTTAATTTTTTTTTTTGAGAATATACTTGGACTGAAAAATCATTGTATACGTATTTGAGAAGTTGTTATTTTAGTAGGTTATTTTAGTTTTTGGCTATTTTAGTATGTTAAAATTTTTGTGTTTGGGAAGATGATTAAATTTTTTTATAGTTGGATATGATATTTGTAAGAAAAAAAGTGAAATGATTATGAGTTTGATGTGACATTTTGTCTTATTGGCTATTTTAGTTTATTTTGTCTTTTAGTGCTATTTTAGTCAAAAAAAAACTAAGGGGTCTTTTGGGAAGTTACTAAAAAAGTCAATTTTTTGGCTTTTCAGTTTTTTTAGCTAAAAAAGTCAGCTTTTTTACTCAAAACAACCCAGCTTTTTGCCAAAAAAGCTACTAAAAAAGTCAAAAAGTCAACTTTTTACCAACTTCCCAAAACACCACTAAAAAACTTCTTCCCAAACGCCCCTAATATTAGCCTCGGTTAGCATAAGGGTTGGTTTGGGAAGTGAGTTGGCTTTTTAGTTTTTTGGTTATTTTAGTCTGAGATTAAAAAGTCTCATTTAGAAATGACTTTTTGATTTTTTTGACTTTTTGTGAAAGAAAAAATGTAATGATTGTGGATTAGATGTGTTGTTTTGTCTTTATTGGGTTAAAAAGCCTATTTTATCTTTTTGCCGCTAAAATAGCTCCAAACCCAACCCAACCCTTCCTCCAAAACGAAGCCTAAGTTAAATGGGGACTTTTTCGCTAAAATAATCACAAAAAGATAAAATAGAATTTTTAGTCTAATAAGATAAAATGTCACATTTAAATTATAATCATTTCATTTTTTCTCTTACAAAAGTTGAAAAAGTCAAAAAGTCTATCCCAAACGAGACTTTTTAGCACCAGGCTAAAATAGCCAAAAAGCTAAAAAATCAACCCAAATCCCAAACGAATCCTTAAAAATTTCGAAAAAATAGTCATACGAATTGTAATTTGTGTGATGTAATAATATTTGTTTAATAACATCACATTTTAGCTTAAAAATCAAAAAATTCTTAAAAAATCTAAAAATCCAACAAACTATATAAAGAAATCCAAAATTCTCTTTTCTATATATTTTTTACAGAATTTTTCATAAAAAATTATAGCAAGTGCAGCAAAACATACTAATTTTTTTTACCTAATATTTTAGCCAAAAAAATCAAAAATTTAGTAAAATAGTATGTTCCCGAAGAGGTCTAGTCTAGTCATATGGGTTGTAATTTGTGTGATGTAATTGTGAATAGTAAAATTTTTTCGATAAAATAGTAAAACAAATTTGACAAGTCTCTATTCCAAAGTCATAAACAAATCATAACTAAACTCTCTACAAAACTGATTATTTAAAAATCTAAGTATGAAATCTAATATGAGTCGACGATTTTTTTTTCCAAGAATATCAATTATCAGAATTGATCTTCTTTTTTTTTTTTTGAATGAACTTAACGGAAGGCAAAATAGGAGATACTGTAATATGTTTTACGTTAATATTTGCAAAAGGGACTAGGACAATAAAAATTGGAATGAGGAGTAATATTTTTGGATTGAGGGAGTAACAAGTTCTGTACGTTTTTTTGTGTTCAATGTAATAGTAATATTGTTGTTAGAACATTTTTTCAACTTCTTATCAAAATGCATACTACAAAGCAAAGTTTGTAGATTGTAATATGTTTGTTGTAAGCAACTTCTTCTTCTTCTTCTTCTTCTTGATGCAGCGGAATATACAGGGACTAAATATCGTTCTAGTAGACGAAAGGGGCTCTCGAATCCACGAGAAAAATAGAACCTTGAATCCATAAGGAATAGAAAATATCTTAATATTGAATGAATAAAAGTTGAATAAAAGTTCTCTTTGCTATGAGACTTACATAACTATTTATAATAAACTAAACCTAATACTAGTAGGAAAAGTAATTCTAAAATAAACTAGGAAACTTAAATTAACATAAATTAGAAAACCTAAGAGAATAGGAAACTAAAATTCTAAACTATTTAAAATCCTAGTCAAAACCTAATTCCAAAATAATAAAATTAAGAAACCTAATAATTCTAAAATATTTATACTAAATTACAAGAATCCTAATAATACATAAAAAATATTAAAACTAAAAATATAAAAATTCTTAAAATCTTGTCCTACATCAGACTCCTCTTCTTTGAAAGAACTCGTCCTCGAGTTCATATTAGATATCTGCCATCTTCCTTGCCAAATAAAGAGATATTTTGAATATTTCAGTTGCTTATCCCTCTTCCGAACATTATATGCAGAGAAGTCTACTGTCTGAAAGTTATTCTCTATATGCTTCAACTGGTTGACAAAATTAATTAGACAAGCATTGAAAGTCAAATTAAATTGCTCCACACCAAGAAAATCAATGAAGTGTATTTTATGTTGATGTTGGATACTCTCTAGACTTTGCTCTGTCTTATGTTGGATACTCTCTAGACTCTGCTCTGTCTTAGATTCAGTTGGACATTCAATTATCAATCTTGGAATATCAATTGTATCCTCAATTAACTTCTTTGGTGCACATGTCAACTTTATTACCTCATCTTTTATTTCTTCTTTTTCATTGAGTTCAACTAGATCTTCTTCTTTTGCGATCTCATAACCATCATAATAATCAAGAGATGATAGTTCCGTCATTAGAAGCTCTTGGCTAACTTCAACATTTTCCTCTTGCTTCACCTCTTCATTGTCTTCTTCAAATTTCTTGATCAAAGTAATTTCAGTGACCTCTCTTTCATCAATTTCAATGTTCTCACCATTGTTGAAATCAACTTGATTTTCTACTTCAATTGAATGTCTATTTGGGTCTTCAAAATTTTGAAACATTGAGGTACTCAAAATCTTTTCTTCTTCAATGTGTGGTTGAGCGTGACAAATTTGTTGACCTACAAGACTTGATTGACCCAAACTTGGCAGAACCATAGTCATGTTCCTCGAATAATTTGTATCCACAATTCCATAATAATTATTGAATTGCGAAGAATATTGTGAATCAAAATTACCTTGGAACAACTGTTTTGATTCAAGTTTTCTTTGATATTGTAGATACAATATTTGCCCATGATTTGTTTGAAGGAATCTAGAACTCATCAACTTCTTCATCTTATGCCACGTCCTAATAGGTTGTTTGTATTGTCGCCTTCGATCATACTGCAATTGTTTCCACCATGTAGAAACATAACCTTGTAACTTACGTGCGACACATTTGGCTTGCTTTTCTTCAGAGATTTCCATACACTCAAGGAATTTGTCAACTTTACGAAACCAATAAATAAAATCCTCGGCATGACAAGAAGCATTAAAATAGGGAATTTCTGGTGGTACTTGATAATATGAAGTGTCATGATTGATGCAATTATTGCTATTGACCACATCATTGAATTTTCGTTGTCGTCTTACCGACTGATACTCACCACCATAGTCTTCGAATAACTCATCTTCAGATTCGTCCTCACTATCATATTGATAACGAGAAGATCGTCTTAAGACGTTGTGATTAATAGGCTGGCCTTGGGCAAATCCCATAGCGCGGTTCCTATTAATGTTGTGACTAACAGATTGGCCTTGGGCAAGTCCCTTGACTCGAATCCTATTAGATCTTTCTCTACGATCATCGTCAATAGAGCTTGTGCTTCCTCTTTCGATGAATGACATCGAGCTAGGAGAAACCTTGCTCTGATACCACTTGACGCAGCGGAATACACAGGGACTAGACATCGTTCTAGTAGACGAAAGGGGCTCTCGAATTCACGAGAAAAATAGAACCTTGAATCCACAAGGAATAGAAAATATCTTAATATTGAATAAATAAAAGTTAAATAAAAGTTCTCTTTACCATGAGGCTTACATAACTATTTATAATAAACTAAACCTAATACTAGTAGGAAAAGTAATTCTAAAATAAACTAGGAAACTTAAATCAACATAAATTAGAAAACCTAAGAGAATAGGAAACTAAAATTCTAAACTATTTAAAATCCTAGTCAAAACCTAATTCCAAAATAATAAAATTAAGAAACCTAATAATTCTAAAATATTTATACTAAATTACAAAAATCCTAATAATATATCAAAAAAAACTAAAAATATAAAAATTCTAAAAATCTTGTCCTACATCATTCTTCTTCTTCTTCTTCTTCTTTTTTTTTTTTTTTGTGACGGATGAATAGCACAAAATTTATTTATTTATACTTTTTTTAATTGTACCCAAATTCTGTAATTTTGCAATACACCTTAATGAATTAATGCGGGTAATTGTGTCAAATAAAATCTGTACAAAAAATCTGTAAAAACATGACATTTCCATGAAACATACGCGAATGCAAAACACAGTAAATTCCATAAAATGAATGAGAATTATGTACATCAACCGAATCAGTTACAAATTTTGGTAACCTTTACAATATATCCTTAAAAATTACAAAAAAGAGAAAGAAAAAAGAAGAGGTTAAATATGAAAGCATACAAATTCGGACATTAGAAGACATGACACATAGTACAGTGTTTGCATGCATCACATAAATGTCCACCGACCTCACAATTCGCCGAATTTGTACTAACTCAGCCCTTATCCGATCTTGCACTTGCACCATCTTAATGTCCTCGTCTGCAGGCATCTTTTAGGCCAGCCAAATCTGAGCAGTCAGGCATATCGGCATATGTGTACTCCGTTGCATTGCTGACAGTAACAACTAAGTCATCATCCTCGCTGTTTCTGTATATAAAATTGTGCAGTGCCATTGACGCTGTTACCAAAGGCACCTGCACTTTATGGAAATCAAACCAAGGTATATCCTTCAGGAATCTCCACCATGCCTTTCAAGCACCAAATGTCTGCTCAATCACACTCCGCAAAGAAAAGTGGACACGGTTAAAGAACTCATCACGATTCCTTAGACGGTTCCATTGAAATTCGGCTTGGTGGTAGCGGTTGCCCTTGTATGGTGGAAGGAAGCCCTTCTTATTGTTGTAGCCACTATCCACCAAATAATAGCGGCCTATCAATGTCCACATGTTAAATAACATTAAACATTTTGCACACGGCCAAAAACATTGCACGTACTTCCTGTAAAAGTACTTGGTAAACATGGTATTTTTTGACGTTGCAGCACAACAATTTTTTTTAATGTTTACATATTTTGTCATATCTTTCATATGATTGTAACTGAACTGCTGTCCTCAAATGGTTACAAGCACGACAATTGTAAAGTATACAACTGATTGGTGTGTGTTTGTTTTTCTGTAAATTGGTTTATACAGTTCATAAATTTTGTTTCACTGTAATAACGTAAATTGAACTTGTACAAAATAAGTTCATAAATAACAAGGTTGTCATGAAATTATTGGACTGTCCTTACGTACCGTTAATGGGAGTAGGAAAATTATATTGAGGATCCTCTATGACAAGGCTTAAAATGCGGCTGTCATGCATGCTGCCCTCTCAGCTGCACGAGACAAAGACGAAGCACATGTTAAAGTCACACACCGCCAAAATATTTTGTGTGGCAACCCTTTTGACTAAAATACGGGGTTGCCTCAGATTCCTTGATGCACGCTGGCACATGTGTCCCATCCAAAGCACCTAAGCAATCCTACACAATGCGAACAAGTAGCCAAGTAAGCAAATAAATTCATTAAATGAAAATATTTTTAACCCTTTTATAACTTCATACACAACACTGAAATGAATAATAAAAGCATTGTTTTTTGCACCTTGAATGGCAAATATTGTCGTTGTGATTGCAGATGGGGATCCCTTCGATTTTGAAAATTTGCAGGCGGCCTACAGTGGGCGACGGTGAACTTTTTCATTGCTTTCAAAACATTATGAAAATGGCGTGATATTGTTTCACCGGAGTGTTGGAATCTTTCTTGTAGCTCTCGGTTAGGCAAGTTTTTTAGAACATGAATGAAGATTGCAACACTCTCATCAACACATAAGCCATGGTCACGCTCAAGTACATGTAACCCAAAGTCGTTGACCAATGTCGCACATAAATGCGTGAACACATGTTTTGGCATGCACAATTCATAGTGAAATTGGCCACTATGACCATTATACAATTCCACTATCTATGCCCTCCCCATCAAGATGGACGTGTGACATGGGACTTTAAGTACATGGGCCTTGTAATAGTTCGCAGCAATTCTATAGGCTTCGACATACACACAGTTCATTTTATTCTGCCACTGTATTGCGAGCGCAACGACATCATCACATATTTGTTGCATGTGTGCATTGTTGTCATTGTCGTGGTTCATGCCTGAAAATAATACTACAAATAAAGGGTTAGCACATAACATAAACTGAACAAATACTTTAACAACGTACATTTCGTGAAACTATATAATTTTGAACATTATTTTAAACAGCCCAAGTTTAAATAGCTCAAGTCCTTGTATGGGCAGCACATTATTTGAAGCAAATTTTGAACAGCACAAGTTTATGACCCCTACTAGACATGGGTGACAGAACGTATAAACTTGTTGAGTGGTGAACCTGTAAGGAACAATAAATATTGGCCAATTTAAAACATAACCAACTTAAAAACCTGTTGAGTGGACAATATATTGGACAATTTAAAACATAACCAACATAAAAACCTGTTGAGTGGACAATATATTAGACAATATAAACCTGTTGAGTGGACAATATATTGGACAATTTAAAACATAACCAACTTAAAAACCTGTTGAGTGGACAATATATTGGACAATATAAACCTGTTGAGTGGTTAACCAACTTAAAATATTAGACAATTCCAAAACAGCCATAACCAACTTACAAAAAATTAAAATTACCACACACAAGTACTAAAAATTAACAGCCATAACGAAGCACTAAAAATTAATGACTTAACAGTCATAAGCAATGACTTAACAGCCATAACTAACATAAACCTGCCCAGTTAAAATTAAAAACAAGCACTAAAATTAATAGTTGCATAACCAACTTCCACAATTCTGGATAACCACACTGAAAATTAAAAAACGCCCAAACAAACCACTCATAACCGATTATTCGGCCCACTATTTGCTTTGTTACCTACCACTAGTACTGAACCAGAAGGGAAAAAAAAAAAAATTTGTCCGAAAACATTTGTTCACAGATTGTTCATGCCCAAGCGTGCAGTTGTTTTTCCTTATGCAGATTTAAAAGCGAAAGCCTTCGTTGCGCAGTATGTTGGCAAGAGTTGGAACAGTTCCACTTCTCTGTTTGTCCTGTTGTTTCACCTGGAGCCAGCCGATAATGCCATCATCCGAAGGAATACTCATCACCATCTCCCTATTATTCGGCACTTCCATAAGCGAATTTTCGAAATGGAGCAGTGGATTAGTTTGGTCCAGTCCCTGAATTTCATACAGACGTATAACTACTTAGGCCATACTCACACTATGTCAGCCAACAACAAGGTTTATAGTGAGTTCCTTGCTTTGGGACTTCATCGAATTGACCAAATCATCCATGCTTGTTGCTAATGCAGCTGCCCTGGTCATTCGTTTTTTCTGCATCGCTGAAACTGAGGAGTGCCTCATTTTGCTGCCACTACTTGATGCGTTTATAGTGGCGAATTTCATCAAGTTAGCCGTTTCTGATGCAACCAACTCGTTGTCACTGGAAAAGTCAACACTGTCGAACTCCTCTTTTACCTCCAATTGGTTCCGCGTCTCGCCAAGCGTCCAAGCATTTTTTTCCGTTGTTGTAGCGCCAGTGAATACGCGACCATCAACTCCTCATGATCCAAGGGCTTCATTCTAAACTTATAGCATTCTTTATCAACCTGTAAAATGACAGAATGAGATTAGTAAGACTCAAAATCTTGACATCTCGTTGTAGAGTTTGTACAAAATAAAAAAACAGTAGAACAACAAATTGTACAAGCCTCATCATCCCATTTCAAAGTAAACCAATAAATAGTTGAAAACAGAATAAAATGATGAGAGACCACAAATATTTGTACAACTCAATTCCTGTTATAAATATTGGACAATTTAAAACATGGAAGGCATAAGATGTTGCTTGCCAAATAACAAGATAATAACAACCCATAATGCCTTGTCAATTTCCACAGCTACCAATGTTGTAATTGATGTTAATGATGTTTACATGTTCAGATGAAGTAACGTGAAAACTCATATGTAATCTCCATCTCATTATCCCCTTCCTTAACCCTGATACACCACAATTTGTAACCTTTACAAATTGCACAAAATACATAATACGAACAAAGCAATTTGAAGAAAAATACGTAAAAGCTCAGATTCGTACCTTCTCCATTGTAGCCCACCAGTCGAGTGACGCATTGAACAACCCAGTCACTTGGTCGACCCTAATTCCAGTGGGCCCTTTTCGGCAATCCATCAGCTTCGACCAGGCACACCACTCCATCTTTAGTTGATTGTACTTGTTTTTCAGTTGTTTGATCTTGTGCAGCCGTCCAGTTTTTACCTCAAAAGTCTTACACAAAGATCAGTACCCATTCTGAGTGATTTCCATGTGCGGCCTGTTAACTGCGTCTATTTCCTTAAGAACAAGTTCCAAGAAGATACATGTGTTCTCCCAATCCCAAGCAACTTTGTGATGAGGTTGTGACCCTTTTCCTTTGGCGGAAGGGGTACGAAAGCCGGAACGATTTGATGCCATGCGACTATAATGTACATGTGCAACCAGAATTCGTACAAATATGTATACAAACAATACAAGCATTACAAAAATTATGAAAAAATTGTTTAATAACCCAATGGTTAGATAGAAATTAACTTTTAATTTTATTGTGTTGAAGCACAAGTTTCAATTAGTAAAACAGCTTCCTGTTGTGCGTTGCATTTGATATACGTGAAAATTAAAGTATTTCATTAAGAAGTGAAAGGTGGTCCTTTACTTGTGTTATCAAAGCATTATAAACTTTCACCAATTGATTAAAAACTTTAAAGTCATATCTGCAACAAATGACATATATGAACATCTTATAATTTGTCTTTATATTCAAATTATCTAAATAAAAGCATATAGCTATGGATTGCATTCAAACAAAGTACAAACGGTCCTAGCATTTCAAATGAATATACCACAACAACTAACCATGAAAATATTACAATATGCCTCCAAATTTCAATGCATGTGAATAATTTGTTTTCAGTTTCGACAAAGACATAAGTCGAAAGAAAAAATCATTAGTACATTATTATTTTCGCAAATTTCAGGTCATTAGTTATATTAAAGATGTCAACCATATATTATTATGTTTATATATTACGTATCGCATTGTTAAAATCACAAAATAAACCCAACTTAATCATGCTCGCAAGTTGTACAAATGTTAAGTTTTGCAACGATATTGCCTTGCACACCTTTATCTTTATATAATTTTACTGGGCAACTTCGCAAAGAACACAAACATGTAGGGAACACATATGATAAGTAATAAATGTTCGTGATGATAACAGAAAACTATTTTTTGGGCCACGAAACATTACGGAGAGAATAGTAGGGTAACCATCTCAGTACGGATACATAAATTACATACATAACAACAAAATAAAGACAATGATGGACAAAAAACATGTCACAACTTTAAGTACATGTTGAGTCTGTTCAATGTCAATCAAACGAGCCTCAAAACGACCAACATTGTCTTTGTCATTCTCAGGAGGTGTTTGTCACCCATATTCGTCACACCACCCAATCCAATTGACACATGGCTGAGGTTAAAAAAATTATTAGTGACGGCATTGCAAGGGAATTATCTCAAAAAAGTGAAGGTGCTTGTACTCACCACTCCACGAGGGCATTGGTAGTACGTATGACCTAAGTTTTTTGCAAAGCGAGAAATCTTGACCACACAGTGCCCATACCCACAAGCACACATAGGGCCTGGTTGTGTTGATGTGGCAGTCGACATAAACGAGGCCATATAGTCTTTGATAACTTGTTTTGTGACATGAGAAGCACAACAATAACAGGTAAACCGGTGTGACACTTATGTTGTGGGATAAGTTTCTTGTGTTAACAAGTTTCTTGTGATACCAAGTTTGTCATTGCACATCATTTTTCATCTCTATAAATTGTGTAATTTCATATTGATTTTTGTTGAAAAAGTTTTTACAGAGTAAATTTTTTGTTTGGACATCAAACACAAAAAATCAACATAATACAATAACATAGGACGTCACCGAAATTATGGTATCAACATGATAAACACCAAATAATACCAATTTTTATTCAAATTTTGTCAAATATAATTTCACCCTTTTCAATGATGTCAACTTTATAAAAATTATAAATATTAAAAGTTATTTGTAATATACTAAAAATTATAAAATGAATTGTATGTTACAGGTGATCCTTTATTTTTCAAAAATCTTAACAAAATGAAAAAAATCAAACAGAAAAAAAATCTTAGAGGTGATCACAAAAAAAATCAAACACAATATAAAATGAATAATATTTTACGACTCTACTGTATGAAAAAATTCGTTCAAAAATCTTTCAAAATCTTGACAGAAGAATAGTAGGCTCAAAATATTTCAAAAATGAATAAAATAGAGGATGGTTTGGACATGCTCTCAAGACTGTATGACAGCAGGTTACAAAAAACCAAACAGAGAAATAAAATAATTTCGCAAGTTACCAAAAAAATCACATAAAATTGAAATGATACATTTATGTCCATATCACACAAAATTTGTTTCCAACCCAGCGAAGAAGCTACAGTGCGACAAAACAGTAGACTGAAACAAAAAAATCCCCAAAACACAAACAAGATCAGAAAATTTCCCAAACCGACGCACCTAGCCAAAATAGATGCACTGGATTCACCATCTTTGAACTCTCACCAACAATGAGGAAATGAGCTTAGTTTACCATTATTTTTGTCACTGTAAAATAATAGCATACCTGACCTCATTTCCTGCAAATCATAAAGAAAACTTCAAGTCGTAAAGAAAACAAACAAAAACTTGCAAATCATGTATCAGAAAAACTGTGGGTAGATCGAATGGAAGAATAGCATACCTGTGGTTAGGGCATTCGTTGGAGAAGGGACTGCTTTTCCGATGGCCTTCGCCGACTTTCTTCGTCGCTTGCTTCCTTTTCCTCTTCTTCTTCAAAGCAGAGTTTCCTCGCTGTTGTGGCCTTGAAGGAAGGGGCCTCTCTTTATTCATCTTGCGTGTTTGATGGAATTCTTTAGCTCTGCATAGTACACCCTCTCTGCTGCCTGTGATAGCAGTCTATCAATGTTTGACATAAAGAAGGGGTAAACACGAAATAAAGACACATAATGAGAGGCAAAAATGTCTTTTTACACTGAATCCGGCACACTTCAGGGGGCTCCTATTCACACACACCAAACCCCCTCTCCACACACACTTAATGAAGGGGTGTGTAAAAAGTGTGTGAGGGAGAGATGTGTAGAAAGGGTATTTTGGGTGTGTAAATAGAAGCTCCCCACACTTCACGTGTAGGCACTGTGTATAAGTTTGAAGGGTAGGGTTGGTTTGGGAAGTGGGTTGACTTTTTGACTTTTTTGACTATTTTAGTCTGAGCTAAAAAGTTTGGTTTGGGAAGGACTTTTGACTTTTTGACTTTTTTTGTGAGAGAAGAGTGTAATGATTATGGATTGGATGTGATGTTTTGCTTGTTGTGGCTTAAATAACCTATTTTGTCTTTTGTGGCTATTTTAGCCACAAACCATCTTGCCAAACGATGCCTAAATATTATATGTTTTTAAATTTTTTTGATGACTTTTTGGTTTTTTAGCTTAAATCACCCCTTGCCAAACAAGGCCCCCCATTTTAATTACTCAATATATATTATTTATAAGAAAAAATAATTCGATTTAAAAATCATAATTTTCTTATTTAATGACGTTTAATTTAAAAAAAATATACAATAAATATATATATGCAAAAATAAATACAATAAAATAGAAAGATTATAATTATTAAATCAATTTAATTTTTTTATGAATGATATACATTGATAGTCCTATAAAATGAACGATAGATCATCAAAACATGACTCATGATGATCTCCACAGCTCTCTAGTATTAAAATATAAATATGAGAGAAGTTCAATCATTTTTAATATATTAAAATAAGATAAATTACACTAATCTCTTTGAAATTTAAAGAAAATGTAATAAGTCTTATAATTTTGATATAATTATATTGTGTTTGTTTGATATTTTAATTCATATAATACTTAACCCTTTTTATTAATAATTTGTTAATTATATGAAAAAATATATACTTTAAATTGTTTATTTTTGTATTTTCACACAATTTAGATTAGTTTCACTTCATTTAACTTTTGATTTAATTATGTTAAAATTGTAGAATTTGAGAGAAGTCAATGCCAATTACCATTAAATACAATGCGAAGAAAATTATATATTTAAATTTTTTTAAACAAAATTTCACAAAAAAAAAATGTAAAATAGAAAAGTAAATTATAAATATATTTTTTGAGATTTGTTCAAAATATGAATGATTCCTTATGATTTTGAAAATTACAAATACTCCATTGTCAATTTTTTTTTTTTTTATTTAACCGAACTAACAAAAAAAATTAAATTTATAACTATTCTATTACAAAATAATAAAACTACTTAAAATTTTAATTGAAATATATTTATAATATCATTAGAGACTATTAATTAATTTAATAATTTATTAATAAATGAGTTAATTTGTCATATGACTAAAAACTTAAAGAGACGAATTTTTAAAATTACAGAGAATAATTATATTTTAAACCAACCTAAAAAAAAGTTCAAATCTAAAAAGAAATAAACCTAAAATAATAATGTGTTTGTAATTTAATCTAACTAATTACTTTTTATTTATAAATTTTTGTCTTAATATTTGACTTTTGATCAAATATTTATGAGGGTGTTACATATACCAAATTGATATATTAATTAATGTACTAACATATGTTATAATGTTATCATTTTAAAATTATAAATCTTACCCATTATATAAATTATAAAAATTTAAATTTTTTAAAATTATATCACATCATTTATTAATACATTAATTAATTAATGTAATTGAGACGTTTATTGAATATTTATATAGGAATGGATTGACATTTTTCTGTAGTCCAAATAGAATTTCCCAATTTTCTCGCATAGGAAGCACCCTCAACTTGACACTTGAAAATTCTATAGTCCAAATAGAATTTCCCAATTTTCTCACCTAGGAAGCACCCTCAACTTGACACTTGAAAATTCTATAGTCCACATAGAATTTCCCAATTTTCTCACCTAGGAAGCACCCTCAACTTGACACTTGAAAATTCTATGAAGCACCCTCAACTTTACACTTGAAAAGCCACTTGGTGCGCTCTCTCTCTCTCTCCTGCCATCTTGATCTTGATCTTGATCGTCAACATGTTCTCAAAAATCAAAATCCCAGAATTCGGATTTTGATAATTGCACTGAAGAACCAAGGTCTGATTCTCCTCTTTTCTTCTGCTTGTCTGTTTTTCTTTGATGTCTCTATATCCGTATTCTAATCCAATATCGAATCAAATTCTATCTTATGATCACAATTTTGTTTCACATCCGTTTCAATTAGGTTGTTGTACTTAAATAGAATAACTAGTTGTCGTGGGTGCAAAACGTGATACCTTAATTTTACTTTAGTTTAGGGCGGTTCAGAAAAATGAATTAGAATTTTGTTAATTTGGGTCTTAGCTGAGAATTCCTTACACTCGGTTTGGATGGAGGGGTTTGGTGAGAAAAAGAAAAGCAACGGTGAGAATAGGAAACCCTCACTTGTTTGGATGATTAAATAGGTGAAAAATAATAAGAGATGGTGACAAAAAATTCTTACCAGACCTATGTTTTGTTTCTCACTCATCAATGGTGAGATTTGGTGGGAAAGGAATTGAGTACAATGAAAGTTTTCTAAATTATTGAAATTACCCTTATGAAAAAACTTAACTTGTTAATATGAAAGGTTATTTTGGTAAAATGAAGTAGAATGCCTTTCTTTTTTTTTTCTTATTTACTTTATCTAAATAAGATAGGTGAGAAATTACATTTTCTTCTCTTTTATTCATCTAAACATAATGGTGAGAAACTATAATAATTTCTTTTATTTTCTCACCTAAGTGAGAAACCACAATCATTTCTTTTCTTACATCAACTCACGATCCAAATAGAGTGTTAGTTTTGGATTAAGAAATGAATGAAATTGTCTATAAATAAAAAAAAAAAAAAAAAAATGATGTTTTTTTAATGTTTGTTTAATTAAAAGGCAAACGTGTTAATTTGCTAATTTCAATTAGGTCGATTTTGACTATTAATTTTAAATTTTGTATCAATTTAATCTAATTAAAAAGGTTGATTAAGGTTTTTGAAGGAAAATGGTAAATGATTTGGTTGATTTAACTCGTTGAGTTGAACAAGTTTATAATTTTGCTTATAAAAGCATGACAAATGCTGCTTCTGTGTATTTGCCATTAAAAAATAGTAACCACTATAATAATTGGACCAAATTGAGATAAAATCATAAATTCATGTCAAAATTGAGTAAATTGAAATTACTAAGGACCAAAATTACATAAGGGCCAAAATCTAAGGACTACCAGTGTAATTTATCCTTAGTTGAATTATTGTAGATCAAGCTGTTAGCATGAGTGACATCTCTTGCCATCTCGGATTGGAGGTTCAAGCTTCAAGCTTCCAAATACAATATAGAAAAAGGAAAAAATATATTATAGATCAACAACAACTCAGGCAATTAAAATCCTCAATTTTTTTATTTTATTTTATATTGAAAGCCTAATTTTTCTAATCTTTTTTTTTCTTTCCTCTAGCATGATAAATTGATATAGATAATGCACGAACAATTAAAATCCTCAGGTTTTGTTGATATTGTAATACAATTGAAAGCCTAATTTTTCTAATCTTTTTTTCCCCTCCCTTTAGCATGATAAATTGATGTAGATAATGCAAGAAAATTTTAGTCAACTATGTGCATTTTGAATGATGATTTTCCATATAAATATTTCAAGGAAAGTTTAAAAGTGCTCTGATATGGGATTATAGATGGCTTCAGTTGGTACTTTTTCTTGGGGCCATGTGATGCAAATATAACAAAGTACACAGTCTGCTTGCTGGTGAAAAGAAGCGTTTTGATAACCCCTTTTTTTTCTGAAGGTTTTTTTGAGTGTAGTTAGTTCTATTTTTATTTATTTTTGGGAAAATAGGGCTATTTTATATAAAACAAATCTCTAGGTTTTTTTGGGATGCTTTTTCGTATGACCAGAAGATTTGAGGGCTGCCCAACTCTCTTCAGCAGGATTTGAGCAGTTATTTTGTGGCAAAAAGCGGGTTCAACTTTGTTGTTCTGTGGACAAAGATGTCTGATTGTCTCTGCTTTTGATATATTCTACAGTAATATTTATGCTTAGAATTCTTCAACTGGAGTGGGTATGATTTTTTAACTTCTCTTGGTTTTCTTCTCCCTGGTCCTGCAACTACTGTTCTGAAGTTTCAGAAGATAATCTAGGCCATATATAATTGATGAAGCATATATCCTCTTTTCTACCTGTTTCATCACTAAACTGGCCAGCTTTTAGTTTCCCTGATCCTCATGAAACCATTCATGGTTAGCAATATTTGAGTTTCCTGGTGTTCTTCTATATTAATTTGGTGTTGGGGCTCTCAAAGGAGAGTGTTTTTACACCTACATAATAATTTTAAAATGCAAAACTGGATTCTGGTTTTATTTTGTTAGATTGTGAAGGAATGTTTAGAGGTCGGTCCTTCCACTTTTTACAAAACTGTCCAGTTGAAACTTCTCATTTCAATCCAGGAAATAAATTTTGTTTTTTTTAAATTTATGCATGTTATTTGATATCATTAGAGATGGGCATTTCTTTTACTCTTTGATATTTTATTATTAATTTATTGTTCACCCCACCATCATCTCATTATCTTTTTTTCTTCAAGGACATGAGGGCGACCAGGGACACCCAACTGAGAGAAAGCAGCAAGCAGTACAAGCTTCCACAAAAGGACAAACTTTCTCGCTTGTCAAGGGCATCTGCCAATGAAAAGAAGGAACACATGAACGGGTTGCCAGAAATTAAGTGGAGTCAAGTGGCACATCTTCCTTATGACTTGATTTTCAAGATTCTTCTTCTACTTCCTGCCGAATCTCTTCACAGATCAAGTTTTGTGTGCAAGGCGTGGTTCAATTTGGTTAACAGCTCGAATTTCACGGATGCTTATATCTGTCATTCTGAAACAGTTTTCATCTTTCTGCAATTAGTCTCCCAAAGAAGGCCCAAGACTTTCTCTATTGAAGCCAAGCTCGGTCTATCAGAATGTCACTCAATTTTTTTAACAAGGGAACCATCTAGATCTTACATCAATTTCTTAGAGGTGAAAGATGGAAAGAGTAAGGTAATCGAGTCACAAATAAGTGGCTTAAAGGATATTCTAGCAACCTGTAATGGTTTAATTTTGGCCACATGTGAACAGAATGGAGGCTTACTTGTGATAAATCCGGTGACTAGGAAGCTTGTTGCACTTCCTCTAGGTACTATTAATGCCCGTGATGAGTCATATGGTTTTGTGTTCGGCCGCTTGACTGGAGAATATAAAGTGGTACACTTGTTTCGGGATGAAAGTGGGTATATTAGTTGTGAGATACTGAGCCTTACTACTAGATCGTGGTGGGCAGTGGATGGGCCGTCTTTTGGACTATTTACGAAGTTAATACGCAAACCTGTTGCAGCCATTGGAGCCTTGCATTGGCTCCCCGCGAAACATGGTTGCAGTTACATTGTATCTTTGAGCATTGATGATGAGAAATTTCACACTAGAGCTCTTCCTATTAGCAGCAGCGTAAATGACAGACTACTTGAGATTGGGGGATTTTTGAGCTTTGTGACTCACGTGACACTAAATCGAATAGAGGTATGGATCTTGAAGGGATTGCAAGGGGGATCATGGGTAAAGCGACATATTATCACAAGCAATAAGATAACGGATTTGATTCCCATTTCTACATTGAGGCATGGTAGAGAAATGGTCTTCAAGGGATGCAGAGATGGCTCTTTTTATGCTTATGATATCGAAATTCAAGTGATGAGAAAGGTTGAGATGGAAGGAGAACCTCACAGGCACCGCAGCTCTTACCTCCCTCATGTGAATACCCTTGCTTCGTGGGAAAGTAACGCAGCCTTGTGGTAGAAGCCAACTGTTTCTTTGCTTATTTATCATTTTCATAGTAAATCAAATGAAGTGTTTCTGGAAGTATGAACTTTGTAAATCAAGCTCAAGGGCTTGTTTGGGAACGATGTCTTGGATGTGGTTCTGCATTTTTTTTTTTGGGTGTGTGAAAAATATGACTTATGTAGTATACTTGACATGGCACTTGGGTGAAGTGAAGGTTGTACAAAAGTTAGTAGTGTTATTTTGTGAAGCTAATTTCCATCTTTTCATTTTTAGTGATGCTTTCTTTAATATATTAATATATGTATATGCATGGTTTGCTAAGGTTTCATTGGGACATTCATGATCTGTAACTGATACTGTAAACCTTTGTTTTGCTACTGCCAGTAATGAAGGCCCTGGTTGATGTTTGATTGAGCCCCTCTCTCTCTCTCTCTCTCGCTCTCTGTGTGTGTGTCTCTCTCTCTATATATCACTAGCAGGTAGCATGTAAGCACACAAAGCACTCAATTTATGGTATTGGGAATTAGGCCTCGTTTTACAAATGATAATTTTAGTCAAAAAATAAAAAAGTTATCAAAAAAAAAAAAAAATTTAAAAAATTAATAATTTATACTAAAAAGTTAAATTTTAATTTTTTTCTTTATTTTTTGTATATATTTTCATAAAAAAATTAAAAAATCATCCGAAACATACTAAATTTTTTTACTTTATATTTTAGTCAAAAAAAAAAAAAATTATTAAAATAATCTAGGCTCAAATAAGGCCTTCATATTAGGACTGGGCAAGGAATCCGTGAAATCCGTAATCCAATCCAGTATAATCCAATCCGATAGGTTTGGATTGGTTTTTGAATCCGCGGTTCGGTTCCGGATTGAAGAATTAAAAATCCGTAGTTCACGGATTGGTTCCGGATTGAACCCCACGGTTCTGGATTGGAACCGATTCGGACCGTATACAAATAGTCTATATTTTTATAATACATTTTCTCCCATAGTATCTTCTCTTATTCTATATAAAATCTAAACTCAAACCTAAAACCGTATAATATCTTCTTTTATTACTTTTGTTTGTTAGTTTTTAGTTTTAATTTGTAATGGTTTAAATACTTATGGTGAAACCAGTTTTCGTATGGTTGTTTAAATTCTAGAACAATATGTCGCTACTATAGAAAAATATGTTGTTATCGTGAAACTAATATAGTGCTATCTTTATATTTTTATGAAATTAAAGTGTTATATATATATATTTTTTTGTTATTTATTTAATTATGTCCGTGGTCTTAAACCGATCCAATCCGTATTTAAATAGATTGGTTCGGATTGGTTCCATGATTTAAACGGATTGGATTAGTTCTAATTTTTCAGGAACCGTAAATAACAATTTGGTACTGATTTTAACCCAATCTAATCCAATCCGAACCATACTCACTCCTCCATCATATTGTCGAGTGAGAGCCGGACACTCAGGATTACTAGGAAGTGACCAGATTTTTTCAACTCTTTCTTTTAGCTAAAAAAACTATGTTGCCAAACAATCCGTCTTTATAGTATTAGTACTCAATAATAATCTTGAGAAAAATATAGAGCAATGTAACGGTTCTCAAAAAAATGTCACAAGTTATATACAATACTTATCTTGTGTGGATCCCATGTTTACAAAATAATAATAATAATAATAATAAGGTCAAGTTTGGCATAATTTAAATAATATAAAAAGTCAAAAAGTCACTATCCTATTTAAGTCACATCATCTTATTTAAATCACATCACCTCTCTAAAACATCACATCAAACCAACTCATATAAGCCAATAAGTCAAAAAGTACACTTTTTTAGAACATCCCAAACCAACCCTAAATTCCTGCATACATCCATGTGAATATTAGGTATATTGTGCAGAGTTTTTGATTTTTATTTTTAGATCTATCTTTGCAAAATAAAACATATTGATAATTTTTCTTCTTCTTTTTTTACAATGCCCGAACGATGTTTAACCTTTTTTAAATTAAGGCATCGTTTGTCAAGTGACTTTTTTAATCAAAAAGTTAAAAAGTCATTAAAAAAATCAAAAAGCCAACAACCTATACCAAAAAGTCAAAGATTCTCTTTTCTCTCTACTTTTTGCACATCTTTTCGTAAAAAGTCAAAAAATTATTCCAAACATACTAATTTTTTTAGCTCATATTTTAACTAAATAGTCAAAAAATTACTAAATTAGCATGTTCCCAAACGAAACCTAAGTAAAAATCTCATCTGATATTATACATTTAACAAAATAATCTAAAATTTTATCAAACTGTTGGGCGACCGAGATGTTGACCGGCCAGCGAAATTTTTCCACGCATTTTTTAGAGGGGTAATGCTATAGTGTGCAACTTACACCTTACACCTTTTTGTGTTCACTTACACCTTACACTTACACCTTTTTTACATTGCACTTACACCTTTTGTGTAAGTGGCACATGGTGTGCAACTTATACATTTCATTTATACCTTCCACTTACACTTACACCTTACACTTACACCTTCTGTGTTAGTGGCACATGGTGTGCAACCCACTCACACCTTTTGTGGGTTGCACACTTAAGAAGAAGCCTTTTTAGAGAGTAAGAAAGAGAAGAAGAAATATTCACCCAAAAAGAAAGAGAAGAAACAGAGTCTATAGAGAGGGAGAGAGAGAGAGAGAGGTGGGTTTCTACTCTCTCTGTTTCATCCACTTTCTATGTTCTTGGTACAATGGAAGCGCTTCTCGAACCGAGGAGTTTCAGTTGAGAGAGAAGGCACATTTGTGGGATATACATTCCCCTGTTCTTTGTTTTTCAGGTTTCCATTCATAATGGTTCTACTCTAACTTAAAGCTTTCTGTTAAAGATCATTTTCTTTCTCTTTTCCATCACTTTTTCCATGTTCGACTCAACAATTCTAATGGGTTGAAGTCACTTTTCTCTGTTTCTTCATCTGGAAAACCCTAAATTTTCCTTTACAAGATTGCTGGGTTATTTTTTTATATTTATAATATTAGTCTCGAAGAAGACAACAAGTTCTTGTATGTAATTAGTATAATCTCATATTTTAGTTTATATCTTCTGTTTAATCTTGAATGTATCTGTTTCTTTTCTTGGAATATCTTGTTTAAATTATGATTGTTTTGACAGAAATTTGTTCTTCTCGCAAGAATTTTACTGCAAAAATTAGCTTTTTATTCTCAAGAAATTTTCCATGAAACATTTCTTGTCAAAACAGACTGTCTTATCATTTGCTATGACATATTCTGAAAAATGTGCTCCGAGGACGAAGTGCAGAGGGAGAGAGAGAGAGAGAGAGTCTCAGATCAAAACAAGAGTGTCTTTTCTTGAAAACATGCTTTGTTAGTTTTTGAACAATCTTGAAGAAATAAAGAACTCATTTGCATGTGATAATTCTAGACTCTGTTTGTATTTACATATTTCATTTTGTAATACCCACTTTGTAAAATTACTTTTGTTGCTGATAAAATATAAAAATAAAAAAGCTCACTTTTCGACACTGAAATCTTGGTGATATGTTTGATCTCAAAGTTCCATCCTTATATTTTCTTTGAATTTGGATACTAACCCTCTGTTTTGTTTCAGGGGAAAGTTTTTTTTGGGTGAATAATTTCAGAGGAAAGTTACCTTTTCTTTTAAAAGTTCTTTTTTTAGAAATATTTTCCTTCAAAACAAAAGGTTTTTCGTTCTTACTGTACTTTTTTTCCCATCCAGTGGCTGTCATTGTGATTGAATTTTGTCAATATAGAGACAAGAACGAGCGATTCTAATGAATTCAGATGAAGAAACAGGTGACATTATGTCCGGAATTGATAGGGAAAAACTGTCACTGGTATTGCAGTCCCTTACTGAGATGAACTTCAGAAAAACTCATCGCGTGTAAATTCTTCCCCCTAAACCATTGTTTGTTCTTCATCTCTGAATTTCCACCATTGCTTGTTTTATTGTATCAATCATTTGTTTTTTCTGTTATAGGCTCGAGAGCGAGTCAGGCGTCTTCATTGACATCAAGTATGTTGAGGAGCTGGTGGCTAATAAAAAATGGGATGAGGTTACAAGATACGTTTCTGGCTTCACCAAATGGGATGACAACCATCATTCTACTACCATTAATTTCATTTTCTGGAGCTGGAAGTACTTTGAGGCATTGGACAAGTAAGTAAGGAATTTTATAGGAGTTTTTTTCTACCTTGTATGCCATTTTTTTTTTGTCTTCTTCAGAATCTTGTTTATTCTATTTTGTTGAAATTGATTAGGTGCAATCTTCACAGAGCCACAGATATTCTTACGAACAAACTACAAGTTTTTTCTGAGTCTAATGAAGAATTAATGAAGGAGATGACCTTGATATTAAAATGTCATCTCAGGTACGACATGAGTCATTAAAAAAAAAGAAACGAGATCTAGAAAATTCTTCTGATACTTGATGGAATTAGTATGTATGAATGACATTATCAACTTTTACTAGGTTGGCTAACAGGGAGATCCAAAGAAAGAATCTGAAAGAACTTCCCATAATACACTTCCCTACCTTAGCATATTCAAAGCTAAAGCATCTCTTTCTCCAAGGGTAACATGTTTTCATTAGAAAAAAAAGGGAATAGATATTTGTGTTTTTCATGTACAACTTAGTCCTTTTTTGTTTTAGTTGAATTGGATTGATGCTCTTCGCAATTTCTAGTATGATTTGTTGAAATCCCAGTCCTGATCCTAAATTGAGAATGCTTATTTGTGGATGCTAAACTCAGAAATCCCAATAATTCTGAGGCTGGATTAGCATCACAATCTGCAAATTTGGCCCCAGAAGGTCAAATTGAGGTATGTGATCCTAAATTATTAATTCTATATCTTTTAGTAGTTTTCGTGCAAAGGTTTGAATGGACTGCTTCTACATTTTGTTTCAGCCGCGACTAACCATAGTAAAACCAGTTCCAGATCCCTTGAGCCGGCAGCTAAAAAACCTACGAACTATAAATCAGGATCCCCCTTGCTTGTCAAGAATTAGGCGCGAGACTGTGACCAAGGTCAGTTTACTAAATCTTCTCTTGGATCTACAAGAATCTTAATCCAAAATGTGTAGAACCGAATTCTTTTGGGTACAGCTTGATTTCTTTTTGCAACCAAAATCTGTGATACGTTGTGGCGTTTTCACAACCAAAATTTGTAAGCCCATACTTTTGGCTTATCAGGTCATAGTTTTCTGTTATCCTGTACATTTTATCAACAAGAATCTTCATCCATAAATTATTTTGATAGTACTTTTGAAGAACCAAATTCATTTGATTATCCAGAGCAAGGATGTGAGGAAAAATGTAAATCCTAGATTAGATGAAGTTCGACCAAGCAAGAGGATGAGGCTCAATGCACTTACTCAGCCTAATCAAATTCCGTCCATTACAGTGTCTGAACCTCCAGAAACAAACATGGTATGACTTCATTGGTCCTTATTGCTCATGTAAAGAAAATTACTTCTTATTCTCTTCTCGCTTGATTAATGCAGATCATAAGGTTGATCTATACAAATTCTGGTATGGGCCTTCTAGTATTAGCATCAAATGGCATTAAAATACTCTGGAAGTTGCAAAAAGATGATACAAACCCGGACAACAATGTAAACATTTCCCATCTTTTATTTGAAATTATTCCTCTTTTGGCCAATAAAATTGTAAAAAACATTAAAAAAAATGATGAATATTATGAAGAACTGTTTCATGGTGCAGGCAACAACAACCATGTACACCCTTCAATTGTGGGAGCCAGGAGCAGGAAAACATATGAAAAATGACTTTCCTGGCATCAACTGTTTTGCCTTGACGAACAATGATAGTTTTCTCATGTTAGCATCTGGAGGGTCAATGACCTTGTTCGACACTACAGGCTCTGAGGTATTTTACAAAACAAACTAAAACATGAAGCTTGGGAGTGGCTTAACTGTCCTCTGGTTTTACATTGAGTGGTATCAAGAAAATGTTAATCTTCCCTTCAATTTGGTTTCTTCCTGTAGCATAAAAACATATTGAAGTGTGCTTGTAATCTTTCCTTGCATTGTTTTGTTTGGCTTAGACTGACCATCCCCAAATGTTGGATAATCACAGACTACAAAGGTTTTCATGTGCCCAGCATGTAAAGCGACTTGTCTGCTTTTCCACCCTCAAGACAACAATGTCATTTTTATCGGCATGGATAATTCAACAATTCAGATATTTAATTAATGTGCATTTGTCTAAGGTATGATATCATGTATATAAAGATGAAATGTTGTTTATATACTTATTTTGGTTCAAAGAAGATAACCCAAGGAAAAGAAAAAAAAAAAACAAACAAACAAACAAAACTTTTTTGCAGCATAAAGTCATTGCAGGTCACTGTAGAAGAATCACTGGCCTAGGCTTTTCCACTAAGCAGAATGTACTTGTTTCTTCTGCAGCAAATTCTGAGGTTTGAAATTTAATCGTTTATCTTGGTCTGTACATGCATATCTAAACCTGCTATTAATTTTAATGACATGGATTTTGATTTTGCAAACAAATGTGTTTTTATTCGTTAAATCCAGATTATAGTGTGGGAGTACAATGATGGTAAGTTCATAGAAAAGAAGAAGACTAGCTTGTTGCAATTTCGAGATGGGAGGATACTTGAATCACTACTGTTGGACACTCATGTTCAGTTTCACCAAGATCAGAAACACTTCCTTGCTGTGAATGAATTGAAATTCGCCATATACGAAACAACAGAGCTAGAATGTAAAAATCAGGTATCTTTATTTTAAAAACACAATGAATTGTGGAAGTAGATGGGTTTTTTTTAGGGAGATACTATATTCTTTCCATGTTATCTAACGCTTTTGTTTCTGCATTGCCAGTGGTCCCCAGTAGAATTGTCAAAACTGATTGTCCATGCAACATTTTCATGTGATAGCCAGTTGGTGTATGCTTTGTTTAAGGAAGGAACTGTAGCCGTGTTTTCTGCTTCAAATCTCCAACTACTATCTCTGTTAAATCGTGATGCTTATCTTTCGTCCAACATCAGGTATTTGATGTATCTGACAAACTGCGTCACTCCCAAGCTTCATTTTTTAGTTTGTTCAATCAGCATTCAGTGCAGATAATAAGCTAGTAGTCATGAAATTTGATGTCTTATATATCATTAGATAAAAGTTAAATGAGTTGTAATCTAGTAATTCCAAAATGATTTTCCAAACCAACTCGATAAGAGATGCTTCTTCTCCATAACATTACATACACTCTACAATCTTCTTGGGCATTATCTTCAACATTTCACGGCCAGATCTTCTTCTCTTGCCAATCCTTGATGTTGTCCTAGATCATCAAAGAATACTAAATCCTTTGAAATTATGTTGAATTAGGGTTGTTTCATTTTTCACTACTATGTTATGGTTTTGGATTTGGCCTACATTCATGGTGATTGAACTAGCATATATATACGGTGATTGGGCCAAATTATATATTTCCTTAGCTTACATGATTGTTGGCAACAATTCTAACTCTCTCTTTTTCTTTCTTTCTTTCTTTCTCTTCTTCTTCTCTCTACAGTTCTCAAGCATACCCACTTGTGATTGCTGTAGATCCACAAGAATGCCGCCAGATTGCATTAGGATTCAGTGATGGAAGGGTAATTGTAATTGAATTGCCTGAATCTTTAGCTCAACAACAGGTTGTGCCCCCAATTGTTGAGGGTGAGTCAACAAGATGCAAAAGTCCTACACAACAAATGGTTGATTCTAGTTCAGATAATTCTGATTCAGATTGATTAAGGCCTTGTTTGGTTATTCAAGTTAGATTTAGTATCAGTTTATATAGAAGGTTACATGTGTATAGTTCTCTCCAAATCTACATCAAGTGGCATAGACCAAAGCAATTTTCAGCAGAATCACTGTATGTCAAATTCTATAGTATCATGATTAAATAATTCAGAATGCCATCTTCTAGTTTTGTTCTTTCTAAAAAGAATGGGAGAAACATTCATGAATCTGCCAGCATATGGTCGATCTAAGCTTGTGTAAGCCAAATGATTGAAGTGTTTTTGCTCTATATTGTATTTTTAATTTTTTTGAAGGTGCCCTTGGATTTTAAAATTTTGGATGGAGAGGAAAAAACAAAGAGAGAAGATAAAAGTATATAAACACATGGAAAAAGGGACTCAAAACTTCTGAAATTTAAAAATCAACAACCTCCAAAATCTAAGAAAATAACCCTATTATCCTCATTTCCTTCCTTGTCTGTGGGTTAATTTATTTTTATATTCTAACCTGCCACTATTTTTTTCATTTTATCTTTAAATTATCCATTTTATCTATTTAATTCTTAGAGTTTTTAATTTTAGTTTATGTAATCCAATTAGAGCTGATTGTACAAAATCAACAACTGTAAAAACTTAATTTGATGGTAAAAAATGTAATTTTAAAATTTAAACAATTTTTCCATATTTACCAAACACCCATCAAATTAGTTATAAAATAGTAAAAAAAATAAATTCTTAATTATATGATTTAAATTATTTAAATTTTAAAATAATTTTTTGCATATCGAATCAAACTCTAATTGTTACTGATTTGTATAATTGCTTTCAATTAAATTATGAGTTAAATATTTATATATATATGAACTAAATAGATAAAAAAAAAATACATAATTTATAGATGACAAGTGTCATGTGAAACATTGCTCAAACCCAAATAACTTCTCAATCACCACCAGTCTCCCCATCTCTCTACCATTGCCACCACCCACTACCATTTTAATGGCATTCCTAACAAACAATAATATCATATTCTGAAAAAATATTGTTCACGATTCTATGTAAAATGTGACAATCTTGAAGGTGTTCGACAAAATGCCCCAACGAAATGTTGTAAGCCGCCCCACCCGCCCACCCACCAATTTCTCCTTGAATTTGATTTTGTCAAACAATTGGCCAAAAAAAAGTAAAAGAAAAAAAGGGGTTGCATTTATAATTTCGGATGTGAAAGTGTTTTTCACGCCTTCTTAATGAGAGTGGGACTAATGCGTTGGCTCACACAAAGTCACCAACTGCTTATCAACTAGTATAAGCAGGTCTTCTTATCAAGCTGTTGTACTAGTTTCTTGACTGGATCAGAATGTCCTGTTATATAAATTAGTGTAAATGTATATTTAATGGAGAGATTTGGGAAGAGATTTAAAAAGATATGTGAGATTAAATAAAATGTACTTACATTTTTCCTTTTGCTTTTCAAATTCCTTCTAAATTCCCTAACCAAACAGCATTAAGAATTTTTCCCAGAAAGTTTTCTTATGGAGAGAGAAAGAAAACAGAGAAACAGAGTCTAGAGACAGAGAGGTTGGTTTTACTCTCTGTTCCAGCTATTTTGTATGTTCTTGGTGAGAGGAGAGAGAGAGAGAGTACATCAGAAGCATTTCTTGAACCAAGGAGTTTCAGTTGAGAGAAAGCACAGTTTCAGGGTATACATTCTCCTGTTCTTCTCTGTTTTGCAGGTATGCATTCGTTGTTCTACCTTATTCTTTCAATTCTGTCAGGTTTGTTTAACTTAAAGATCATTTTTCTCTCTCTTTTCCATGTGACACTCAACATTTATAATGGGTTGAAGTCATTTCTCTGTTTCTTTATCTGTGAAACCCTAATACTTCATTTACAAAATTCTGGGTTTTTGATAATATATTAGTGTCGAAGAAGTGGAGAAGTTGTATATGTAATTAGTTTGATTTCATGTTTTGGTTTTCTATCTTCTGTTTAATCTTAAATGCGTCCATTTCTTTTATTTTCTTGGAACAACTCGTTCCAATTATGTTTGTTTTGACAGAAATTAGTTCTTGCGCGAATTTTGCTTCAGATATATTAACTTTTTATTTCTCAAGAAACTTTCCATGAAGACACTTATTGTCCAAACATGAGTGCCTTCTATAATTTTCTATGACATATTAGCGGCTCAAGAATTTTTGAGGCCTCACGCTAAATGCTAAAATGAAGCCTTACTCTACAGTGCCTATTAAAATTTGAGGCCTTTGACAATAAGAATCTTTTGAAAGCAGAGTGTCTTTTCCTTGGAACAAGTCTTGTTAGTTTTTGAACAATCTTGAAGAAATAAAGAACTCATTTGCATGTGATAATTCTAGACCGTGTTTGTATTTACATATTTCATTTTGGTAGTATCCACTTTTCAACACTTCTTGGTAATATGTTTGATCTCAAACCATCATCCTTGTCATTTTTATTTGAATTCAGATGCTAGCCCCTCTGTTTGTTACATGGGAAAGTTACCTTATTTTTCTTAAGACTTTTTGTTTTCTTAAGACTTTTTGTGGAAACATTTTCCTTAAGACAAAAGTTTCTTTTATTCTTACTAGACTTTTTTACATGCAGTGGTTGTTATTGTGATTGAATTTTGTTGATACAGAGACAAGAACGAGCGAATCTAATGAGTTCATATCAAGAAACAGGTGACATTATGTCTGGAATGATTAGGGAAAAACTGTTAGCAGTATTCAAATACCTTACTGAGAAGAACTTCCAAAAAGCTCGTCACGAGTAAATTCCTCCCCCAAACCATTATTTCTTCTTCATCTTTGAATTTCCAGTGTTAGCTTTTTTTTATTTTATCAATCATTATTTCCTTTTCTCTTTCCGGATAGGTTCGAGTGTGAGTCGGGCCTCTTCTTCGACATCAAGTATTTTGAGGAGCTGGTGGTTAACGGGGATTGGGATGAGGCTGATAGATATCTTTCTTGCTTCACCAAATGGGACGACAACCGTCATTCTATGAAAATGTTTTTTGAAATCAAGAAGCAGAAATACTTTGAGGCATTGGACAAGTGAGTGAGTAATTCTCAGGAATTTTATAGAAGGTTTTTTCCTCTCTTATATGCCATGTTTTTTTGGTCTTCTCAGAATCTTGTTTGTCCTAATTTGCTGAAATTGATTAGGTGCAATTTTCATGAAGCAGCAGATATTCTTATGAACGAACTGAAAGTTTTTTCTGAGTCTGATCAAGAATTAACCAAGGAGATGACTGACCTATTAAAAAATAAAAGGTATGAGTTAAAAAAAAAAAGATCTTGTAATTTTTTCCGATACTTGATGGAATTAGTTTGTGGCTTTTTGTAGGGAACATAGACAACTCACAGGGCATGCTAACATGGAGATCCAAAGAAAGAATCTGATGGGAATGTTGTTCAATAAACTTTTGATAAACCATCCCATTATCAGTGAGAAACTGCAGTTCCCTACCTTAGCAGATTCAACGTTAAAACATCAATTTCTCAAAGGGTAATATGCTTTTCATTAGGGAAAAAAAAAAGGATTAGATATTTGTGTTTTTATTTTTTTTTGGTTTTAGTTGAATTGGATTGATACTCTTTGTAATTTCTAGTATGATTTGTTGAAATCCCAGTCCTGATCTTAAACTGAGAATGCTTATTTGTGAATGATAAACGCAGAAGTCCCAATTATTCTGATGCTAGTTTAGCTTCGCAATCTGCACATTTGGTTCCAGTGGGTCAAATTGAGGTGGGTCAAGTTGAGGTATGTGATCCTAAATCATCGATTCTATATCTGTTTTTGCAGTTTTCTCACAAAGGATTGCTTAGACTGCTTACTACATTTTGTTTCAGCCACTTCAAACCATAGCAAGACCAGTTCCAGATCCCTTGAGCCTGCCGCAGAATAATCTACCAACTATAAATCAGCAGGACGGTAAGCTATTACACTGATTTTTTATACAAGCACACAAAAATTTGAATTATTAAGTACTCAAAAAATTCACCACATTGCCTGGTTTAGGTGCACCTTTGGCGAGCATCAATAATTTTTGTGACATCTCTAACACGCGCCTCTCTGGAATTTCAAACACAGTAAGGCATATACTAGCTATATAACTGCAAAGGGCATAATCTTTTTTCTGACTTGTGTTTCATTTCCACTTTTTACACTGCTATCAATTTCATTTATTTATTTTTTGGAACATTTCACTGCTTTACATTTGTGTCTGGACATTTTGTAGAGGATATTGCCAGCTCCTGGTGAATATGGAAGTAGTCATAGGCTCTTTGATGAAAACGCTGGGATCACCACTTCTGTCGGCACAATTAATCAGGATACCCCTACTTTGTCAAGAATTAGGCCCGAGACTGTGACTAAGGTCAGTTTACTACTTACCCCAAAAAAAAGGTCAGTTTACTAAATCTCCACATCTACAAGAATCTTAATCCAAAACCTGTAGAAAGGCATCCTTTTGGGTATAGCTTGAGTTTACTTTGCAACTAAATGTGAGAATATATTGTATATATGGCTGGATTGTGTATATATGGCATGATTGTGTATCGTAGGAATTAGGAAAGATTGTGGTATAAATAGGAACTTTGTACTACCATGCCTTTGTTAGGACTTAGTTTAAAGGAGGTTAGTTTAAAGGAGGTTATAGGTTCAATTTCCCTTAGGAGAGTTGAATTAAGATAGTGCAAACACTTATGTGCTTTGCCAAAGATGGAGAGATTTTCTCATAGTGCTAATCTACCGGCTAACAACTAACCTTTGCCGATTAAAAAAAATAAGAAATTTGTATTTCCTTTTTGCAGATATAGATTTAGTACTGTATAAACTGATGAACTCTTTGTAAATAAATACAATTGAATATATAAAAACATTCAGAAATCTTACATGGTATCAGAGCCAAGTGCGACACCCTAGCAGAAATCGCAACTGATTCTCTGGTTCTGAGCTTTAGTTCGATCAAAGTTCTCTTTGATTCTGTTCTGGTTCTGTTCACCACCCATCATCACGGTCAAGTTCACCCTCTGCTTCGTCTTGCTTGTGCGGCTCATCTGAGTTCAAATCGCGACCCGTCAACTCGTGACCCACCTGCTTCACTTCACGACTTCGCATCATAGCTTGTTTGGTTCGACCCACCTTGTTCCCTCTGACTCATGACTCATCTGGTTCGCATCGCGAAGTTCTCTGGTTTGAAGTTCTACTTGTTCGACACCTCTCTGTGGTCTCGGAGTCGCAATTGACATCACGATCAGCATCTGCCTTCGTCGTATCGAAACCTACCTGGTTCGCGACTTGTTTCCTCTGTTGCCAACTTGGTTTTGGACGTGCGACGCTTGCTCGATCTCTCTCACTCTGATTCGTCTTCATCTGACTCTACTTGTGACGTCTTGGAGCCCCAGATATTTGGTTTTATTTTGGGATTAGTACACTTGAGCCCCTAATTTTTGTTTATTACACATAAATCCCTCAGTCTGGTCATTACGATGTCTCTTGCTATTGATGAGTGTGCCTTTTGCCACCATTTGAAGTATCACTGTCCTAACAAGGGACGTCTGCCTACCTCGTCTCTACAACAGTCTCAGAATCAGTTTCGTGCTCCTCCCGCCATGCCCAAATTGATTAGCTTCAACATATTCTGTCTACCTCTCAGCCCTCCCCGTTTGCTTCGATTATTTCCTCTCTTCATTCAGATTTGCTTGAGTCCTTTTCAGGTATTTCTTCGTCTGGCTTTTTGACTCTAGTGTCTCTCATCATATGAGTCTCCATCTCTTCTTACTTCAAAACTGTACTCCCCCTCCCTTTCCTATTACTGTTAATGCTGCTAATGGGTCTGGTATGCCTGTTATATTTATTGGGTCTGTCTTACCGTCTGCTCTGTTTGTTATCTTTATTCCATCTGTCCTTTATGTTCCTTAGTTATTTGTCAATTTATTATCTATGAGTAAGCTTGATGTCTCTAGTTTTGATGTTATCTTTTCTTCTTCTATCTGTTCTGTGTAGGATCGGATATCTAAGCAGCAGATTGGGATTGCCCGTAGAGTTGGAGACCTCTATGTGGTGGAGAGCTTGTATCTGCCTATGACAACCTCTCCAACTGCTTTTTCCTCTTTTCAGTTAGATTCTTTGTCCAGTCCTTTCTACTTGTGGCATTCTAGATTAGGACACTTATACCGCTTACGGTCTTTAGCTCAGTCAGGTATATTGGATAAAGTTTTTCCTAGTGAACTTACTGAATGTCGGGGGTGTAAACTTGCCAAAATGACAGCCTTACCTTTTCGTAAAAACACTTCTATATCTAATACATCGTTTTCTTTAGTTCATACTGATGTTTGGAGCCATTCTCCTGTTCTCACCAAAGGAGGTTTTGCATATCATGTGTCATTTGTTGATGACTGCACCCGTTACACTTGGGTTTATCTTATGACTCATAAATCCTATTTCTATCAGATATACCATACCTTTTAGTCTATGATTACAACTCAGTTTGGGTCTACAATTAAAGTGTTACGGTCTGATTTGGGTGGGAAATATTTTAAAAATGAGTTCTGTGAGTATTTGGCCAATTTTGGTACTATTCACCAAACTTCCTGTACAGATACACTTGTCCAAAATGGTCGAGCTGAGTGTAAACACTGTCATTTCCTTAAGACGGCTAGGTCTCTTCTTCTCTCTGCCTCAGTTTCGGCTCCATTTTGGGGGGAGGTAGTTCTTACTGCTGCTTTTCTTCTCAATCGCATTCCTACTCCCCTTCTTTCTGGTCGGTCTCCTTATGAGGCTTTGTTCTCCCAAATTCCTAACTACTCCCTCCTTCGTATGTTTGGGTCTGCCTATTTTGTCCTTCTTTCCCGCAAAGATAGGACCAAACTTAGTGCCCGGTCTGTCCTCTGTGTCTTTTTGGGTTATAGTCCTACTTAGAAAGGCTATCAGTGTTACGACGTTGTTTCCCGTCGTCTTTATGTCTCCCATCATGTTTCTTTTCTCGGACGTCTACCTTATTTTCAACTTCCTCCTATCACTACTCCGGTTTTCAAAGAAGATTTGGTTCACATTGATCTATTTCCTTCTGAGCTTCCTTCTGATGAGTACATCTCTACTATTCCTTCTGAGCCTGTTCCACCTTCTCCACCTTCCACCCCTCATGTTGAGTACCTCTCTATTGACCCCCTGAGGCTATTCCTACTTCTCCTCCTGTTTCACCTCTGGTTACATCTCTTCCTCCGTTGTTAGTTTATTCTTATTGCAAGGCTCCCCCTCTACTAGTTGTCTCTGCCTTGGTTGCTCATTCTTTTGCTTCTGAAGACTCTGACCTTGCTGCACACCGCTATCCTACTCGAGTACGTCGTCCTCCAAACAGGTTGGGTTCGTCTAATACATGTTTTTCTACTTCCTATCATACTTTTTTGTTTGCTATTCATTCTTTTTAAGAGCCTCAGTCTTACAAGGAGGCCTGTCAGGATCCCAATTGGGTTCGAGCTATGAAGGATGAGTTGCCTATTTTTCAGAAAACTAGTACTTAAGAATTGGTTCCTTTGCCTTCTGATAAGAATCTGATTAGTTGCAAATGGGTCTACAAAGTTAAGACTCATTCTGATAGTTTTCTTGAGCGCTACAAGGCTCGCCTGGTTGCCAAGGGTTTTTTGCAGGAGTATGGTATTGATTATGAGGAGACCTTTGCTCCTGTTGCTAAGATGACTATTGTTCGTACTTTGATATCTGTCGCTGCTGTTCGCCATTGGCCTCTTTATCAGATAGATGTTAAGAATGCTTTTCTTAATGCTCATCTCGCTGAGAAAGTTTACATGCGTCCTCCCCCTGGCCTTTACCATTCCTCTAGACAGGTTTGTCGTCTTCGACTTGCTCTATATGGTTTAAAGCAATCTCCACGTGCTTGATATGATCGCTTTCAGACTGCTGTTACTGAGCTTGGATTTCATCTTTCTACTTCTGACTCTGCTTTGTTTCGGAGACATACCTCGGCTGGTTTTGTTGCTTTCTTACTATCTGTGGATGATATAATCATTACTGGCTCTGACTCTTCTGCTATCTTCGAGGTCAAGCAGCATTTTTTCCACACCTTCGAAATGAAGGGTTTGGGTCCATTGCGGTATTTTCTTGGTATTGAGGTTTGTTCTTCTCCAAAGGGCTATTTTCTGTCTCAGGCTACGTATGCTAATGAGGTCATTCACTATGCTGGTCTGACTGATGCTAAGGTTTCTGATACCCCTATTGAGCTTAATGTGAAGCTCACGTCTACTGATGTAGTCCCTTTGGATAATCCCACTTTATATCGCGAGCTTGTGAGTTGTTTAGTTTATCTGACTGTCACTCGCCCTGATCTTGCTTATGCTGTTCATGTGGTTAGTCAGTTCGTTTCTAATCCTCGCTTTACCCATTAGGTTGCTTTGGTTCACATTCTTCGCTATTTCCGAGGATACCATCTTTCAGGGCTTACTGTTGTCCTCTATTTCCTCTTTAGACTTGGTGGCCTATGCTGATTCTGATTAGGCTTGTGATGTTAATGATTGCAAGTCCATCACCGGTTTCTATATGTTTCTTGGCGATTCCTTGATCTCTTGAAAAAGTAAGAAACAAACTGTTGTTGCTCGCTCTATTGCCGAAGCTGAGTATCGTACTATGGCTCATGCTACTGCTGAGCTTGTTTGGCTTTGTTGTTTTCTCTCTAATTTGGGTGTACCTTAGTCTTCTCCGACCTCTCTCTATTGTGACAACCACGGTACTATTCAGATTGCTCACAATACTATCTTCCATGAACGGACAAAACATATTGAGATTGATTAGCACTTCGTCCGACAGTGTCTGCAGCTGGGCTCTATCTCGCTTCCTTTCGTCTCCTCAGCTTTGCAACTTGCGGACTTCTTCACTAAGACTCACACTACCGCTTGGTTTCAGTTTGTTCTTGGCAAACTCTCAGTGTTTTCTGCTAAAATACCTTGAGTTTGAACGGGGGTGTGAGAATATATTGTATATATGGCAGGATTGTGTATATATGGCATGATTGTGTATCGTAGGAATTAGGAAAGATTGTGGTGTAAATAGGAACTTTGTATTTCCTTTTTTCAGATATAGATTTAGGGCTATATAAACTGATGAACTCTTTGTAAACAAATACAATTGAATATACATAAACATTCAGAAATCTTACACTAAATTCTGTAAATCCATACGTTTGGCGTTTTGACAAAATTTATCATTTTAAAACTTTTGGCGTATCAGGTCATAGTTTTCTGTTATCTTGTACATTTTATCGACAAGAATCTTCATCCATAAATTGTTTTGATAGTACTTTTGAAGTAACAAATTGGTTTGATTATCCAAAACCAGGACATGAGGAACAATGTGAATCCTAAATTAGATGAAGTCCCACCAAACAAGAGGATGAGGCTCAACGTGCTTAGTCGACCTAATCAAATTCGGTCCTTGATAGTCTCTGAACCTCCAGAAACAGATAAGGTATGATTTCATTGGACCTTATTGTTCATGTAAGAAAACTTACTTCTTATTCTCTTCTCACATGACTAATGCAGATCACAAGGTTGATCTACACAAATTCTGGTATGGCTTTTCTAGCATTATCATCAAATGGCATTCAAATGTTCAGGAAGTTGCCAAAATCCGATACAAACCCAGACAGCAAGGTAAACGTTTCCTGTCTATATGAAGCAAAATTGTAAAAAACATAAATAAAAAGTGATGATTATTATGAACTGTCTCATGGTGCAGGCAAAAACCGTGCATCCCTTTCCATCATTGTGGAAGCCACGTGCGGGAAAACAAATGGTAAATGACTTTCCCAGCATCGACTGTTTTGCCTTGTCTAGCGATGAAAATTTTCTCATGTTAGCATCTGGAGGCTCAATGGCCTTGTTTGACACTACAGGCTGTGAGGTATTCTACAAAACAAACTAAAATGATGCTTGGGAGTGGTGTTAACTGTCCTCTGTTTTACATTTAGTGGTATCAAGAAAATGTTAATCTTCCCTTCAATTTGGTTTCTTCCTGTGGCATGAAGAAATATTGGAAGTGTGCTTTAAATCTTCCCTTACGTTGTTTGTTTGGTTACACTGACCATTTCCTAATGTTGGATAATCACAGACTAAGGGTTTCAGTTGCCTGGCAACTGCAACATGTCTGCTTTTCCACCCTGAAGACAACAATATCATTATTGTAGGCATGGATGATTCAACAATTCAGATATTTAATGTGCATTTGTCTAAGGTATGATATTATGTATATAAACATGAAATGTTATTTGTTTTAGTTCAAAGAGGATAACCAAAAATAAAAACTTTGGTAGGTTAAATTCAAGTTTGCTGGTCACTGTAGAAGAATCACTGACCTAGCCTTTTCCACTAAGCTGAATGTACTTGTTTCTTCTGCAGCAGATGCTGAGGTTCAAAATTTAATTTTTTATCTTGCTCTGTGGATGCATATTTAAATCTGCTATTAATTTGAATGACATGGAGTTTGATTTTGCAAACAAATGTTTTTTTATTTGTTAAATCCAGATTATAGTGTGGGATTACAGTGACTGTAAGTTCATAGAAATGAAGAAGCGTAGCTTCTTGTGGTTTCAAGATGAGAGCATACTCAGATCACTACTGTGGGACACCCAGGTTCAGTTTCATCAAGATCAGAAACACTTCCTTGCGGTGACTGAATTGAAATTTGCCATATATACAACAGAGCTAGAATGTAAAAACCAGGTATCTTCATTTAAAAGACACCAGGTATTGTGGTTATAATTTTAACTGTGTGGGGGTGGATTCCAGGTTATCAAATGCTTTTGTTTCTGCATTGCCAGAGGCGTCTCCCATTGGATCTGTCAAAAATGATTGTCCATGCAACATTTTCATGTGATACTCAGTTGGTGTACATCGCGATTAAGAACGGAACTGTTGCCATGTTTTCTTTTTCAAATCTCCAACTATTATGTGAGATTCTTCGTGATGCTTATCTTCCGTCCAATATCAGGTATTTGATGTATTTAACAAACTGTGTCTGTTAAGATGTGTGTCCTCAGTCCTCACTTCACCGGTGTAGCTATTCTGTTTAAAATAGGTCATCAATCAGCATTCAATGCCTGATTATAAGCTAGTAACTGTGACAAAAACTATTCATGTTTCGTTAAAATTTTTTAGTCTTAATCATTGGATAAAAATTCCTGTGAGGTGTAATTTAGTAGTAATTCACGGCTTTAGAAATTCCAAAATGATTTGCCAAACAAGCGCGATAAAAGCCTCTCCTTCTCCATAACATTACATACACTCTAGAATCTTTTGGGGCATTATCTATCTTCAACATTTCTTCGGATCTTCTTCTTGCCAATTATTTCCCAACATTCCATGACGGTGTCCTAGGTCATCAAATAATACTATATCCTTTGAAATTATTTTGAATCAGGGTTGTTTCATTTTTCAATGTGTTATGGTTTTGGGATTGGCCTGCATTCATGGTGATTGAACTAGCATATATATATATGATGTGGTCATAAGCAATATGT
Source organism: Camellia granthamiana (assembly GCA_036172215.1). Taxonomy (NCBI): domain Eukaryota; kingdom Viridiplantae; phylum Streptophyta; class Magnoliopsida; order Ericales; family Theaceae; genus Camellia; species Camellia granthamiana. The sequence continues at coordinate 10,012,643 of CM069916.1, forward strand.
GGGCCAAATTACAAAATTGCGTAGCTTACGTGATTGTTGGCAACAATCCTAACTCTTTTTTTTCTTCTTCTTTCTTATTCTCTCTACAGTTCTCATGCATACCCAATTGTGATTGCTGCACATCCGCAAAAACGCAACCAGATTGCATTAGGATTCAGTGATGGAAGGGTTATTGTAATTGAGCTACCTGAGTCTACAGCTCAACAACAGGTCGCGCCCTCACCTGTTAAGAGTGAGTCAACAAGAAGCAAAACTCATACTGCACAACAAATGGTAGGTTCTAGTTCAGATAAACCCCATTAACCTGATCAAGACCTTGTTTGGTTATTCAAGTTAGATTTAGTATTAGTTTATATAAAAGGTTACATGTATAGTTTACTCCAAATGTACATCAAACAATTTTGAGCAAAAAATCTGTATGTCAAATTATGTAGTATTATGATCAATTGATTGCCTGTCAATTTCTTCAGAATGCTGTAGAAATAATTAATGTATAGAAAAATAGAGAAAGAAAATAAATTGTATGTATTATTGATTGATATTCAATATATATTGTATATTACAAATGGTGAGGGGCTCCTTATATAGGAGAAGTTTACAATAGTGGACAATTGATAATGGACAATTCATGATGGAAAGCCACCGAAAGCAAAGACACTAATCTAAAGCCTAATGCACTAACATATAATATTCTAACAGCCCCCCTCAAACTCAAGGGGGATAGGAACCAACTAACTTGAGTTTGGAGAGAGTAACAAAACAGGAAAAAAATCTGACAAATAAAATAAAAATGGATAGGAGACACTGTATGGTTGTGTTAGACCGTTGTAGAAGACCATATGGTTATGGCAGACCGATGTAGAAGACAGTTTATGGGGTCATGTCGGACCGTTGTAGAAGATAGTTTATGGGGTCATATCGGACCGATGTAGAAAACAGTTTATGGGGTCATGTCGGACCGTTGTAGAAAACAGTTTACGGGGTCATGTCGGACCGTTGTAGAAGACACTATATGGCTGTGTCGAACCGTTGTAGCAGATAACCGAAATCAATGTCGGGACAGTTTACCGAGTCTTGTCGGACCCATATAGGAGCTGACCGGAATCAATGTCGGGACAGTTTACCGAGTCTTGTCGGACTCATATAAGAGCTAACCGGAATCAATGTCGGGACAGTTTACAGAGTCTTGTCGGACTCATATAGGAGCTAACCGGAATCAATGTCGGGACAGTTTACAGAGTCTTGTCGGACCCATATAGAAAATACACTGTATGATTGTGTATATAGGCTGCCCAAAAGATATACATGTAAATATATATCGAGCCCTCAAAAGTTGCACCCTCAAAAGGCTTGCTCAATAAAAAGGCGTGCCCGACAGAATTCTTCGAGCGGCGAGCCATCAAAAGGCGCGCCTGATACGCGGCGAGGCACGTGACCAACAGAGTGTCTTGTCGGCCTCTTTGTCTTTGTTGATATAAACCGAAGCGAAGGCTTAGGCTTGTAAGCATAACAAACCAGCTGAAACCGCTTCGTTCTCTGAGAGCTTGTCTCTAAGAGCTGCAAACCCTGAAACACTCTGCAACCAACCCTGAATATGGCCTCTTCTTCCCGTTCAGCTACCCAGAACATAGCCTCTTCGTCCCGTGGTCTTACTCTCTTTCCCGACCTCAACGAGGCCACAACCCAGAATATGGCCCTTGAACCTCAACCAAGCACCCCTGGGCTAAGTGCCCCTGGACCAAGCGCCCCTGGGTTTACGCCGTTGAACTTTCCAATGTTGTCAGTTGAGCAGATAATGGCTGCTCAATCTGATATTGAGGCCAATCATTATACTCTGAAGTCATGTGTTGAGACAATGACGACGGTCAACAACCTGTCGCACCGGCTTCAGAGTAGAACAAATGAGGTGCAGCAGGTAAAAGCCCAACTGGCTCTGCTCTAGAGCATGTATACGGATGCCCGAGCAGAGATATGTGTGCTGAAGGCAGAAAATAAGGAACTGAAGCGGAAGGCCACCGTGATGCTCAGATTTGGAGGGCCGCCATATGTGACGGTTGAGGAGCAACGAGAAGTGAACGTGCTTGGCGGCGTGGGAAACACGGAGGCAGCACCGGCAAGGGACGCCCAAGACAAAGGCAAAAAGAAGAGAACAGCTGAAGAGGTGAAAAAATAAGGCCGGGTTTTGTGGTGGTTATGGGTTGTGGTTGTTTGCGGTTTGTTTTTTTTTTTTTTTTTTTTTTTTTGTAAAATGGTGATCGGGTTTGATCCCCGACAGGAATAAAATAAGATTGGTGTGCAAATCTGAATGGTATGAATTTGATTTAAAAAAGATTAAAAAATAATGTGAAGAGTAGTTGAAATCAGTAATGGGGTTTGGAATAGTTTTTTTTTTTTTTTTAAATAATAATAATAATAATAATGGGAAAGCATGTGCGCTGGTAGAGGGAAGTGGACAGATTGACAAGTTAGTGATGTTTAATTGAAATAAAAGAAAGAGTGGGTAAAAGGTGAAAAGAAAGTTTAAAATAAGAGGAGAGAATGGGACAAGGCCATGTGAGTGCATCAGTTGCTTTAAAGAAAAGTTTAGCGGGAATAGTGTGGGAATAGTGTGTTTGGTGAGAAGAGTGAGAGAGAAGAAAACCCAGATTCACCCCCATTGCCCCCCAAATCCATGGCTGCCATGAACAGTCCCGAAACCCAGTTCTGCATTCCACAGATTTCATCCACTGCCGCCATAATCAATTTCTTCGATGCACTTTATTTCGGGTTCACCAAAGAAGGCATGGGTGGGTGGAACTGAAATAAAATAAAATATGGTGATATGGGTTTCTACAACCATTGTTTCACCAAAGAAAAATACAGCTGTTGTCCACCCATCCCAGCAAGCACCACATGAGAGAGAGATAGCGAAGGTAACTGGATCTAGATATATCTAGAGCACTTCTTGTCTAAGTGGTCTCCGGTAGGCGAAGTTCACCTGGTTTCGTAGTGCCGGCATCGCTATAGTGAGCGTGGCAAACCCAGTCTGAATGATAAGCCCACAATATTGCGCACCGTACAACGGGGCCGTGAAGTCCACTCAAAGTCGTCGGAGAATCTCCGACTCCAGTAACATCCTGATCATGATCTGAGAACAAAAGTGAAGAATGAAGCCTGTACCAAGCAGCCTTCTCTCTCTCCATGCCTGGGCTTCTGTTTTGATCAACCCTGTGAGAAAGATCTATTTTATTATGTGTTGGGTCTATGAGCAGCCTGGAAAAGCGTGGTCTTCGTTGGCAGCCATTGTAAAGGCAGAGAAGAGCTCAGTTATGGAAGAAGGTATGTGCAGAGAAACAAGCGGAATAGATTGAGGTCCGGCGGGCGGCCAAGGCGAGGTTGCCGCCCGCTGGTGAAGCGAAAATAGTAGGTTCTAAACCCGCTCTGATACCATGTAGAAATAATTAATGTATAGAAAAATAGAGAAAGAAAATAAATTGTATGTATTATTGATTGATATTCAATATATATTGTATATTACAAATGGTGAGGGGCTCCTTATATAGGAGAAGTTTACAATAGTGGACAATTGATAATGGACAATTCATGATGGAAAGCCACCGAAAGCAAAGGCACTAATCTAAAGCCTAATGCACTAACATATAATATTCTAACAAATGCCTTCACCTAGTTTTATTTATCTAAAAGAATCTGCTAGCATATGGTGGATCTAAGCTTCTACAAGCCAAGTGGTTTCGGTGTTCTTGCCATAATATTGCATTTTTATGTTTTCTAAGTCTATGTTTGGATTAATTTGTGAAGGGAGAGAAAAACAAAGAGAAAAGACAAATAAAAAGAAGAATCTCCATTTATCTTCTCTTTCCTTTTACTTTCCCTCAATAAGTCACTGCACAAATATTCCAAGATCCAAACATAAAAGGAAAACAGTTGTTGGCCATGAGTGACTAACAACAGTTCACATAGAAGGTTGCATGTATATTGTACTCCAAATCTGCATCAAGTGGCATACACCCATACAACTCTGAGCAGAATCTCTGTATGTCGAATTATGTAGTATCATGATAAAACAAGTTTCTTTTCAATTTCTTCAGAATGATTCCTTGTTTTATTTTTTTTTCTAAAAAGAAGGGAGAAACATTGTCCGGTTTACTTTTGTATGTGCACATTTTGTAGACGATGTTGCCAGCTCCTGGTGAAGCTGGAAGCAGTCGTCCATCCTTTGATGCAAACGTCGAGATCACGAGTGGTGGATTAGCATTGCAATCTTCTCATTTGGTCCCAGTGGGTTGTCAAATTGAGGTATGATCCTAAATAATTGATTCTATATCTTTTTGGTAGTTTTCGTGCAAAGGATTGCTTAGACTGCTACTACATTTCGTTTCAGCCACGGCAAACCATTGCAAGACCAGTTCCAGATCCCTTGAGCTTGCAGCAGCATAATCTACCAACTATAAATCAGCAGGGAGGTCAGCTAAAACACTGATTTCTTGTTAATAATTAAATATTTTGAATTATTACCTACTCTAAATTTACCACATTGCCTGGTTTTAGGTTCACCTTCTACGAGAATCAACAAGAGGGGAGATTCGAAGTGCTTAGGCATCCTAATCAAGTTCGGTCCTTGACAGTCTCTGAACCTCTGAAAACAAACACGGTATGACTTTATTGGTCCTTACTGTTCATGCAAAGAAAAAAGTTACTTCTCATTTTGTTTTCGCTTGATTAATGCAGATCATGAGGTTGATCTACACGAATTCTGGTACAGGCCTTCTAGCATTAGACTCAAAGGACACTAATCTACTCTGGAAGTGGAGAAAAGATGACGTGGACATCAAGGTCAAGGCTTCACATCTTTGATATGAAATTATTCATCTTTTGGCCAATAAAATTGGAAAAAACAAAAAAACAAAACTTGTCACATGGTGCAGGCAACAATCATGTATCCCCCTCAATTATGGGAGCCGGAAGCAAGAAAAAAAATGAAAAATGACTTGCCTGACATTGAACCCAAAGACCCCATCAACTGTTTTGCCTTGTCCAACAACGATAATTTTCTCATGTCAGCAACTGGAGGGGCAGTTACCTTGTTCAACACAAAAGACTCTAAGGTATTTAACAAAACTAACTAAACTGATGCTTGAGAGTGGCTTAATTAACCGTCCTCTGTTTCACTGAGGGTATAAAGAAAAATGTAACAAAAACATATTGAATTTTTTTTTGGCATCAAAATCATATTGATAGTTTTAATGTTGTTTGGCTTGGACTGACCATTCCCAAATGTTAGATTTCACACAGAAACTGGCAGATTTCATGCGCCCGCCACCCGCAGCAACATGTCTACTATTCCACCCTGTAGACAACAATGTCATTATTGCTGGCATGGAAGATGCAACAATTCAGATATACTACATTCGATTGGATGAGGTATGATATCATGTGTATATGCGTGAAATTATATTGTTGGAGAGAAAATCTAGCATGCTGGTTCGGAAATGAATTTTTTTTTAAAAATAATATATATATATATTTGTAGGTTAAGTTCAAGATTGTGGGTCACTCTAGAAGAATCACTGGCCTAGACTTTTCCACTAAGCTGAATGTACTTGTTTCTTCTGCAGCAGATGCTGAGGTATAAGGCTTTTTTTCCCCCTCTTCTGTAGACGCATATATAAGCTATTAATTGTTGTGATGGTAAGCCCCTATTTTGGATGTTGTGGATTCTGATTTTGTATACATTTTTTTTAAAAAAAAATTGTTAAATTCAGATTATTGTCTGGAAGTACATTGATGATGAAAAGTGGATACAAAAGAAGAAGATTAATGTCTTGCAGTTTGAAAGAGGAGGAAGAAGGGCACCCAAATCGCGACTGTTAGACACCCAGGTTCAGTTTCACCAAGATCAGAATCACTTCCTTGCCGTGAATGAACGGAGAGTCGCCATATTTAATACAACAGAGCCAGAAAGTAAAAAGCAGGTATTCTTCATTCGGAGTACAAGTAATTGTGGTTGTAATTTAATCTGTTTTCTAGGGAGGTAGAGTTTCTGAGGTTATCTAATGCTTTTGTTTTTGGATTTCAGAATTGCCAGCAGCTGCAAGAATTCTTTTCAAATATTAATCATGCAACGTTTTCATGTGATGGCCAGTTGGTGTACATTGCCTTGGAGGATGGAACTGTTATCGTGCTTTCTGCTTCAAATCTTGAACGACTATGTTTGATTAGTCGCTATGCTTATCTTCCATCCAATGTCAGGTATTTGAATTTTTTATGTATTATTGCCAAACTCTGTTAAGATGTGTGCCCTCGTATAGCTATTCTGTTGAAATAGCATTGTTCACCTTGAGATGTGACAAAAGTTTTTCATGTTCCCCCATGTGTTTTCTGGAAAATGAAAATAGAAAATAGAAAACAAAAACAGAAAACGAAAACACAATCAGACAGGCCCATAATGTCTCTTTTATATGACATTCTAAAGAAGCTTGCTTTTGCATATCATTATATAAAATTTCTATGAGATGATGTAATTTCGGAATTCATGACTCCAGAAATTCCAGAATGATTTGCTAACCAGCGTGATAAAATCCTCTTCTTCTCTATAACATTCTTCCCAATGTTTCATGATCATGTCCTAGATAATCATGTAATACCCAAATTGTTTGAAATGATACTAATTTTGGGGTTAATTTTTTTTAAAAACTTTTTGGAATTGGCTTTCATTCATTCATTGTGCTTGAAGTTACCTATGAGTTTAAGCAAGCATGCTGCATATAGATATTGTATCCATTAGCAGTACTCAAGTCAAATTATCATATGCTTTGCTTACGTGATTGTTAAATTATGACCCTAACTCTTTCTTCTTCTTCTTTTATCTGCAGTTCTGATAAATGCCCACTTGCAATTGCTGCACATCCACAAGAACGCAGCCAGTTTGCATTAGGATATACAGATGGAAGTGTTATTGTAATTGAGATACCCGAATCTATAGCTCAACAAAAGATTGTGCTCCCACCTGTTGAGAATGAGTCAACAAGAAGCAAAACTCCTACTGCACAACAAATTGTTGGTTCTGGTTCAGACACACGTCCATCAGCCTGATTGAGGCTTTGTTTGGTTACTGAACTTGGATTTAGTGTCATTTTAATACACAATGTATAGTTTACTCTCCAAATCACATCAAGTGGCATAGACCAAATCAATTTTCAGCAGAATCTGCTTATGTCAAATTCTGTTGTATGTTATACAATAGTATCATGATCAAATGGCCTGAAAATTTCTTTAGAATGCCTTCTCCTTTTTATTTTTTCTAAAAAAAATTGGAGAAAAACTAAGGAATCTGCTGCTAGCATGGTGGATCTTACTATATTGCATTTTTACGTTTTCCTGTTTGGATTTTGGATTTTGTGGACGGAAGAGAAAAGCAAAGAGAAATGATAACTTCTTTTTATCTTCATTTATCTTTTTCTTACCTCCTTAAAAAAAACAAATGTTGTTTGTGATGAAGAGCATCATTTTGTTATGTCAAAGATTATTTTTTATGATTGATTATGTATCTGTATAGTTATTAATATATAGTTATTTGTCTACTGGTGGAAAAAAATCATAGCAATCCGTCTTTTGAATTACCAGAGGAGCCTCTACTTGTTGAGGAGCCGAACTTAGATGGGCCCAACAGAACATGGAGGAATCACATTCATTCTTTTAAGACGGACTTGAGCCATAACTTAATGTCTGTTTCAGTTTCTTTAAAAAAAATTCTCACTGAATCAATGTGTTTTATCATTGAATATAAAATGAACCCACAAGCTTTGTTATTTGCAGAGCTTAATCAATGAAGGGATTTGAACCATAACATGAATATAAACATTCAAAGTCTTCTTCTGGTGGATATAAATAAATAAAAAAAATAAAAACTTTTTAAGAATGTTGTATACAGTAGTAGTTTATTAATTATGTGGGCTAGCCCCTGCCAACTAATACTTAACCATCATGTCAGATTGTTGGTCTGGGTGGCCCTGTATCAAGATGGGCCTGGCCCAGCCCAAGTATGCACTCCTGGGCCTTATGCAAAGCAACTTTGACCCAACTTTTAGAGGGATTACGGAGTTTTGACTTGAAATCTTCTTTGGAAATAACTTGAAAGTGGAGATGACAATTTCTCCCGCTCTACTCCACCCTGATTCTTCCGACCTTGCTGAGGAAGCAAGGCGTGGATGAGTTATTATGGGTGTTGCTTCCCTTGCCTTATTCTACTCCGTGTCTCTCTGATTATATTTATTAAATATATTTATATGTATATAATATATATCATTTTTTATAAATATAATAATATTAAAAATTACACTTAGGCTTTATTTGAGATAAACTAAAAAAGTCATAAAAAAGTTAAAAAGTTTATACTATTTAAGGGTAACTTGTGAGAGAAGCCACTATTGAATTCAAATATCTATAAAGTCAAAAAGTTAAAAGTCAAAAGGATAAAATTATCATTTTAATTTTATTACACATCTTTTTGTAAAAAGTCAAAAAGTTATCTCAAACATAAATATTTTTTTCTCTACTTTTTTAATTAAAAAGTCAAAAAATACACTTATATAACACATTCAAAACAACTACTTATTTATTTCTCATCTTACATCTATATTTGCTTAAGGGGTCCATATAACTGTGTTGCCTGCCGTATTTTGCTTATTCTAAACAGATAGCAATTAGAAAGACGACTCTATTTTCCTCTATATAATAAGGAAAAAAATCCAAACCCCTTTGGGGGTCACCCCCACAACCCCCACAGGCTTCTCATTGGCCAGTTTTTTTTTTTTCTTCCAATCATCAACCCCACGTGTCTGTAAGAGTGATGGGATTAGTGATTGAGGGGGTCTCAATCACTGCCCATATAATAATTAAGTATTGGATCTTACAATAGAATATGACTTTCCCCTAGAATCTAAGTGCCGTTTTGGCAACTTCCCAAAAACGCCACGTTTTGAGCAATTTTCCCAAAACGCCACCCTTGCAAAAACGCCACTATACCCATTTGGGAAGACCCAAAAAAGCTACTTACAAATTTACCAAATTACCCTTTGAAACATTATAATTAATTAATTCAAAAAAATGTTGACATGCAAAAAGTAAGGATATTTTGGTCATTTTAGAGTGATGTGACACTTTTAAAAAATATTAAACTAAAAAGTAAAAAAGTCAGCTTTTTACCAACTTCCCAAATCACTTCCAAAAAAATCAAAAAGTTTGGTAAAAAGTCAAAAGCCAACTTTTTACCAATTTTCCAAAACACCCCCACGCCTTTGTTTTGAACTTAAAAAAGTGCATAATGACTATTGGTGCAACCATTCCAATTTCCCATCTCATTGCTCCATGTCCTTCCTTTTTTTTCTTTTTTTTTTTAAACTAGTGGTAATCCGTGCTATGTACAAGATTTTATAAATTAAAAAAAAAAAATTTATTATAATTATCTTGAAATAATTTAATATTTTATCTTGTGGTATACATGAAATTTATAAGTTAACTTTTATGTTTATAACTTTTTGAATTATTAGTTAAAAAAAATTAAAATATATATAGATATATAAATATATTTAGTGTAATTTTGATAATTTGTATTAAAAAAAAGTTAAACCTAATTAAATGAGATTAACTGAGTTATGACATATCTCTTCTTGTTATGAAAATATACAAATTTAAAAGTTATAATTAAAACCAATATGTAATTTTATTATTAAATATAAAGTGAAGTGATATTTAACAATAATTAATATGATGTTTCTATTATTAATCCAATAATTTAAGTTACATTTCTTTTGATTTCAATTTCATAACTAAAAATACAATACTAATATAATACACACACGGATTTCTAGTCTTTATGAATAAGAAGGTTTCAAAATATTTTCAAACTTTCATCATTTTCTTTTTATATTTTTTTATCTAATTTGATTTGATTTGATTTTTTTTTCCCATCATTTTCTAGTCTTTTCTTTTTATATTTCATCATTTTCTTTTTATCTATTTTTTTAAATCTAAATGTGAATAAAAATTTTGATTTGATATAAATTATTTTAACTTTTTCTTTAATTTTTTTTATCAATTTTTAAAAGAACTTTCATTCTTTCACCAATATTTTCTCCTTTCACCATTTTTGATTAAGTGTGTTTGGTTTGAATTTTTTGGATTAAATTTTTTGAAAATTGAATTTTTTGGTTTTCGTATTTTTTTGTTTTTAGTGAATATTTTTAACATTTTAATATTTTTTTTACTTTTTTAGATGCACCTTACCGAGATGTATCTAAAAAGTAAAAAATTTGTGAAAAAATATTTTAAAAAATTAATAAATACATAAAAATACAAAAAATGTACTGAATTCTCTTTTTTTTTATTATTATATATTTTTGGTATTTAGTGAATTTTTAAAAGATTTTTTTTTTTCACAATTTTTTTACTTTTTAGGTATATTTATGTTAGGTATGTTTAAAAATTAAAAAAATTGCTTAAAATATTAAAAAAATTCAGTAAAAACAAAAAAAAAACACGAAAAATAAGAAAGTAGAATTTTCTGAAAAGTGTTTTTTGAAAACTCTAACCAAGCAATCTTATAATTTGATAAAAAAAATATATTAAGGGTTGAAGATTCTCTTAATTTGAATCATAGTGAAATAACATCTTGAAATAGTCAAAATTTGAGCATGTAGTTGGTTGAAATATATAATTTAATTAATTTTCTTCTTATATTTGTATAAAAATTGACACTTATGACTACATCATTATAAGTTGGATTATGAAAAAAAATTTAGGGTGTCAAACATTTTTCATTTGTAAATATCCTACATATTAAAAAATGAAAAAAAAAAGAAAAAGAAAAAAAAATGTGTAGCTGTTTTATATTTGTTTATTAGTTTATTTTGATGGACATAAACAATTGATGTTTCAATTTAAAAAACTAAAAAGTAAAAAAAAAAAATAGATGGGGGTTTTTAGAGATAAAAGAAACCATCTAAGAGTATCTCCAACCCTGAACTTCTTTTGTCATCAAATTTGATGAAAAAAATGATGCTTTCCTCAATTTGATACCATTGGCTCCAATGTTTCACTTTTTATCAAATTTGCTCCGGGGACAACCAGTTGGTCGACCGGTAAGAGGAATTTTTTTTTTTTTTAACTGTTTGAACCAATTTTTTTGAACTGTTTGAACCCTGTGGTGGTTGATCGGCCGGTCGACCGACTGGTCGACCGGTAAGTAAAAAAAAAAAAAATATATATATATATTTTTTAACTGTTTGAACTTTTTTTTGGAACTATTTGAACCTTTTGGTGGTCAACCAGTTGGTCAACCAGCCGGTCGACCGGTTCGTCTCCCCCAACGGTCATGCACAGTGTTTTGGTGAAATGCGGAGCCTGTCCTCACTTTGGTGAAACGTTTGGTGAATACTTAATTTGATATCAATTTGGTGAAACCGTTGGAGCTCCAAACAGTGCTTTTTTCACCAAATTTTAAATTTGATGACACGTTTGGTGAAGCGTTGGAGATGGTCTAACTCTTTTATATACTATTAAGATGGACTATTTCAATTTAAAAAATTAAAAAGTAAAAAAAAAAATAGATTGGGTTTTATAGAGATAAAAGAAATCATCTAACTCTTCTATATACTATTAAGATGGACTGTTTTAATCACATAAAAAAATAGAAATTATATTTAGATATTATCCCTATATATTATGCTATTATATACAACTATAGTTGTAATAAATTAACTATAATATGTATAAAAAGTTATATTAAGCATTCATTTTCAATTAATTGAATTATAATTAACAAATTAACAAATAGCAGTAATGGTCTAATATGATAGAAAGAGAATAAAAATAAAGAACACAATGCTATTTAAAAGGTTTAAATTTACCTAGTTATACAAAAATCTAATGTTATAGTAAAATCTTGAATTCTCAATAAATTTTCACATATTTCATAAAATAAAATGACAGAAAATATAAAAAAAATTTGATACCCATTTTTTTTAACTTCAATTTTATGGTTTTCACTGAATAAAATAAAATCCGATCAAAATTTTTGGCATGAAATGGACATATATACTTCGATTGCAACCATAATCACTAATAATTCTTCTCTACAATGCAAATCTATAAACAAACACATAAACCTCACTAAAACCAAAACCAAAACCAAAACCAAAACCAAACCAACAGTAGAAAAAGAAAATCACACAGGAAAAAAATCAAATTAAAAAACTAAATAAATTTATAGAGTGTGAGAATGTTACCTCCAACAACTTAAACCTTACCGAACCCAATCCGTTAGCTCTTTTGTCAGTGCCCGCGAAATTTAGGAGTTGAGATGACTAATCAGATTATTCTTTAAATAAGATTTAAAAATTGATTAATTTGTCTCATTAAGAGATTTGAAATTTTGATATATATACATCAGAAAAATAAATAATTATATTACTAAATTATAATTCAAATGTAGATATTGTCATATTTTTTTTAGATCCATATCTAAATTCTTATCTTTTTTATTTTTGTGTGGTTTCTCGTCGGGGGCTTTTTTTTTCTTTAATTTATTTAAGATGGAGTTGTGGGTATCTATTTTTTTTTTTAATTTAATTTATCTGTGGTTTTTATTTGTTTTTAATTATTATTATTTAGGTAAGTTGTGATGTGAGTTAGACATGTGATAGACATGTGAGTTTTATTAATTTAAAGTATAATGGTGGGAGATATTTTCAAATTAGATTTGTTTAAATAAACTTTAAAGATTTTTAAAATTTAAAATTGGATATTGAGATGCAAAAGAAAGATTTTAACTGAATAAATAAAAATCAAATTTATTAATTTTATCTGTTTGTATATCTGATTTTTAATTTTTTCTTTTGTTATGTTATAATATAACACATAAAATATAGATAGATATTTACAACTTTCATAAAAAATATTATCTGATTTTTTCGAGAAGATAGAAGGAATGCAAGTTTTAATATTTTTTTTGGATTTATATCTAAATTCTTATATTTTTTTTTATTTTTGTGTTGTTTCTATTTTGGTTTTTTTTTTTCAATTTATTTAAGATGGAGTTGTGGGTATCTATTTTTTTTAATTTAATTTATCTGTGGTTTCTATTTATTTTTAATTATTATTATTTAGGTAAGTTATGATGTGAGTTAGATATGTGATAGACATGTAAGTTTTATTGATTTAAAGTATAATGGTGGGAGATGTTTTCAAATTAGATTTGTTTAGATAAACTTTCAATTTTTTTTTTTTTTGTTATGTTGTAATATAATATATAAGATATAGATAGATATGTACAACTTTAATAAAAAAATATTAATTGATTTTTTGGGAAAGAGAGAAGGAATGCAAGTTTGATTTTTTTTTTTTAGAAATCGGTGAGAGAGATTAAGATGGAGAGATTATGAAATATTTTTGTTATTAAATAAATAAATCAGTCAATATTTTTTTAATCTATTTTATAAATTAAAAAATCAATAATTTTAGAAAATTGATTAATTTGTCCCATTAAGTGATTTAAAATTTTGATAGATATACATTAAAAAAAATAGATAATTATATTACTAAATCATAATTCAAATTTAGATATTGTTATATGTTTTTGAGATCCATAGCTTCTTTATTTTTGTGTGTAACCATAATGCATGAGAGAAATTGAAAATGGTGCTACAGTAATTATGAGAGAAGTCAAAAGGGTTTGTGGGTTGGGAGAGGTTTTTTTTTTTTTTTTTTTTTTTTTGTTAAATCAAAAAATTAGAAAATTAGGATTAGGATATTGGAGCTCTCACAAAGCTTGTAGATTAGAAACTCATTTTTCCTTATATAATACTAGCATATCACCCGTGCTATGCACGGATTGTGTTTACAATTATCTATATATGTGAATTGCGATTTTTAAATATATTTTTTATTTTTTAAATGTCTTATTTTTTTCCTTTTTATGTTATATTAAAGTTTATTATTTTAATAATAATTATATGTGTTGGACTTTTCAAGGAATTAAATGTCTTTTTTTTTATTATTATATTATATTAAAGTTTAATATTTTGATAATAATCATATGTGTTGGACTTTTCAAGAATTTTTTTTATGCTTGTTCTTAATACATTAAAGTGTTATTATGAGAGATAATAATCATATGTGTTGGGACTTTTCAAGGTATTCATATGTGTTGGATTTCAAAGAATTTTTTTTATACTTGTTCTTAATGCATTAAAGTGTTATTATGGGGGTAAGACTTGGGAGTTGTGAGAAGTTAATAAATGTTGATTTTTTTTTTAAATCAAAAAATCAAGAAATTTAGATTGGGAGATTGGAGCTCCCACAGGGCTTGGGGTTAAAAACTCCCTTTTGCTTAATATATAGTATAGATAGATAGCATATCACCCGTGCTATGCACGGATTGTGTTTACAATTATCTATATATGTGAATTGTGATTTTTAAATATTTTTTTTAAATTTTTTAAATGTCTTATTTTTAAGACTTGGGAGTTGTGAGAAGTTAATAAATGCTAATTTTTTTTTTAAATCAAAAAATCAGGAAATTTAGATTGGGAGATTGGAGCTCCCACAAGGCTTGGGGTTAAAAACCCCATTTTGCTTAATATATAGTACTAGTATATCACCCGTGCTATGCACGGATTGTGTTTACAATTATCTATATATGTGAATTGTGATTTTTAAATATTTTTTTTTAATTTTTTAAATGTCTTATTTTTTTCCTTTTTTATATTATATTAAAGTTTATTATTTTGATAATAATTATATGTGTTGGACTTTTCAAGGAATTAAATGTCTTTTTTTTTATTATTATATTATATTAAAGTTTAATATTTTGATAATAATCATATGTGTTGGACTTTTCAAAATTTTTTTTTATGCTTGTTCTTAATACATTAAAGTGTTATTATGAGAGATAATAATCATATGTGTTGGGACTTTTCAAGGAATTCATATATGTTGGATTTCAATTTTTTTTTTTTATGCTTGTTCTTAATGTATTAAAGTGTTATTATGAGGGTAAGACTTAGGAGTTGGGAGAAGTTAATAAATGCTAAGATTTTTTTTTTTAAATAAAAAAATCAAGAAATTTAGATTGGGAGATTGGAACTCCCACAAAGCTTGGGGTTAAAAACCCCCTTTTACTTAATATATAGTATAGACTAGCATATCACTCGTGCTATGCACGGATTGTGTTTACAATTATTTATATATGTGAATTGAGATTTTTAAATGTTTTTTTTTTCTTTTTTTGTATTATATTAAAATTTAATATTTTGATAATAATCATATGTGTTGGACTTTTCAAGAATTTTTTTTATGCTTGTTCTTAATGGATTAAAGTGTTATTATGAGGGATAATAATCATATGTGTTGGGACTTTTCAAAAAATTCATGTATTGGATTTCAAAGAAATTTTTTTGTGCTTGTTCTTAATGCATTAAAGTGTTATTATGAGGGTAAGACTTGGGAGTTGGGAGAAGTTAATAAATGCTAAGATTTTTTTTTTTTAAAATCAAAAAATTAGAAAATTTAGATTGGGAGATTGAAGCTCCCACAAGGCTTGGGGTTGAAAACCCTCTTTTGCTTAATATATAGTATAGATAGATATAGATATAGATAGATAGATTTTGATAGATATACATTAAAAAATAGATAATTATATTATTAAATCATAATTCAAATTTAGATGTTGTTATATCTTTTTGAGATCCATAGCTATATTCTTATCTTCTTTATTTTTGTGTGTAACTATAATGCATGGGAGAAATTGAAAAGGGTACAACAATAATTATGAGAGAAGTCAAAATGGTTTGTGGGTTGAGAGAAATCAATAAATGTTAAGATTTTTTTTTTTTTTTTAAAATCATAAAATTAATAAATTAGAATTAAGATATTGAAAAACTTCTACAAAATTTGTATATTAAAAACCCATTTTTTCTTATATAATATATAGATCGATAGATTCTTCCCATTGACAAACATAGGCAACCTTATGAGAAATCATTAGATAAGCACGCATATGCATGTCTCATAAATTAGAGTATTCTGTCATTAGCATGGAAATTATTAGGGGTGCAATTCGGGCGGGCTCAACCCGAGCAACTCGAGCCCAGTCCGAGTTTTTTTAGGGCTTGGGCAACTATATCTTGTAATATGGACGGGTCTGGACAGATTTTTGATGCCCGAATTGTAATTCGGGCTGGGCTTGGTCAGAACCAATGGCCAACCCAAGCAACCCGAACCCGAATTGAATTTAATATATTATATAAATTATATAATATATATATAATTTAATAAATTATATAATATATATAAATTAAGTAAAAGAGTTAGTCTTAATTTTTAATTTTTATTTTTTGGTGACTAGAAAATAACTTTGAATAATTCTCAATTCTTTGTTAATTATCAATTCTACCTACAGGTTTTAAAACAAATCTACCTACAAGTTTCTGGGCAATTCGGGCAATTCGGGCTAACCCGAGTTCAAAATACAAAGCTTGGGCCGGGCTTGGGCAGCAAAGCTCGGGTTCATGTTCGGGCTTGGGCGGGCTTGGGCACTGCTCTGGGCAATTCGGGTCGGGCTTGGGCAGACCCCCAACCTGACCGAACCCGCCCGAGTTGCACCCCTAGAAATTATTGAGCCACATAACACTATAATTATAAAATCAAGGACGGAATCATGATTTTTTTTCAGGGACTAAAATAAGTTTTATTTATTTATTTATTTATTTATTTATTTAAATTTTATATCAATTGATATAAATAATTCTATTTCAATTAAAGAATGAAAAATAAATTAATACATAAAAAATAAAATAAGTTTCTACTTGAACAAAAGAAAACAATTTGCTAAAAAATCATCTTCCGTTTTGTTACAACACATAATTTTAATAATTTTCTTCATAATTATAGTAGTTACTGAAAAAGTAAGCACAAATGCAATTACTTTGCAAACAAGTGGATAGATTGTTTCATTTTTTAGTTATTCTCAACCATTGAGGCAAATTTTTTGTAATTTCTCCATTTTATTTTCTTATGATCCGTGAAGCTTTGAAGATAAAACTTGTATACAATCAACTCTCTTTCCCTTTAAATTTTTTATTTAGTATTTTTTTTTAATTCTAATAAAATTTGCTCAACATTTTTTGTATAACAATAATATTCACTGTTATAATAGGCAATGGCATGGAAATAATGACTCAAATTTATTTGTGAGATGTCAAGCCATTCAATAATTTGTCATTTAAACGAGGCTAGTAATCTTCCTTTTGGCTATTCCAAATCGACATTCACAATATGCACTTGTTTGAGAATTTCTCTTTTTCATATGTATAATGCTAGAGTTATCTAATTTTTCACGTAATAATTTACACACGCATTCACATAGTGTGGAATAACATTTCTCTTTTCATATCTTTAAAGCTGTGTTTGGTTTATAAATTTAGAAAAGAATTTAAAAAGAAAAATGGAAAAAGTAGATAAAATATAAATGAAATATAATTATATTTCACTTACATTTTATGCACATTTTTATTTCTTTTTAAATTCATAAACTAAATACAACCTAAAAATATGCTCAATACAAGTTGTATTATGAATCTTGCAAGAAACAAATAAATAAAAATTCCAAATACACCATTGTTTCCTTGTTAATAGAAAGACGTGGGCAATCAAAAAGGGATGAGAGTCCGGATCCTTTGCCGTGATTTCCTGCAATGGTCCCTGCGGTGGTGCCAAAACGACTTCGTTTTGGCACTTCTTTTTTTTTTTTCCTTCTTTCTTCTCTCTCTCAAACATTTGGGAACCAAACCTAACAAACAGAGAGGCAAGAGAAAGAGAAGAGGAATAGAGGAGGATGAGGAGGACGAGGAAGAGGAAGAAGAAGAAGAGAAGACATCGGAGATGGAGGAATAGGAGAGGAAGAGGATCGAAACTATTTTTCCCTTTAACAATGAAGTTCGCAGATTTACCCAAAACCCACTACCAATTTCTGACCCAGGTCCTTCGAAATCGATCCCAACGAAAACCCCTATCCTCTCATCGTGAAACCCTCAACGTTGCCCCCGCCTTCGCTGCTAGAGAGAGAGATTTCATGTGAAGTGTTTTGATAACAAATACATCTTCATGTACAGGTTTGTCCCATTCCCTCTATCTCTCTCTCTCTTCTTTTGAATTTGAGAACCCTGTTATATGTTTTTCTCTTTGTTTTTTTTATGGAAAAGTTGAATTTTTTGGGAAATTTTTGTTTAATCACAAAAAATTCTATATATGTTTGAGGAAAGTCCAATTCTTTTTACTCTACAAAATATGGGCTTACTAATTGGAGATGGAATGGATGTAGAGAATCCAATTTTGTTCACTGTGTTTGGGATATGGAGAAAACTGAGTCAAATAAAAGGGAAAATTTGTAGTGTATGTTTCTTATTTTGGTCTCTGGAAATTGAGAAACTGAAAAAAATATATATATTTTTCGATTGGACCCAAGAGAGTTTGCTCTCAATATGGGAAATTCAAACCCAAAATTTTAATTTGATCTATTATCATTACATTTTCTTTGCAATCAAATATGATTGATTGTTTTGTTCTCTTACAAAATTTCAATCTTTGTTTTTGGGGTTATTCAAATTTGTATGATTTGCAGAGGGGGACACTCCATTCTGTAGTGAAGAGTGCAGACAACAGGCCAATGAAAAGAATTGGAAGATCTATGCTTCCATGAAAGCCTTGAGGATTGATCAAAGGAAACCCAACAAACCCTTTCCTTCTGTGTCTCTTCTTTCTCTCTTTTGTTTCTGTTTTCTTGTTTTTTTTTTGTTTTTTTTTTTTATGTGCCCCAAAACGACCATTTTGGGGAATCGCAAGGACCATTGTAGAGAATCACGCAGAGGATTTGGACTTGTATACTTTGGGCCATATGTGTGAAGTCCATATATATATATATATGTGTGTGTGTTTTTTTTTCTCTTTGTTTTCTCATTGATTTTTTAGTAAGATTCATTTCTTTTTATAATTAACTATGATTAAGGAATTAACTAGCCATTTCATAATTCAAGGGATTTTGATTGATTTATAATTTAAGGAATTTGTTTGATCAAATCCTTGATTTATTTTTTCCTTACTTTCAGACTAGGAATTATATATCTTTTTTCTCTTATTGATTTCTCTGTCAGATTCATTTTCCTTTTTGTAATTAACTATGATTAAGGAATTAACTAGCAATTTCATAATTCTAGGGATTTTGACTAATTCATAATTCCTTGATTTATTCTTACCTTTTCTTTCAGACTTGGAATTATATATATACACATATTCCTAGTGGTTTAAGATACATAAAAAGTTCTCATTTCTTCTCTATTTTTCCCATACGATTTCTTGGTTTTTTTGGGTTATTTCTTAGACGAGTTCAAGTATTGCTTAGTGAGTACATCCATTCTTTCTCTATTATTTATTATGGGGGTTTTTAGGGAAGATGGTTAAAAAGCTATTTTTTGACTTTTTTTGGCCTTTTTGTAAGAGAATGAAGTGGGTCAAAAGCTGAGAATATGGTTAAAAGTATGTTTTTATCTTCTTATATCTATTTTAGTTTGTTAATCAAACAGAGTTTTTATATATATTTTCCAACAAATTTTACTTCAATTTTAAATATAGATAGTTGGATTACCATAATAAAACTACTATAGAGAATCATGATCACAAATGAAATACAAAATATGTCATTAATACTCCTACAGTTGAAGTCTCTATGAGAGAAAAAGAGTGTTTGAGATAGGGATAGTGAGAAAGAAAACCGGATTCTCTGTCCCATTCTCTCTTGTCTCTTGTCCCAAACACCCTTCCTATCACAAGATCGAAATTACAGAGATAGATCTTATAACAAAAAGAGTGTTTGGAACAGGGAAATAGGAAAGAGTGGAACATAGAAAACTCCTCCATATGCTCACATTAGTTTTGTGTTAATAGTATTGTGACAATGAACAATTTTGGGAACTTGGTTTTTAGCCACTTTTTTAGGTTTGTAGCAAAAGCCAAAAGTTGGCTTTTTTGTATTTTTTGTCATTTGGAAAGTTGGTTTTTAGCCACTAGTGAAATTATAATTCTACATCTCATAGGTCAAAATGTGCTACATGAGTGAAGTTGTAAATATTTTAAATTGAATGGGGATAGTTTGGTCATTTTATTGTGATTTGACATCATAAACAAATATTAATCAAAAAAATAAAAAGTAACTTTTTTACCAACTTCCCAAATCATTTGTCTAAAAAAGTCAAAAACTTAGTTAAAAGCCAAAAAACTACTTTTTACCAATATATATGCTCACATTAGTTTTGTGTTAATAGTACTATAACAATATACATATATATGTATTTTTAATTTCAACAGCCCCCTTCCCCACTTATATATATAGCTTTTAACTTAATTGTATTATGGTTCTCATTATTATAACATGTAATCCAACTCATACCCTTAATTTCCACTTTAATTAGCTTTACACATAATATAGAGTTTTTTAAAAACAGTGCGTTTGGTTTGAGTTTTCTGTATTAAGTTTTTTGAAAACTGAGTTTTTTATTTTTCATGTTTTTTTTGTTTTTAGTGAATATTTTTAAAATTTTAAGCATTTTTTTTTCTTTTTTAGATGCACCTTACTTAGATGTATCTAAAAAGTAAAAAATTTGTGAAAAAAATATTTTAAAAAATTAATAAATACATAAAAATACAAAAAATGTACTGAATTCTTTTTTTTTTTTTTTTTAATATTTTTGTATTTTTGGTATTTAGTGAATTTTTAAAAGGTTTTTTTTCACAATTTTTTTACTTTTTAGGTATATTTATGTTAGGTATGTCTAAAAATTTTAAAAAAAATTTCTTAAAATATTAAAAAAATTTAGTAAAAACAAAAAAATACGAAAAATAAGAAAATAGAATTTTCTGAAAACTGTTTTCAGAAAAATGAAACCAAACATTTCACTCAGCTATCATTACAGACCCCAAAAGCCCGGCAACCCTTCAGAAATCCTGCGATCTCTCTCCCTTTCTTTCTCAAAAAAAACAAAAACAAAAACAAAAACAAAAACAAAAAAAAACATTGTGAAAAAAGACATTACCCACCACACCTTTCACTGAAAAGTGCCACCATGGCTACATTTTCTTGACTTTATCTTAATCAAATCATAAACACTGATTAAAAGTATATCTCTTTACCCTTTAAGCCTGCATGGGTTCATGTGTCTTTCTCTTCACTCCAGCTTTCTCTTTCTTTCCCATATGAGAGAGAGAGAGAGAGAGAGAGAGAGAGAAGCGTTCTTCAACAAAGTGGCAACAGAGCAAAGGAGTTCACTGTTTGGGGATCTTGAAAGAGTCAATTCTGTTAAGTTTTGGAAAGAGTGGCTAAAGGTTGAATTTTGTCAGGTTTCTGAAGAGCTGGGAGTTGTGACTGTTGGTGAATTGAAGCCAAGCATCTCAGGGAAGAGCTCTTTTTGGCCGAGTTCGAGTTCAAGGTATTCAGCTGGAGAGTACTGGCAAAAATAGATGACACCTGGCTAATCTGCAACAGAAAGAGAAGATTTCGGCGGTGATTTGTCCACCTGGGGGCACTCGACGATCAAGTCAGTATATCTCTCAAAGGTAATCAATAGTGCTAAATTCACTGTTCTGAGTATAAAAAGCATACCTTAGACCCATCGGGGGTGCCTTTCTTTTATAGTTAACTCTGTCCTAGTCCTCATAGAAGCCTAGCTCTAACGGACTCAGGATTATTGCTAATCTTGGACTCCCAGTAGGATTGGGATAAACTCCCCTAAGAGTCTTATCCTTTACTCAACTGAAGTCTTCTCCCATTCTAGGACTCTTATGCCTTATCCGCTTATCTCGGATTTCGATATCTTCAGAGATAACCTCGGCCTCGACGAGATCACCTCGGCGTCATGACCAAGACACATGGCACCTCGGCTGACACGTTGGCGTCACCTTGGCCACGTGTTGGTACTCAAAAAAATATATCCCCACAACTGCCCCCTAGGTTCTATTACCTCGGTATTCTGAGGTGATGGAACCTATATTGGTACTTCCTATCAGTACGTCGGGCTTAAAAGTACCTCAATCGAGATCATCGCTAAGGCCGACATGCCTTCCACAAAACAAGAATTTCCAAGTGCTCTTTCATGCAGTATGAGCTGTCGTGCATAACAACTCAACCATTTCAGCCACGCGTCTTTCTCTTCCTGGATCGTACCGGGATACGCGCCTGTAAATCAAATCATTCTTGCGTGCGCCGTCTGACGCAATACGTTCTTCTAGGTACATTAATGACCTCTTTGCCACCGTTTCTGTGTTTTAACAAAAATCAATTTCTCTCTGCTCCGCCTTCTCACTTTCGTATCCCCAAACTCTCAATTCTCTCTAGCTTCTGAATACGCCATTGTTCCAGGACTTACAAGCCTCTGTAACTGTTTTCATTCCTCTCCTCCGGTGAAGTTTTCGCCGTTCTGCCACTTTTGCAACCATCGTTTGACCTTCGGCGATCTCAACACCGGCTTCCCCTCTTCGGTGAGTTATTGTTTCCTCCCGATTTAACATCTTGTTTCAGTTTTTGATGGTATCTTGAGTTCCTGTCATTTTTGCGAACTTGCTTGTGACCTTAATTAGTTTAATCTGTTCATGTACCTGAGTATGATTGCCTCGCGATTCTGTTTTGCGTAATCTCTTCTTGAGTATTCACAACTTGCACACAACATTTGTCCACTTTTGCTATTGTTCTTTGCCTTGTACCCTTTCACACACTTTGTCACAGTGTTCTTGGTAGTTCATCCTTGTTCTTGATTCTGAAACAGTTCTTTGTTTTCTATTCTTTGTGTCTATTTTCTGTGTCTTTTCCAATTCCTGCCTTCAATCTTTATTCCCACAGACTTAGGTTTTGGGATTTGTTTGTAGAACCACAAATTTTAGGAAAAAACTAAAACGAATTCCTTCTAGATTCGTACAAACCCTTACCATAGTACATTTTTAGGTTTTTTAGCCGAGGTCCTTTAAACCCTCCAAAAGTACTTCTTCCTGAAATCCGATACCTTCCATTTAAGCGACGTTATGGGTATGTGGAAGCATAGGGTAGACACCCCATCCAAATTAGAGTACTTTAGGCGAGAGTTTGACGTCTTGGCCGACGTCCATCTGAGGTTGGCTGGGGATGATGACTCCATCATGCCTACAACTGATTCTATGCCCTTTCCTGTGGTAGCCTTCATTGAGTGCGGACTTCGGCTCCGACTCAATATCCTTTTTCGTGAAATACTTCACTATTATAAGTTGAACCCGATGCAACTCGCCATAAATTCCTATCGAGTTATCAATGGTATCATAGCCTTAGCCAGACAAGGAAACGCTAGGATTACCTTAGCCGACATCCAATATTGCTATAACCATGTGTGGCCTTAAAAAAAGATACGGGCTACGTTTACTACCTCAAGCCGAGGTCCACAGAGTACAAAATGGTTGCCCGACCTCCCTGACTCTAACAAGGGGAGCTGGGGGACGATTATTCATCACCTCGGGGAACTAGGAGTTCGCTCCAGACGAGGACCTCCATCTTTACCCTCTTCCTCGTTCAGTTTTTGTAGAGGGCAATGGTAAGAGCCCTGTGTTCATACTAACTTGTTTTTAAAGTCTTCAATATTTGTTCATTTCAAATGTCTATGTTTTCTTGCAGCTCCTCCTCAGCCACCAAAGGGCTTCCGTTAGTCTTTCTTTCCCAGCAAAGGACTTGAGGAAACTTTTGGACCTGCTATAGACGTCCCCGAACGGGAGGAAATCTCCGTTTTGTTCATTGGGGCTTACTACAGTTCGGACTCAAATGTCACGGTTCTGAATCTAATCCCGCAAAGTGCAATGCGAGACCGATAAATCACCAAAGAGTCCAAATCCCGACAAATCGTTTTGAAAAATAAGATTTTTAGAAAGAAGTGCCAAACATGGACTGCTTTACCAGATATAGAGTCGCCACCTAAATATTTTATTTTGGGAGAATTTAAGAAACCCCTGACTCGTGCCTAAGGCCACGTGTCCGTCATCACCAAAGTTGCCTCGGCTCGGGGAACTTGGGTACGATTGGGGAAGGTCATTTCATGAGCACCCCTGCTCGCCCGATCAAAGATCGCCACTACTAAGCATGATATCGAGTTTTTGAAAACACATGCGTTCTTATTCCGGTTTATTAGCTTAGAATTACTATGTGATGCCGCGCAGCAAAACAAGTATAGACTGGCTTGCCTAAGTTGGAACAAGCATCGCATATCCAATTTGTTTTGAAAATGGATTGAAGTTTTGCTACTTGCAAGTAGGCTTAAAACACGGGTTTTGACGAATTATTCCAACTCAAGCAACCCAACCTTCACCCACAGGCATTCAGGCAGTTATGTCATATAAGCACTTAGCCTCATGTGTAAGCATGCTATCATGGCAGTCACTCACAACACATGCAAGGATGCTAAAGCATAAACACTTACCGAGTACTCCAAGCCAAAGAAAGAAGCTAATTAGAAATCATGCATGAATCCTAACTATGCTGGAATGCCTAATGTAACACATGCAAAAATGCAACTAAGATAGGTCTCGGCTATTCTAAAATGACATATGAACTGCAACAACTGATACACGTATTTAACTCGGAATTGAAATACAATGCAGTTAGTATGATGCGCCGAGCCCGGTGCATGCAAGACAGATGAATGGATGCAAACATGCGAGCATAAGTATGCTAATTAAAACATGCCCTAAAACTAACCATCATAAGCTAGCAAATAAAAGGAGAGAAAGACGTGGGGTTGAGAAGACATGCACACACTCACGCAAACTTATTACAACGTTGCCCTCTTGCAGAGGGTCCGAATAAATATTACACAACCAAAATGAATAACTAATTATTACACAACACTAGCTAATTAACAAATTAACTAAGAAAGCGAGTAAACTAGCATGTAATGCCTACAGGAAGTAGACTGCCTCAGCTCTGTTCAGAATGATGAAAGATGCATGCATGCTTGAGTCGCCTTGTCGGGAAATCCTTCGCGATGCCTCGATTTGCCTCTGTTTGCAACTGGTCCCGGTATACTATGCAAAGCTCCAGAAGGCTGCTAACCAGTTTTTGCTGCTGGCTTCTGGTTTACTGCAACAGAGAGCAAGAAAGGGGCATGACAAAGTATTTTCAACATATGTATGCATGACCACCTCTCCCCGTCATTGCATAAGCTCTAGGGAGTGTAGTCCTTGATCCTCGTGCCACAATCATGCTTCCCGATGCATGATGGCCGAGGAGTCGAATTGCACGACTCAATATGAAATGGATGCACACATAAATACAACAAGGCCTAAACTCCATCATGGGTAATCCGGAGTGTCGGCGATCGAGATTCGAGGCAATCGAGGCACGTTCAGTCACTTAGGGTACGAAACGTCCTCGTTTCCCGTGTTTGGACTAACCCTACTCCAAACACAATTGCAATGAGATGGCATACATAATGCGACTAACATACAACCCTAAATGCAATGCAACCTAATCATGCTGGCATGCGAGGGATGATATGCACACATGCAAACCTAGCATACGCAATGCTATGGACTAAATGGCATACACAATGCAAGGTGGACTTAAACCAATATGAGTGGACCTCAGCCACACTCAAATCAGTGGCCATATGATGAAAACGAGACAACCGAAATACATGCAAACATGCATGAATGCAAAGGACCGATCCTAAGGCACAACATGCAACCTCTAACAAAGCATGGCAAATGATGAAATATGGCATAGAATGGCACATGATCCAGCTCTGAAATGGCATAAAAGATGGTCTCGAAACATGTAAACAACTCGCATAATGCATGCTAGATGACCCGGATACCGAAACTAGTGGAGTGGATTACACTATAGGTATACAAAGCGATGCACAAATGACCAAACCACCCCCCAAACAGACCTTAGGCAGGTCCAAGACAGTGGGAAAAATGGTCTAAAAAGATGGCTCAAAATGCATTCAAATGAAGCTCATGCAATGGTCGGTAAATGAGGCATACAAGTACAACTCTCAAATGCACTTAAAGAGTGAAAATCATGGGAATATGGCATACATATAAGCTCTGAAATATGATGTGCAATGGCCCTAAAACATGAAAACATCTCAGTATATGCATGCAATAGGCCTCAAAACTCAAAGCTAGGCATGAATATTGTACTACAAGCATGCAAAACAAGCATCATTCGACCATGAGACCCAAAAACAGAGCTAAGGCAATCCAAAACATGCACAAAATCAGTTTAAGGCATGGCCAAAAAGTGCTAAAATCAAGGGCCAACATAGCATGCAATGTAAACTAGTAAAGAGGATTTGCACTACAAGTATGTGAGGCAATCAAGAGGTCACCAAATCAACAAAAGTTAGAAGTATTTCCATGCCAAATAATGCCCAAAAACTCATGGAAACATGGTCAATGCATGCACGAATGATATGTTCCTTTGAAAGGCCCAAAAGAGGGTTATTCTACACGTGCAAGATGGACATCCAAAATGGCAAAACCACCTCTGGAAAGAGGTTATTAAGGCCCTGAAACTCACTGAAAAGGGCCTGAAATGAGGCTAGGAAGCACACAAGTAAAGGCTCCTTTGAAAGGCCATGAAGAGGGTTACTCTACACATGCAAGAGGGACACCTAATATGGCAAAACCACCTATGGACAGAGGTCATTTAGGTCCTAAAACCCACCAAAAATGGCCTGAAACATGCTCAAGAAGTGTGTAAATATAGACCCCTTTGTTAGGCCAACAATGCTAGTAAACAAGACAAGAGGTGAGAGGGTCACCCCTCTCTGATTTTGGGGCTCAAAACAGTATGCTAGCCACTGAAAATCCGCTGGATTTCAGTGGCTAGAAGGCCAAACAAAGCTCACTTCAAAGGCCTAGATGCATGGCTCAAAACAAGGTGAAAACAAGCATGCAAGGGGGTAGATGACCCCCAACAGAAAAATGACCTTAAACAAACTTGTTAAGAAGCTCAAAATAAGACTTTTTTCAGTTTATGACAAAGCCCAAATATGCTTGCAAGTATGGCTAAAAGATGGAGCAAAATAAAGCTTAAAAAGGGAGAATGAGTGTTACCCTTGAAGCCAAAAGGACCAGCAGCTTCTGGACCAAAACAACAAGCCTTCAACCTCTGAAAATGGGCTCCAAGATGCTTAGGTTGATAGTGGAGGTGTTGTGCTAGGAGGTGGTATGCAAAAGGGTCAAGAACTTCACACTTTAGGGCTCAAAGTAGAGAGATACAAAGAGAGATATGGTGTATGCCTCTCAACAATTTCTGAACCCTTGTAATGGAGAGGGAGGGCTTCCTTTATAGACCAAGGAGACCAAAGCTTCTCCAAGAAGCCAAGAAGCAAGGCCAAAGATCCTCTATACACGTGTATGGAGGATCCAGTCTGTGCCCTCCAGTTGGCATAACTGGAACCAACTCACAGAGACAAAGCTACAGAGAGCTGGCCGACCAGTTCAAGTGGTCGGCTGACCACTTAACCTGGTCGGCCGACCAGGTCAAAAGGTCCAAGGTAGTCGGCCATCCCCTGTGATGAAGCCCCAGAAGTTAGCTTTCCAATGGCACCAACCTTGCATTAAAATTCCAACTGTGCAAAAAGTTATGCCTGTTTTAGTGAAGTCGCGCAGATTCGGTCTAACCGGATTGATGCCCTACTTCAACTAACTATATCTCCCCCCGTACGGACTTGGCTTTAGGAGATTCTTGAGCGTAAAATGAAGCCCCGGAAGTCTTCTTTCCAACGGTGGTGGCCTCATAGCTTAAATCCAAATGTATAGATAGATAAGCCTGATTTAGCGAGGACCGCTCGACTTTCTCTCTTAACGGTTCATGCCCATTTTCTTCCCTCTTCTCCTCTTTTCTTCAACTTCAAACCCCTAAGCAAGGTGTTTTGAAAGATTTTTCAAAGATTTCATCTCTCTTTCATTCATTTCCACTTTGTCTTGGCTCAGTTTACCGAAAAGCGCGACATTTAACAAAATGTGAGCCTCGGAACATTGTAGGAACTTTATTTCAAAAATGTTTTGAAAGAGAGGGTTTTAAGGTCTAAAAATCATTCAAAATAACTTTGGTCCAAAATGGGGTGTAAGGTTGGGATTTGACTCTCCTCTTGCCGAAGAAATTGAACCTTTGCTCTGCACACCTTTCTCCACCATGTAAACCAACAGTCGTGTCCAAGTCTTAAGGGCGGTCAAAAATGGAGTGTCTACAGTTGCCCCTCTTTGACAGAACTTGGAAGTCAAGAAGTGACGGGAGTGAATGTCAAAGCCCAGAGACGACCCATTTTTGACAAGGCCGAAGACTTGGACAAACAAACAAAGTACAGACAAATAAATGGTTGCGCCCGCAGGCTGCCTACGTATCCCTTTGCAAGGAATCAAACCAGCGTAGTTTAGGGGCAGGATGCAAAATGATTATGCAATATGCAAGAGCATAACTTATGATCATGCAAAGAGAGCTGTAATGAAACAATTATGCAAAATAAGTGCAACGTTTTAAGCGAATGCTATGTAAGCAAGTAAACACGAACCAAACTACATCTCATGCAGAAAGGATGTAAGAGAATTATTCAATTTCTTACTACGTCTCACATGGAGGAAAGACTAAGAGCGACCATTGGGGACACTCGAGGTCTCAAACAAGATTTCGACGCGTTGCACGTGAAAGGAAAAAGAGTGGCCCAAGCACTGGAACATGTTCCAAATGCTCTTAACCAAAGAGGGAGAAACACAGGGACATATTTTGGTGTTTCAGAAAGGTATAAGCATTGGAACGTATTCCAAATGCTCTTAACCAAAGAGGGAGAAACATAGGGACGTATCCCGGTGTTTCGAAAAAGGTATAAGCATTGGAACGTATTCCAAATGCTTTTAACCAAAGAGGGAGAAACATAGGGACGTATCCCGGTGTTTCGAAAAAAGTATAAGCATTGGAACGTATTCCGAATACTCTTAACCAAGGAGGGAGAAACATAGGGACGTATCCCAGTGTTTCAAAGAGGTATAAGCATTGGAACGTATTCCAAATGCTCTTAACCAAAGTGGGAGAAACATAAGGACGTATCCCGGTGTTTCAGAAAGGTATAAGCATTGGAACGTATTCCAAATGCTCTTAACCAAGGAGGGAGAAACATAGGGACGTATCCCGGTGTTTCAGAAAGGTATAAGCATTGGAACGTATTCCAAATGTTCTTAACCAAGGAGGGAGAAACATAGGGACGCATCCCAGTGTTTCGAAAAAGGTATAAGAAACAAAGGGACGTATCCCTGTGTTTCGTAAAAGAAGAAGAAACATAGGGACGTATCCCCGTGTTTCGGAAAAGGAGAAGAAACATAGGGACGTATCCCGGTGTTTCGAAAAGAAGGAGAAACATAGGGACGTATCCTGGTGTTTCGAAAAAAGGTATAAGCATTGGAACATATTCCAAATGCTCTTAACCAAGGAGGGAGAAACATAGGGACGTATCCCAGTGTTTCAGAGAGGTATAAGCATTGGAACGTATTCCAAATGCTCTTAACCAAAGGGGGAGAAACATAAGGACGTATCCCGGTGTTTCAGAAAGGTATAAGCATTGGAACGTATTCTGAATGCTCTTAACCAAGGAGGGAGAAACATAGGGACGTATCCCAGTGTTTCAGAAAGGTATAAGCATTGGAATGTATTCCAAATGCTCTTAACCAAGGAGGGAGAAACATAGGGACGTATCCCAGTGTTTCGAAAAAAGGTATAAGAAACAAAGGGACGTATCTCGGTGTTTCGGAAAAGAAGAAGAAACATAGGGACGTATCCCCGTGTTTCGGAAAAGGAGAAGAAACATAGGGACGTATCCCGGTGTTTTGAAAAGAAGGAGAAACATAGGGACGTATCCCGGTGTTTCGAAAAGAAGGAGAAACATAGGGATGTATCCCGGTGTTTCCAAACAAAGGAGCGTGCATAACAATGCAAGTGGAAAGTGCGTGACAACGCAAGTGAAGAGGTGTGCACGACAATGCAACCTAAGACAAATTCCAAACACGCTGAAATCATGTGAGGAAAGGAACACTCTAACCACGCTGAAATTGTGAGAAGAGGACCAAAAACAACCGTCCAGGTGCGCGCACAACGCAACCTGAGAAAGCCCCGGAGGGCAACGATCCTAAACGCTAGTCAGCGTAAAAGGATAAACGATTAGAAGACAACACAAGAATGCAAATAAATGCAATGTGCGATGATACGATACATGTTACAAGCAGTGTAGAGCATGATGTTTAGGGAATGCAATAAACAAACAAAGTGGCACTTTTAGAAAGCACCTCACAGGGTGAGTGGCGGTGAACCGCTCTACTCTGACGGGGGATGGTCCTCAAGGAGAGCACTTCTGATTGCCATCCTGGCTCTGAAACAATCAACACAGTATTCTGTTCACTTTGAAATTACAGCTCGTATGACACACTACTCATTCTGAACACACAGCTCATAACATGGTACTCGGTTTATTCGGTACACAGCTCATTCCGAACATATGGGATGTAGTGACAGAACTTGCAGAAGTTGAAACAAGCTTAGACGCTCCAAATTTTCCCTCTTTTCTTTTGCTTTGCAGCCCAGAACTTTCATAGCTTCAGATGGGTCCTGGTTTTTACTGTTCTCATATGACCTAGGTTGAACCCTGCGGTTTTATGAAAGAACAAATTCTGTTTTGCACAAATGTGGAGAATGGCACGGCACTCTGAGCACAAAACGATTTTTTGAAAGTGAGATGAGAAAAGGGTTCTCAACCGGGTATTGAGCCTACAACTAACCACAGCCAAAACGACTCAACGACGGAAAACAAAAGGTAGAACAACCTAAACACAACTTAACAAAGGGAAAATAAGGTAAAACAACCTAAACACAACTCAACAAAGGAAAAACAAGGTAAAACAACCTAAACACATCTATTGACACTCAAACGACTCAAAACAAGAATCGAAACAAACCAAAACACACAAACACAACACTCAGCTGTGTTATAAAGGCAAGAGACCTCTCGGTGCACGAGGAGCCAGTTTCTCCGGGTATTGTTTCCCACCCTTTTTCATTTGTGATTCTCACATCACTCGACCCTCAGGCTCTGCTTTTTTTTGAAAAAGCCATTTTCCTCACTTTTTCTCTCATCGCACATCTCTCTATTCTTCAATCTCTCATTTTTAATCCCTCCCCTGGGTGGTTGGTGGATAAACAAGAAGTTGCGGGCTCTTGCCCCTAGCATTCCGCTAGATTTTCTTCCTTTTGCTTACAACAGTGAACTTTTCCACAGAGGGGTTGCGCTACAACTGGGTGTGTAGCACATCTGCAGCTGACATCGGTTGACGATGCTCCGCGGGGGAGTTTGGATGTAATCAGATGTGTCCAAACAAAGGAGTGAAATATCTTGATCCATTCCCGTTTGTGCTTCGCACTTGGCTTGATACCTCGTTGCTTGGAGGATATGAGAGCTTTCTGCGCTTTTGCGGTTAGCTTCCGTTGTGCCCCTTTCTGGCAAGTATGGTGACAATGGGGAAAAGACAGAACACCTGACTCAACTGTGCCCCTAGTTCATCATTTTGACCATTGTTGTTTTTGGCTTTTTACTAAAACAATTTTGACCAAAATGGGAGTTAGATTAACATGCTTGTTCAATTTTTTGATTTAAAATCATGCAAGTCAGGCTATGAGCACTGAAAATTTTCCTTTTTTGGGTCCAAGAAATGGTTCAGTTTTAGAAAAATGGAATAATTTTCGAGAGAATTAGTCAACCTCAGTAAAAATTCTCAAAAACTATTTTCAAAAACGGCCACTGCTCGACGAGCACGGAACCTACTCTCGAGATGCACAACCTCAGATCTGAAGGAGAATTGCCCCTTCCTTGAAGAGAGCTGCATTGCAACGGAAAGTTGCCCCTTGTTTGAACGGCACCGCAACACATTGTATGGCAACCAAAAGTTGCCCCTTGTATGAATGGCACCGCAGCGCATTGTAATCAGTCCTCAGAGCGACGATCCGAACCGAACTCTAGGATGCAGAGAAGGCAAAGATGATCAAAACCATCACATGGACACAGTCGAATTTGAAGTGTTTTACGGCTGGACTTCAGAATGAAGTTGCCTACGTATCCCAAAGATGGGAATCAAGCCTTACGTAGTTCGGGGTTAAGGTACACTCAGGTATTAACCTCTCCTTTTACGCTCTAACTTTTGCCAAGGCTGCCCTTCCGGGTTTTTAACCTTGCGAGCTCTGTTTTTTTTTCTTTTCAATTCTTTTCATTTTTTTTCTTCTTTTTTTTCTTTTTCATCTTTTCTTTTTATTTTCTTCATTTTTTTTTATTCTTTGCATTTTTCTTTTTTTTGTTCTTTTTCTTATTTTTCTTGTTCTAACTTTTGCCTGGGTCGCCCTTCCAGCTTTTCGGCCCAGCGAGCCTCTCAAGGGTAAAAGTGTAGCTTTGTCCATGTCAAATGGTTTTGAGATCCTGAAGTCATCTGAATCCAGGAGAATGACTGCTGTTCGTTGACGATGTAGAAGTCCATCCAATGGAGGGTGAATTTGCCCCTAGTGTTGTGGATAGGAACTTGGTTGTCCTTCAGCAATACTTTCTTCTTTCCCCTTTCTGGGATTTGGCATTATTGCCGATCTTCATTAGCTTGAGCAATGACCTCATTTTTGACTCTTCGAGCACATCTGACATTTTTTGCCCCTAGTCCGAGGGGTGCTTCTCATTCAGCTTTGCAAGCTTTCTTTTGACGACGTCCGACCTTCTTGATTTGACTTTCTTGCCCCTAGTTCAAGGGTTGCTTCTGATCTGGCCACACAGGCCTCACGTTGTGGTTGACCGTTGAACATTTGAATCCCAGTTCAAGGTTTGAAAGTGAGGGGTCGAGTCTCGAGGCTGAGAGCGATCCTAGGCTGCACAATCTCAAGAGCGATTCCACACAAGTCTTCGCAGGACCGCGCAAAATATTTTTTGAAATCTTTTAAGAAAGCGACTAATCGCTCGCGTCGTAGACAGTGCGGAACCAATCTGGATCAAGCCAGGATCCTTCTCAGTACTCATAATAACAAACATGATTTCAATCATTAAGGGCTTAGCATGCCTCTCTTTCTCTCAATTGATCAAATTTTCGCAAATCCCGAGGAATTCTTTCATCTTCGTTTTCACCACAGTGTTCAAAAAGTTTTTGGAAAACTTAGGTCAATGTAATGAGTTCGAGGCATGGAAAAGTAGGCAAAAAGTACTGCCGTTTCATTCAAACTTGCTGGCACAACAGGCTTAAAGTAGCAATAAGCACAAAAACATGACAGCCACAGCTGTTTCGTTCAGATTTCCTGGTTGCAACTGGCTCCACAACAGAGACAGACTCAAAAGAAAGCAAAAGGACAATCACAAAATGAAACAATGGTGTCCGAAGTGACACCCTCGGAATCACCCGACCTTTGTACAACAGGACTGACTCGATACAACCAGACAGACCCTATTGACTTAATATGAAAAGACTGACTTAACACAAAACGACAAGATTGACCCAATACCCAAGTCAGAAAACACAAAAACTAGCATTTGCAAAATGCTCAAAACAGCGCGTGCCATACGCCACATCCGGAGTAAACTGAGCGCCGCCCACAGGTGGTTCATCCCTCGATCACATCACATTATCTCCCACAAGTTCACTGATCAAGTGTCGATAGACTTTGCAGGACCTGGTGCGGGGATGACCCTGTTGTCAATCAAATTTTGTATCTCGTGGCGGAGATAGACGCAACTGTCGGTGTCATGACCGGTTTGTTGATGAAAAGCACAGTACTTAGTTGGGTCATGCTTTGGAGGGAGAGGATCGGGTAGAGGCCGTTGTTCTAATGGTTTCAGATGTCTTTTCCTGAGTAGGACCCCCAGAGCTTTAGACAAAGCCATATAAAGCGGGGTGAAAATCCTCTTGCCTCGGAGTAGATAGTCTGAGGTTCAGGGGTTTGGATTGGATGTACCAACAAAGGGGGTGGCTGTTTTGGTGGTGACCATTCCAACTTCAGAAGATCTTGCAGCTGCATCACCACTGGTGATCGCATTCGAACTGCAGGAAAACGCCCTCTTAGGCTGCTCTCTGTCATTGTCAATCAGGCCCTGTTTCAAAGCATCCTCGATCTGTACCCCCATCTCATGCAAATCTGAAAAGGTGGGGAAGGGGAGAACGATCATCTTTTGCATGAGCTTGGGTTGGAGGTTGCACACAACCATCCGAATTTGATATTTGTCAGTTGGCCTAATGGTCATCATTGAGGCCTTGGCCCTCCACCGGGTCACAAAGTCAGAAAAGCTCTCCTTAGGCTCCTGCCTAGTCGTCTCAAGATTACGGGTTGTAATATCGATCTGTGTATTATAGGAGTATTGAATGGCGAAAGCCTCGGCCATCTTATCCCAATTCCTCTTGACATAGTCTTCCAATTTTGCATACCAGATGGCCGCTACACCTGACAAGGTCCGGCCGAATAAAGAAAGCTTCTGTAGTCTGGTAAGGCCCATCGGCCTTAGTATGTCTGAAAACAGCCGTAAGTGCACCATGGGATCCCCGGACCAGTCAAAGCGGTCAATACGTGGCATCTTAAATCTGTCCGGCAGCATCACAGCCGCGTCGGTATACCCGTCCTCAATGTCTGGGATGGACTTTACCCCTTGGGATTTCTTGAACAACTTTTCAAGTTTGCTCAACTTCAACGCTGTATGGTCCACCTCGAACTCAAAGGGAGAGTCCGGTTGATTGACAGGCGTAGGTACCTTGGATAGTTGAGGTAGAATCGGGGGCGGAGCCGGCCCTGTTAGGATGTTTGTATCCTCCTGGACATTCTGGACATTTGCTGTCTCCCCGTGTATTGGAACTCTTGGTGGGGAGGAGCTTGGTGTGAAGCTGATACTCCGACTTGCTGCTGTAGCCGGGTAATTAGCTCTGCTTGCTGGGCCATGACCTCGGCCTGCTGTTTGGCAAATTTCGCTTGGCAGACAACGTCCTGTTGCATGATTTTCATACTTTCTTGGAGTTGGCGCACCATCTGCTCCATCCCTGCCATGTTCTGATCTATCTGAACTACCGGTATGTCTATCTTTGGAGTAAAAGCAGATATCTCAACCCAACTACACACAGGTGAGATGGATAATGACTTCTGATCCGAAGACTGTTGAACTGATGATCTGTGCCTGACTGGCCTTTTACCCTGCCTCTGGCGAAGGAACACTGATTTGCCCTTGAACTGAATTTCTGACCTGACAAAGTCTATTGACACGAGTCCAATGAACCTGGGGGATATCGGAGCCTTCTGAAGCTATAGTTCCAGGACTACCTAGCAAAAGAGAAAACAGACAGTATCTCAACCTGATTTCACCAAAACCAAAATGAGCAAAGCTGAATGACCGTGCCCCCCTACATAATTCTGCCACAAGTTCTGCCTGTAAACTGATACCCTCAGGTAAAACTGATTCCCCCAAAATACTGATGCCCTCAAGCCTGATGCCCAGACTTGCAAACTGATACATGCGTTCTTGTAGAGACGCACTCTAAAAGCACATAGCAAGCAAGTGAGAGTGAAAACACCCCTATGTTGGGGCACGGTTTCCCTGTCCTATTTTGTCAGTAGCTAGGATTTCACTACGCACGCAGCGGTTTCAAACAACCTACAATCGGGTAAGCAACCTGTCCTAGTTTGGAATGGTCACTATGGATTCCGAATGTGTACTAGGTCGAATGGTCAAAAGGGTGCCCCGGTAACAACCGGAGTTTGTGTTCCCATCGTGGAAGAGCCTGTAACCGGTCAGCCTTATGGCACGCTTCTCAAAGCGAGCCTCCGGCAAACCGTTCAGGAATAGCAGACGGCATACACTGTGACTTAGGCACACCAATGCAAATGCAATGCAAAGAAACACATAAGTGTAGTCAAAACAAAATATCATGAGTTCGAATAAAGTTCTCTAACGTCCCCAGTAGAGTCGCCAGAAACTGTAGACGTCCCCGAACGTCCCGGGAGGGAATCCCGTTTTGTTCATTGGGCTCACTACAGTTCAGGACTCAATGTCACGGTCCTGTATCTAATCTCGCAGAGTGCAATGCAAGACCGATGAATCATCAGAGAGTCCAAATCCGGCAAATCGTTTTGAAAAACAGATTTTTAGAAAGAAGTGCCAAACATGGATTGCTTTACCAGATACAGAGTCGCCACCAAAATATTTTATTTTGGGAGAATTTAAGAAACCCTGACTCGTGCCTAAGGCCACGTGTCCGTCATCACCAAAGTTGCCTCGGCTCAGGAACTTGGGTACGATTGGGGAAGGTCATTTCATGAGCACCCCCCGCTCGCCCGATCAAAGATCGGCCACTACTAAGCATGATATCGAGTTTTTGAAAACACATGCGTTCTTATTCCGGTTTGTTAGCTTAGAATTACTATGTGATGCGCGCATTAAACAAGTATAGATTGGCTTGCCTAAGTTGGAACAAAGCATCGCATATCCGTTTGCTTTGAAAATAGATTGATGTTTGCTACTCGCAAATAGGCTAAAACACGGGTTTTGACGAATTATTCCAACTCAAGCAACCCAACCTTCACCCACAGGCATTCAGGCAGTTATATCATATAAGCACTTAGCCTCATGGTAAGTATGCTATCATGGCAGTCACTCACGCACATGCAAGGATGCTAAAGCATAAACACTTACCGAGTACTCCAAGCCAAAGAAAGAAGCTAATTAGAAATCATGCATGAATCCTAACTATGCTGGAATGCCTAATGTAACACATGCAAAAATGCAACTAAGATAGGCTCGGCTATTCTAAAACGACATATGAAATGCAACAACTGATACACATATTCGACTCGGAATTGAAATACAATGCAGTTAATATGATGCGCCGAGCCCGGTGCATGCAAGACAAATGAATGGATGCAAACATGCGAGCATAAGTATGCTAATTAAAACATGCCCTAAACTAACCATCATAAGCTAGCAAATAAAAGGGAGAAAGCCGTGGGGTTGGAAGACATGCACACACTCACGCACACTTATTACAATATTGCCCTCTTGCAGAGGGTCCGAATAAATATTACACAACCAAAATGAATAACTAATTATTACACAACACTAGCTAATTAACAAATTAACTAAGAAAGCGAGTAAACTAGCATGTAATACTACATGAAGTAGACTGTCTTAGCTCTATTCAGAATGATGAAAGATGCATGCATGTTTGAGTCGCCTTGTCGGGAAATCCTTTGCGATGCCTCGATTTGCTTCTGTTTGCAACTGGTCCCGGAATACTGTGCAAAGCTCCAGAAGGCTGCTGACCAGTTTTTGCTGCTGGTTTTCGGTTTGCTGTAACAGAGAGCAAGAAAGGGCATGGCAAAGTATTTTCAACATATGTATGCATGACCACTCTCCCCGTCATTGTATAAGCTCTAGGGAGTGTAGTCCTCGATCCTTGTGCCACCAATCACGCATCCCGATGCATGAGGGCCGAGGAGTCGAATTGCACGACTCAATATGAAATAGATGCACACATAAACACAAAAAGGCCTAAACTTCATCATGGGTAATCCGGAGTGTCGGCGACCGAGAATCGAAGCACGTTTCGTCACTTGGGGTACGAAATGTCCCTCGTTTCCCGTGTTTGGACTAACCCTACTCCAAACACAATGCAATGAGATGGCATACACAATGCGACTAACATGCAACCCTAAATGCAATGCAACCTAATCATGCTGGCATGCGAGGGATGATATGCACACATGCAACCTAGCATACGCAATGCTATGGACTAAAATGGCATACACAATGCAAGGTGGACTTAAACCAATATGAGTGGACCTCAGCCACACTCAAATCAGTGGCCATATGATGAAAATGAGACAACCGAAATACATGCAAACATGCACGAATGCAAAGGACCGATCCTAAGGCACAACATGCAACTCTAACAAAGCATGGCAAAGGATGAAATATGGCATAGAATGGCACATGATCCAGCTCTGAAATGGCATAAAAGATGGTCTCGAAACATGCAAACACTTCACATAATGCATGCTAGATGACCCGGATACCGAAACTAGTGGAGTGGATTACACTATAGGTATACAAAGCGATGCACAAATACCAAACCACCCCCAAACAGACCTTAGGCAGGTCCAAGACAGTGGGAAAATGGTCTAAAAAGATGGCTCGAAATGCATTCAAATGAAGCTCATGCAATGGTCGGTAAATGAGGCATACAAGTACAACTCTCAAATGCACTTAAAGAGTGAAAATCATGGGAATATGGCATACATATAAGCTCTGAAATATGATGTGCAATGGCCCCAAAACATGAAAACATCTCAGTATATGCATGCAATAGGCCTCAAAACTCAAAGCTAGGCATGGATATTGTACTACAAGCATGCAAAACAAGCATCATTCGACCATGAGACCCAAAAACAGAGCTAAGGCAGTCCAAAACATGCACAAAATCAGTTTAAGGCATGGCCAAAAAGTGCTAAAATCAAGGGCCAACATAGCATGCAATGTAAACTAGTAAAGAGGATTTGCACTACAAGTATGTGAGGCAATCAAGAGGTCACCAAATCAGCAAAATTCAGAAGTATTCGATGCCAAATAATGCCTAAAAACTCATGGAAACATGGTCAATGCATGCACGAATGATATGTTCCTTTGAAAGGCCCAAAAGAGGGTTATTCTACACGTGCAAGATGGACATCCAAAATGGCAAAACCACCTCTGGAAAGAGGTTATTAAGGCCCTAAAACTCACTAAAAAGGGCCTGAAATGTGGCTAGGAAGCACGCAAGTAAAGGCTCCTTTGAAAGGCCATGAAGAGGGTTACTCTACACATGCAAGAGGGACACCTAATATGGAAAAACCACCTCTGGACAGAGGTCATTCAGGTCCTAAAACCCACCAAAAATGGCCTAAAACATGCTCAAGAAGTGTGTAAATATAGGCCCCTTTGTTAGGCCAACAATGCTAGTAAACAAGACAAGGGGTGAGAGGGTCACCCCTCTCTGATTTTGGGGCTCAAAACAGTATGCTAGCCATTGAAAATCCACTAGATTTCAGTGTCTAGAAGGCCAAACAAAGCTCACTTCAAAGGCCTAGATGCATGGCTCAAAACAAGGTGAAAACAAGCATGCAAGGGGGTAGATGACCCCCAACAGAAAAATGACCTCAAACAAACTTGTTAAGAAGCTCAAAATAAGACTTTTTTCAGTTTATGACAAAGCCCAAATATGCTTACAAGTATGGCTAAAAGATGGAGCAAAATAAAGCTTAAAAAGGGAGAATGAGTGTTACTCTTGAAGCCAAAAGGACCAGCAGCTTCTGGACCAAAACAGCAAGCCTTCAATCTCTGAAAATGGGCTCCAAGATGCTTAGGTTGATAGTGGAGGTGTTGTGCTAGGAGGTGGTATGCAAAAGGGTCAAGAACTTCACACTTTAGGGCTCAAAGTAAAGAGATACAAAGAGAGATATGGTGTATGCCTCTCAACAATTTTTGAACCCTTGCAATGGAGAGGGAGGGTTTCCTTTATAGACCAAGGAGACCAAAGCTTCTCCAAGAAGCCAAGAAGCAAGGCCAAAGATCCTCCATACACGTGTATGGAGGATCCAATCTGTGCCCTCCAGCTGGCACAGCTGGAACCAACTCACAGAGACAAAGCTGCAGAGAGCTGGCTGACCAGTTCAAGTGGTCGGCCGACCACTTAACCTGGTCGGCCGACCAGGTCAAAAGGTCCAAGGTGGTTGGTCATCCCCCATGATGAAGCCCCAGAAGTTAGCTTTCCAACGGCGCCAGCCTTGCATTAAAATTCCAACTGTGCAAAAAGTTATGCCTGTTTTGGTGAAGTCGCGCAGATTCGGTCCAACCGGATTGATGCCCTACTTCAACTAACTATATCTCCCCCGTCCGGACTTGGCTTTAGGAGATTCTTGAGCATAAAATGAAGCCCCGGAAGTCTTCTTTCCAACGATGGTGGCCTCATAGCTTAAATCCAAATGTATAGATAGATAAGCCTGATTTAGCGAGGACTGCTCGACTTTCTCTCTTAACGGTTCATGCCCATTTTCTTCCCCAACTGGATTTCTTCCCTCTTCTCCTCTTTTCTTCAACTTCAAACCCCTAAGCAAGGTGTTTTGAAAGATTTTTCAAAGATTTCATCTCTCTTTCATTAATTTCCACTTTGTCCTGGCTCGGTTTACCGAAAAGCGCGACATTTAACAAAATGTGAGCCTCGGAACATTGTAGGAACTTTATTTCAAAAATGTTTTGAAAGAGAGGGTTTTAAGGTCTAAAAACCATTCAAAATAACTTTGGTCCAAAATGGGGTGTAAGGTTGGGATTTGACTCTCCTCTTGCCGAAGAAATTGAACCTTTGCCTTGCACACCTTTCTCCACCATGTAAACCAATAGTCGCGTCCAAGTCTTAAGGGCGGTCAAAAATGGGGTGTCTACACCTGCCAGTTCTCAAATGGAAGGCCCCTCTTCTACTTAATTTTATTCCTACGTACAAGTCAGCTCTTCTGACGTCCCCAAGAAGAAGAAGAAGAAGAGTCTGTCTCCTCCTTCCGCCACAACTCCTCAAGCTGCCTCCACATCTCGGCAAGATCAAGGATCAACTTCTGATCCAGCCAAGCAGCCGTCAACCTCGGCTCCTTATCTGATCCCAATATCCCAGCGCCAATGTCGGCGACGAACTGTTTTTTCTGTCAAGATAGGCCGCCAAAAAGCAGTCGCCAAAGACCTTTTGGCCAACATTCCATCTTCTGTTGATGCTCAACCAGCTCCCACCCAACCTCCAAAGCCGAAAAAAAGGATAAAGAAGGCTCAGCCAAAGGCAAAGGTGACTCAGGTTGACACTGAGGACACCTTGCCGATCTCCAAACTGGCTGTGAGCGATAAGTCCCACTCTGCCGCAGAGAAGAGGCCTGTCGAGGCCCAACCATCCGAGTCTACCCGATGAAAGAGGCCGAGGTCGTCCGCTGCAACCACCTCAGGGTCTTCAAAGTACGATGCCCCCTGGGCCCCCCAAATCACTCTGGAAGATAAGCCAGTTAAGGCTAGCGATAGTGCCGACGACATTAATGTCGCCATCGCCCTTAGTACCGCTCTGCTCCTTCCCGGCGATCTCGACCGAAACACCGAGATGAGCGAATATGAGAACTATGCTCTGATGCTCCAGCACTCTGTTCAGGTAAATATCTTTGTTTAGTAATTTTTCTTTCTTTCTCTTCATTACATATTTATAATATTTGCTAATAACTTCTGTTCACTTTCAGGCCATCCAGCATGCTCATTCCTTCTCAGTGCAAGCCTTTGAGAATCGGCAGGAGCTGGCCAATACAAAAAGGGAGGTTGCTAGTCTGAAAAAGACTAATAAAAACTTGCAATCAAAGATGAAGACTTTGGAGGATCAAGCCAAGGCTGCTATCAAAGCTCAAACTGATGCCGAAGAAAAGGCGGAATCTGCTGAGGCCATCAAGAAGGTTCTTGAGGCCGAGAAGAGAGAGGCCGAGGAAAAAACGGCCCAGGCCCGAAAAGAACTGCAATAAGCCTTTGCCACGAAGGACGTCAAGCTTTAGGCGGCCGATGAGAAGGGCTACAATGAGGGGGTGGCCGATGTCACGGCTGACTATGAAAAGCAGGTGAAGTAGGCATGCAACAAGGGTTTCACCCTTGGTTGGATGTCTATTCTAAAAACGCTTGAAGTCCCCGAGGACTCGCCCCTCAGGAACGCCGACGTCAGTCCTCTTCCATTCCCTCCAACTCCAAGTCAATCTGACGACGAATCTGAGTCTGAGGAGGAGACCTTGGTGAGGAAATCAAAGGAGGCTGCTGGGACCAAGTCCCCTTCTCTGAATGAGCAAGTCCTAGACTTGACTCAAGATGAGGAGGGTGAGGAAGTTCCAAAAGATGTTACAGCTGAGAAGGCATCAGCCGACGTGACCCTTGCCGACAAGAGCCTTGATGAAACCCTTCAAGAAATTGATGCTAAACTTGCGGCGGAAAAGGCTGCCGAGGTGTCTTCCCAGCAGTCGTCCGAACTTCAGACCCAACCATCTGTTGTTGCCGAGGAGTCTTTACTTTGATGTGTTTTTTCTTTGTATTGTGTACTTTTGTTCTTCTCTTTTTTTGGAACAATTAGTAAGTTTTGGCCGACGTGCCTTTTTTTGAATGTTAATACAACTTTCCTTCTCTGTATGCTTGTATCTTTGTCTTCTCTTTACTGCTTTTGCATGATTCTATACTTAGAATATTTTGTATATCTCTAATATACACTTCAATCCTTGTGTAACCTTCTCGGGGTGACACACCTCGGTTATACAAACTGATGATTCACCTCGGCAAGCACCCAAGTACCTTTCTTAGCATAACCTTGGTTTCAGCTTGTAAATTTGTTCAAAAATTTCAACAAGTGTTTAACCTAAGTCTAACTTTAACTTGTAAACTTTTCTCAAGTTTCAACAAGTGTTAAACACGATCTCGGCTTAACTTCAACTTGTAAACTCTTCTCAAGTTTCAATAAGTGTTAAACATGATCTTGGTTTAACTTCAACTTGTAAACTTTCCTCAAGTTTCAACAAGTATTAAACATGATCTCGGTTTAACTTCAACTTGTAAACTTTTCTCAAGTTTCAATAAGTGTTAAACATCATCTCGGTTTAACTTTAACTTGTAAACTTTTCTCAAGTTTCAACAAGTGTTAAACATAATCTCGGTTTAACTTCAACTTGTAAACTTTTCTCAAG
Source organism: Camellia granthamiana (assembly GCA_036172215.1). NCBI lineage: Eukaryota > Viridiplantae > Streptophyta > Magnoliopsida > Ericales > Theaceae > Camellia > Camellia granthamiana. Next base: position 10,055,514 of record CM069916.1, read on the forward strand.
TTTCAACAAGTGTTAAACATCATCTCGGTTTAACTTCAACTTGTAAACTTTTCTCAAGTTTCAACAAGTGTTAAACATAATCTCGGTTTAACTTTAACTTGTAAACTTTTCTCAAGTTTTAACAAGTATTAAGCATCATCTCGGTTTAACTTCAACTTGTAAAATTTTCTCAAGTTTCAACAAGTGTTAAACATAATCTCAGTTTAACTTCAACTTGTAAACTTTTTTCAAGTTTCAACAAGTGTTAAACATAATCTCGATTTAACTTCAACTTGTAAACTTTTCTCAAGTTTCAACAAGTGTTAAACCCATTTTTCTTCTCTCTGCCCCCTGATGTGAACCTAAGTTCCACTTGGGTTCTCATTAAACATGTATTCCAGAAACAACGTTATGTATCTTTATTAGTCACAAGTGTATAAACATATATAAACAAGCTAAAACTTTATTTATTTATTTTGGAAAAATGACAAAAAATTCTAATGATAGAAAAATTTCAAATTGCAAGTGTTCCAAGGCCTTGGCAACTCTATGCCCTCATTATCTTCAAGCCGACATGACCCATTGCCCAGTACCGAGATGATTTTGTAGGGTCCTTTCCAATTTGGGCCAAGCTTCCCCTCTCTGGGATCCTTCTTGTTGCCGATGACTTTCCTCAAGACGAGGTCACCGATTTGAAACTCCCTTGGGTTGACCCTTTTATTATAAGCTTTAGCAAGCTGTTGCTGGTATGCTGCCAGCTGAATTGCAACTCTCTCCCTTCTTTCTTCTAGTAGGTCCAGGTCTCAGGCTAAGAGTACATCATTAGTCCCATTCTCTACTCCCTGGGTTCTGATCCCAGGGATATCGACCTCCAACGGAATGACAACTTCTATGCCATAGGCCATGGCAAAGGGGGATTCCCCTGTTGATTTTTTCGGTGTAGTCCGATATGCCCAAAGCACACTTGGTAGTTCATCCACCCACTTTCCCTTTGCTGCCTGCAGCCTCTTCTTTATCCCATCCAAGATAACTTTGTTAGATGCTTCTGCTTGTCCATTGCTTTGAGGAAAGCTTGGGGTTGAAAAGTAGCTCTTGATCTTGAACTTTGCGCAGAAGCTCTTGATTAGCTTACTGTCAAATTGTGTTCCGTTGTCTGCGACTATTGCTCTTGGGATCCCAAATCTTATGATTATGTTCTTCCATTTGAAGCTCTTTATGTCCACATCTCAGATCTTGGCTAAGGGCTCAGCTTCTATCCACTTGGTGAAGTAATCTATTGCTACCAGCAGGTACTTCCTTTGCCCAGTTGCTTGGGGTAGTTGTCCGACAAGATCCATTCCCCATTGGGAAAACGGCCAAGGATTGGATATTGGGTTCAGGTCCTGCTGCTAGCTGGTGTATCAGAGGTGCAAACCTTTGGCACTTTTCACACTTCTTGACATAAGCCTTTGTATCTTTCTGCATGTAGGGCCACCAATACCCCTGGGTGATGGCCCTATGAGCTAGTGATCTGCCCCCAACGTGGCTTCCGCAAATTCCTTCATGTATTTCATATAGAAAATCTTCAACTTGTGAAGGATATACGCACCTCAAAAGGGGTCTAGTGAAGGATCTTTTGTAGAGATGTCCTTCTGTTGTCAGACTGAATTTTGCCGACTTTAATCTGATCTTGTGTGCCTCCTTATGGTCATCTGGCAGCTTTCTTTCTTTCAGGAATGCAATAATTGCATCCATCCAGCTTGGTCCCATGTCCACACACATTACTTCACGCTCTGTGGTCAGTGGTTTGATGCTCGGGCCCGACAAGTAGTCAACCATTATTGTCCTCGCTTTTCTAGGTTGTACTGCACTAGCTAGGTTGGCCAATGCATCGGCGTGACTGTTATCATCTCGGCTAACCTAAAGTAGTCGGCAGTTCTGAAACAAGGCTGCCAACCTGATGACCTCCTTTACGTAGGCCGACATCCTTTTATCTCGGGTCGTAAACTCGCCTGTTGTCTGATTAACTATAAGTTGTGAGTCACAAAAGACTATTACCTCATCTGCTTGTACTGCTGTTGCCAGTTTCAGTCCTGCAATGAGTGCTTCGTACTCTGCTTTATTGTTTGAGGCCTTGAACCCCAAACGAATCAATTGTTGTAGTACCTGCCCATCTGGAGATATCAATACTACTCCTGCCCCCGCTCCCTATCGGTTTGAACTCTCATCAACGAATAGTCGAAAGGAGTCGCCGATGTAAATGCTGCTGGGTCTGAGTTTTTCTTCCTTCCTTTGTTCCGTTGCCTTTGGCTGGGCTCCTCCTTGTTTGTTTGGACATCGTTCACCTTGGCTCAACGGAGCCCAATGTTTGATGGATTCTGGAGTGAACTCGGCCACGAAGTTAGCCAAAACCTGGCCTTTGATTGCTGTTTTGGGTTTGTACTCCAGGTCATACTGGCCCAGGGCGACTGTCCATCTGGCTATTCTTCCTGTCAGGTCTCCTTGTTGCAGTAAGGACTTCAAGGGGTGTTCAGTTAGCACCACAATTTTATGGGCCTGGAAGTAATGGTTCAGCTTCTTTGAAGCCATTACTAAAGCCAGTGCCAATTTCTCTAAGGGTAGATACCTCGTTTCTATATTGGCCAGGGTTTTGCTTACATAGTAAACAGCCCTTTGTTCCCCTTTTTCTTCTCGGACTACCACTGCGCTTATCGCATGTTCTGAAATTGCTAAATATAAAAACAGCTCGTCTCCAGGTTCTGGATTTGAAAGAACTGGGGCTGTGGTCAGATACTTCTTTAGGTCGGCCAAGGCGGCTTCGAATTCTTCGGTCCACAGGAAGTCTGTGGCTTTCTTTACTAAGTTGAAGAAAGGTCTGCACTTGTCTGAGCTTCTGCTGATGAACCTATTCAGGGCTGCGGCCCTTCCCGTTAGCATTTGTACCTGTTTTGCTAACGTCGGGCTCTTCAACTCCAGGATGGCCTTGGTCTGATTTGGGCTGGCCTCAATGCCCCTTCTGGTCACTAGGTATCCCAAGAACTTACCAGATCCAACTCCAAATGCGCACTTTGATGCATTGAGTCGGAGCCGATATGCTTTAAGGATTTCAAAGACTGCTTTGAGGTCGGCTAGATGACCTTCTGGTTCTTTGGTCTTCACGACCATGTCGTCGATGTAAACTTCCACCGTTTGGCCAATCAGGTGTCTGAACATCTTGGTTACTAACCTTTGGTAAGTTGCTCCTGCGTTTTTCAACCCAAAAGGCAGTACCTTGTAGCAGTACAGCCCTTTTAGGGTGATAAACGCGGTCTTCTCTTCATCCGTGGGGTACATGGTTATCTGGTGATACCCCCTGTAGGCATCCAGGAAGCTCATTCTTCTATGCCGTGAAGTGGCATCCACTAGCTGGTCAATCTTGGGTAGAGGGAAGCTGTCTTTGGGACAGGCCTTGTTTAGGCTAGTAAAGTCCACACAGACCCTCCATTTACCATTATTCTTTTTCACCACTACTGTGTTTGATAGCCACGTCGGGTAATTTACTTCTCGGATGGCCCTAGCCTCCAGAAGTCTATCTACTTCTTCCTCTACTGCTTCGACGTGCAACAATGTCGGTCTTCTTGCTCGTTGGATTACAGGTTTGGCCGACCTGTCAACGTTCAGTTTATGGCAAGTGACCTCGGGGTCAATGCCAGGCATTTTGTAAGGTGTCCAAGCAAACACCTCAATATTTGCTCTTAGGAAAGCTTCCAGCTCTTTTTCCTCTTCTTCGGCTAAGCCCGAGCCGAGAAGAAAGAAGCGTTCTTCATCCCCCTCCTGGACGAGGATTTTCTTCAGTGCTTCTTCACTCTTCTCGGCTGGCTCCGTGCCGACATCCTCTAGGACCTCCATGTCCTCGTCTTCGATCTCTGCCTTCTCTGGTTCTTGAATGCTATAGGTGGATTTCATTGCTGCCATGGAGCAATTCTTTGCCTACAGTTGATCTCCTCTGACCTCTTCAATCCCATGCTCTGTTGGGAACCGTAATAGTTGATACAATGTTGAGGGAATAGCCCCCATTGCATGCAACCATGGCCTTCCCAAGATGATGTTGTAAGAGGAGGGTGTGTCGATTATGGTGAACTCTGTTGTTATCTTCCTGGTGCCTGCCTGCACCTCCAAGCTGGTTGTTCCCAGTGGCCATGTCAGCGTTCCATTGAACCCGACCATTGGGCTATTGGATTGCTCCATATTGTCTAGGCAAAGGCCAAGCTCCTTGTAACATCTGACGTACATGATGTCACAAGAGCTGCCTTGGTCAATTAAGATGCGCTTCACTTGGCATTCCCCAACCTGGAGGGATACTACCAAGGCATCGTTATGTGGATGCTGCACCATCTCAAGGTCGACTTCAGTAAAGGACACTACTGGTCCTTGGTACTCCTCTGCCTGATGTCTTTTCTCCCCGACTTGGTAGACATGTTGTAGGTGTTTTACTTTCTGGGTCTCCCCCCGAATCTCGTTTTCGTTGACCTTTGAGTGAATTACATTAACTACTCGAGGTCCTCCTGCCTGAGGTTGCTATACTGGGGAAGGCGGAGCTGCTGGCGCCTGAGGCAGTTTTGCATGTTCTTCCCTTGTCTTGGCCTCATCGACGAGGTCTCTCAGATGGCCTTGCCTTGCCAAGTCTTCTAAGTGTGTTTTCAGGGCTCTGCAGCCCTGAGTCATATGCCCATCTTCATTGTGGTAAGCACAATGCCTGCCAAGGTTTCTTCCCATAAATTCTCCTGGTGCCCTCGCTAGTGTTCTGAAATAGGGTTGATTCCGAATTTTATCCAAGACTTTGTGAATTGGGATTCAGAACACGGTTGTCACTGCTTGTGTAGCCCTCAGTTCTATCTCTTGCTTGCTCGATCCATTGTTACCTCGGCCTCGCTTCGGCGAGCCGTTTCCTTTCTCTTGCTTTGTCTCCTTAGTCCTCGATGTATCTTCCTCGACTCTGGCGTATTTTTCAATTCTGGCCATGAGCTCTTCCATGCTTTTTGGCAGTGTCTTTGCCAAAGACTTTCGTAGCTGGCAGTTGTCTTTTAGGCCGTTCTTGAAAGATACGACCGCCACCTCTTGATTACATTCGGGTATTCGGTTGAACACCTCATAGTATCTTTTTGTGTAGGCCCTAAGGCCCTCATCCTTACTGATCTTCAAAGCCATCAATGCGCCTACCCTTAATGGCTGTAGCTTGTTTGTCACGAACCTGGCCACAAACATCTCGGCCAGGCCTTCCCAGGTCTTCACACTTCCCTTTGGTAGTTTGTGAAACCAATCTGATACAATCTCCCCGAAGGACGAGGGGAACACTTTGCAGAACAACGACTCGTTCCCACTATACAATGCCATTGAGTTCAAGTATAATCCAACGTGGAAGTTGGGGTCAGACTTACCATCGTATATTTGGAACCTCGGCATACTGAATCTCTTTGATGTTTCAAATTTGTCCAACTCCACTGAGAACAGTGTTCTCGGCTTATCAGGGGAGTTTACCTCGGCATCGGGCTTTTGTTGCTTCCTCTTGAGGTAATCTCTTAAGTCCTCCTTTGTCCGCCCAGGAGCTCGGCTATCTCTTGATTTCAATCTTTTTGGTGCACTACTTTCAGTTTCGTGGTGAGTCCTCTTCGACCTTTCTCCATTAGTTATGTCAAAGCACAGCGCCTACCCCTGAACATGCCGATGTTCTTTGGGGTTTGCCTCTTTTGTGTGATGCGTCCTCTGTGATTCTTCCTTTCTTGACTCTCCTCGTCTGACTTCCCTGGAAGGTCGGTGAGAATGTCTTTCGCTCCTGGTGTGCTGAGGGGCTATGGGGATTGTTTTTTGCCCTCCCTTCTAGGCATTGGCCGCTGGAATCGGCGTGTTCTGCAGTGGGAATGGTGGCTGCATAACGTTGTTTTGCATCATGAAATTGACGACCGATTGCAGGTCCGCCAATTTGTTTGCCATCTCTTTTACCTCTTCGTCCCTCCTCAGGCATCTATCCTTCCATACCTGGAGGTCATCCTCATTGTAGTACCCACTTCGATCTAGCTTCTTTGGTACGTCGCTATCCTGGCCGACGTCTTTGTTGTTGTGATTCTGGTCACGAGTTTCTGTGTTGCGGTTGTCTCCTTCGACGTCAAGGTCGATAGGTCTGCCACTCCCAGCAGGAGTGTCGTCCCCAATCTTTTCCTTCTGTCCGTTGCTGGCCATCTATTCTCCTTTCTTTTCCACAGACGGCGCCAAATTGTGTGAGTGATTTTCTGACCACACTGCCAACTCAGTATTCAGCTGGAGAGTACTGGCAGAATAGATGACACCTGGCTGACCTGCAACAGAAAGAGAAGATTTCGACGGTGGTTCGTCCACCTGGGGGCACTCCGACGATCAAGTCAGTACATCTCTCAAAGGTAATCAATAGTGCTAAATTCACTGTTCTGAGTATAAAAAGCATACCTTAGACCCATCAGGGATGCCTTTCTTTTATAGTTAACTCTGTCCTAGTCCCCATAGAAGCCTAGCTCTAGCAGACTCAGGATTACTGCTAATCTTGGACTCCCAGTAGGATTGGGATAAACTCCCTAAGAGTCTTATCCTTACTCAACTGAAGTCTTCCCCATTCTAGGACCGCTTATCTCAAATTCCGATATCTTCGGAGATAACCTCAGCCTTGACGAGATCACCTCAGCGTCATGACCAAGACACGTGGCACCTCGGCTGACACGTCGGCGTCACCTTGGCCACGTGTTGGTACTCAGAAAATATATCCCCACACAAGGCATGTCACTGAATGGTAATCTTCTTCTCCTTCTCTGTTCCACACACTAAACTAGTACTATGTTTTACAAAAATTAGGTAGTTTCAAACCAAGTATGATAAAATCTGGTTTTTGCAGCCTCTAATTCTGCATTTTAACATAAATCTTGATTTTTATTTTTTTTTGAAAATCAGTGATGGGTGTCTGGTTTGTACTCTATAGTTTTGGAAAATTTGAGGTTGAATAGAATTAAGTAGTTGAAAATTTTACAGAATTAAAGCTTGATTTGGTCTTGTGCAAGAAAGCAGAGATTCCACCAAGCATCTTCTTCAACTTATATTATTCATTCAGCCCAAAAGTTGTTTTTTCCACTTTCACTACTGAAAGAAAAAGAAAAAGAAAAAAAAAAAACTTTAAATTTGAAATGGCTTTTTAGTAGTGCAAAATAGGTTACTGAATTCATTCATAACTGTAAGCAATCTTCATCGTGTCCAATCCTCAAAATTTGACAGAAGGTAGCAAAATCACACCTAGTTTTTGTTAGAAATGGTTTTTGAAAAATCTGGATAACAGAATTTTTCATCAACTTTGGTCTATTTTTTAGGTGGGACCCATGCGCCGAATTTCACGGGTCTAAGTGGTAACGCGTTCTATGCCGCGTTGTGATTCACGTGGTATATTTGGTTGCTCAAAACCATTATCTAGTGAATGGGAAATTGAAACTAAAGTGAGCTGCATGGAAATGGAGTTTTTGGTGGAAATTCCTTAAGGTTTGAAAATGACTTATCCCACATTGATTTGGTGGGAAACTTTGAGTGGGTTTATAAGGTTTGGAGTTGGAATTTGGGGTAGGCTCCAAGGGGCACCCAAGTTTTGTAGAGAGGGAGGTTATGGAGTAGATCCATTGGACTTAAAAAATCACCACACACACACGCCGCCGTTCATCCGGGCTAGGTGCATGGTGTAAGGTTGGTTTGGGCTTATCCAGCCCAATACTTATTTTTTTGGACCAAAAACATTTGAATTTTATTTTTCTAAATTCAAATTCAAAAAATTAGAATTTAAATTTAGAAAAATTAAATTCGAAATTGGGTCCGTTTTTCCCACTCGGATAGATTCAAATCTGTGCAATTCGGTTTTAATCTGTTCAAGTTTGAACCCAAACAGTACCAATTCAAATCTAACAGGTACAGTACCTGTTCAAACAGGTATGCTACCTGTTCAATTCAAAATTAAAGGGTGCCACTACATCTATAAATAGACTAGCCCTCATTTGATCATTGATTCAATTTTTTTCGTCCAAATAATTCTGCAACTATTCTCTACATATTGCTTATTTGCTTGTGAGAAAGAGTGTAAACACTTAGTGTGTTCGTTGTGCGAATAAATTATAGTGCTGCATTTATTCGTTGATTGATCATTTTATCCTAAAAGATAGACGTCCATATTCTGAAAGCACCGTGGAAACGACGAATCTGTCTTAAGGGTACAGTGTCTAACACTGGACTTGATCAGAATATTGTTCAAGAAATTAATCAAGTAAGTTATTAATTTATTTTTTGTTATTTTATTTATGTAAATCAAATTTTGATTTTGTTTTTTGTAACAAAATAAAAATCTATTTTTATTTATTTATTTTATTTATTGGTTTGATTTTTGTAATAAAACATTCTCCCTCATTTCCTATTTTTCTTTTGTATTCTGTTTGTAGTTTAGTACATAAACAGAATTTATTTATTTAAATACAGTGAAGATTGTCTAACAGTTTTCAAGATTGAATACGACTTGTCGATTATGTGTCAACAAATCTCTTGTGCTTAAAAAGCACCCCCACGAGCCCGTGATGTTAAATGTCCTTATTTCAACAAACACCCATCAATGCTCTGATCTGGTTTTAGTATCCATCTATTAATAATTTTTGCATCTCACTCTTATCCAGAGGCCCTCAAGCATACGAAGGAGTCATATAATAGATGCTAGAGTATGACATTTTTTACGTGAAATAGACTAAAAAAATGCAAACAGACAAACAGACACGTTTTCTGATTGAAATGAAGGGCCCCAGCATACCTATGAAAGTAAGCAAAACGGCCAAATCAAATTGTTTCCTGAATGCAACCAGCCTTGTAATCTTCATTGCAGGTTTCAGAACCATTGGGTTAAATTTGGCCTTATCTGCTAAAAGTACTGCTTGTGAAGTCCCACTCCTTTTTTATAATTGAGCTTTTGCTTTCAACTAGGGTCCTCCATGTCGAACATAAGATCCAAATGGATCACTATATATGAATTGAAACCACTTTGGAACACATTGGTATCATAGGTTCAAACTTGGTGATGAAGATGTAAAGAAGAAACCAAGATTTTTAACTAACAATTATGTATGCGTAGTTTTCTTTCTTCATTCTTGATTTTACCCCTCTCTATGATGCTAATTTTAGCATGTCTTATATCTTGCAGGCCGATGTCTGATGTTTCTAGCGATCTTACAATTGAAGTTGGAACATCAAGTTTTTCGCTTCACAAGGTAAGGCGAATGTATTGCAATAATGAGAAACTTCACCTTTTGTGTAAATCAATAGCTTAAAGTGCCATAAAATCCTTTTAAAATCAAGATTTAATCTAAGTATCCCGCATCAGTTTTTTGAGGAATCAAACAATTTTCAACTTGAGAATTTGAAAATTCAGCAATATTTTGGCTGGAACAAAATAAGAAAATTTTGCTTGAACATTATGGTTTGTAATGGAGGAACAGAGGTGAAATTTTACATAAAAAAAAGTAGATGACAGTGAAATCTTATTAAAAAAGGCTAACACGAAATAATAACCATAACAATGTTACAAGAAAGTAAATGAAAAATATGAAAAGGAACTTTTATAATATGATCAGGATTCTTTTGCAGTTCCCTCTAGTTTCTCGGAGTGGAAGAATACGAAAACTGTTGTTGGATTGGAAGCAAAAGATTCAATAGTATCGCATATAAATCTATCAACTGTACCGGGTGGACCAGAGGCATTTGAGCTAGCTGCAAAGTTCTGTTACGGAGTAAACACCAAAATTACTCTATCAAACGTTGCAATGCTACGTTGTGCAGCTCATTTCCTGGAAATGATAGAAGATTTTGCTGAGAAAAACCTAGAAACGCAAACTAAAGTATATCTGACAGAGAACATACTTCCAAACACATCAAACTCAATATTAGTTCTTCATCGCTACGAATCACTCCTACCCATAGTGGAAGATATTAACCTTGTTAACAGGATTATCAATGCCATTGCAAGTAATGCATGTAAAGAGCAACTCACATCTGGCTTGTCCAAGCTAGAGCACAACTTTCCTTCAAAACCTGAAACAGAAACTGTAAATTCAGGTATAACGCAGTGGGTAAAAATTATACACATACCTTAGGTGATAGAACCTGAAGCGAAGAATCTCGTGGGTAAATCACGTGCTTCAAAAATGCGAACAATGAACACCCAGCAGTGGAGTGATACCACAATATGAGTATCACCCACACAAGTCACAGTGCAAAAAGCTTGATCGTTGTTTTAATGGGAGAGAGTCAGTATGGGAATAAACATACGTTGTTTTATTATCCCATATCCCATATATCGTATCAGATATATAGGATAAGTATATCATCTATCCATATCAGTTGATATGATAGATATAGATATCATGAGTGGTTATCCAAATAAGTTTTGAATTCAAATTCAAACTTACATGGATAAGGTTCAAAAGGTTCATGGGTCATGCCACATGGGCGCCCAATTTCTAACATCTCCCACTCGCACATGAGTTGGCATGACACTGCCACATCTCTATCTCAATCTCCCCAAAAATGAACAATCTCATACTAGGCAATGCACCGTGCGACCGATGAGAACACCTGCATATGGGAGCTCTATACTAGAAACTCAATATGAGTCAGCATAGAGACATCAACCCAAAATGAACAGAAATAGTGTCTTATGTACCCAGACCCATCTAACTACATCGGTCCAAAAACATCTCTAATCCCTCAAAGAGCATGTTTGACTCTCCTACATCTCGCATTATATTCACACCCAATCAGCATCCTATAGAGAGCGATGTGAGTTGTCGACAGTGAATATAGAGCAGAGATGTAGAACTAGATGATCTTCCCTTCACCCTCATATCATTTAATTTGAAATTGACCGCTTTCCCAGTAATGTCCCTTAAAGTCGAAATCATACATGATCGCAGGCAACATACCAAAGTAGCTAAACATCAACTCCTCATCTTATGACATAGTCAAAGGTCACAAAAGCCTCAAAGTGAAGTCATTTTGGGAAAAATGACTTTTAGGACTCATACGATGAAGAAGCAGGGATCCATTCTTTCACCTCGCTAACGGGTCGATAAGCACATGCAGTACGAATACATGTTATAGTGGAGTAACTCTTCCTAAGAGTGATGTTAAACTCACACACCATACAGATCTTAGTCTAGTTGCTCTTAAGCGCACAAGTCGCTTTCTAGCGTCTAACTCGAATTCTCTATTTGCTCGCCTCTCAGGCATCAAATGAGATCTCGCATCTGATTATCCATAACAGGCACATCATGGAAAAGTGGGTACTCTCATATCCATGTTCGGTCTTTAACAAGACCTCATCTTGGCTCCAACCAAGGTGACATAGCTAGTGGATAATTTTAGCTTCTCTATTTGCTCCAAACACAACAAGCCACTAGTCTCATCCTTGCTCGCTACCTAGCGCTAAGGGCAATTGCTCGTGTGAGTGAGCCAATCTTGCCTGCTAACATCAATTTTTTTATTCTGTGTATGCTAATTCACAAACCATTGTAAAAAGTAGTAAACATAAATGTGTAATAGAAATAAATATGAATACTAATGGCGTAAATATCCCAAAAAATATGAGTTCAACTGAATACGCACACACACACATATATATATATATATCACCACCTACGTAGTCCTAAAGCCCTAACATGAGTAAGATAAACATCTTTAGCAATGGGCTTAATCAAAGGGTCCGCAACCATGCGACTCGTAGGGATGTGCTCCAGGATCACTTCTTTCTCTGCCACAATGTCTCTGATAAAATTGAACCTCACATCAATGTGTTTGGTTCTCCTGTGGTATTTAGGATCCTTAGCGTAAGCGAGTACAGCCATGCTGTCACAATGGATAGTCACAAGGTCTGAAGTGTGTGTGACAATATCCAAATGCTGAAGGAATCTCCTCAACCAAACGGCTTCCTAAACGGCAGATGAACAAGCCACAAACTCAGCCTCCATAGTCGATAAGGCGATACAGGATTGCTTCTTACTGCTCCAAGAAATAGCACTATCGCTAAGCATGAAAGCATATCCTGAAGTAGACTTACGCTCATCTAAGTCTCCTCCCCAGTTAGCATCACAATAGCCAACTAGATGTAGATCTGAACTTTGGTAGCAAAGTGTGTAATCTGCAGTCCCTCTAAGATATCGTAATATCCTCTTAACTGCTTTCCAATGAGCTGGTCCAGGGTTGGATTGGTAACGACTCACCAATCTGACTACATAACAAATGTCAGGGTGTGTACACATCATAGCATACATCAAGCTTCCAACAACATTTGCATAGGGAACTCGGGCCATTTTTTCATTCTTTTCTGGAGTCTTAGGACCCATATCAAGGCTTAGGCTCTCACCTTTCGCAACAGGAGTGTCAATAGGTATGCAACTCTGTATCTGGAATCGCTCTAGGATAGTCTTAATGTACGTCTCTTGAGACAAACCAAGAAGTCTCCTAGAGCGATCCCTAAGGATCTTAACACCGAGCACATAGCTCGCTTCACCCATGTCTTTCATCTCAAATGTAGAGAACAACCACCTTTTAGTGGCGACAATCATCTCCTTATCATTTCCAGCCAATAATATGTCATCTACATATAATGACAATATCAGAAAAATGTCCTTGGACCGTTTAACGTACACACAGTGATCTTCATCGATCATCGTAAACCCATTAGAAACAATGGCTCGATGAAATCTCAGATTCCACTGTCTGGATGATTGCTTTAAGCCATAAATAGAGCATTGAAGCTTGAAAACTTTGCGTTCCTGACCTACTACCACAAAGCCTTCTAGTTAATCCATATAGATCTCTTTATCCAATTCTCCATTGAGAAACGCAGTCTTAACGTCCATCTGATATAGCTCTAAGTCCAACTGAGCTACTATGGCCAGACTTAGGCGAATAGAGGCAAACCTCACAACTGGTGAAAAAGTTTCCTCATAGTCCACACCCTCTCGTTGGGTGTAACCTTTCGCCACTAGGCGAGCCTTATACCTTTCTATGGAACCATCCGTTTTGCGCTTGATTTTGAGAACCCATTTGTTCCCAATAGTCTTGCGCCCTGGCGGCAAATCAACCAAGTCCCATACATGATTTTTCTTCATAGACTCTATTTCTTCATCCATTGCAGTACTCCATTCTTTACTAGTAGGGGATGAGAGAGCCTCTTTGAGATTCTTAGGCTCCATCTCATCACTCGGAGCAATCATGAATGCTTCCCCTTCAATCTCAAAACGACGACGGGGTATAGCTCCACGTTTGCTTCTATGCAGTTGAGAATCTTGAGAATCCTCATCCATTGGATCTAATCCATGGGCAGGTAGATCGCTCCCACTGTCCCTTGGAGCTTGAGGGATTATCTCCTTATTCTCTACTAGGCTACTAGGTGTGCCTTCAAGTAGATCATCCATCTCATAGAGTTCTACATCTCTAGTTACCTTACCTCTGCTAGGGAAATCCTTCTCTAGGAAATCCACATCTCGTGACTCAATTTCAGTCACATTTCCATCTGGATGCTCCCTAATAAACACATAGCCCTTAGAATGCTCACTATAGCGAATGAAGATACACTTCTTTCCTCTAGGCCCAACTTCCCAAACTTATGAGAAGCTTTGTGTATGTAAGCTGCCGAACCCCAAGGCTGCAAATTGCCCAAATCAGGCTTTTTTCCAGTCCACATCTCATATGGGGTGGAAGGAACTGATTTGGAGGGCACACAGTTAAGGGATGTAGGCAGCAGTCAATATAGCATCTCCCCAATAAGAAATTGGAGGATTAGCTTGCGCCATCATTGATCTAACCATGTCAAGCAATGTGTGATTCCTTCTCTCCGCTACACCATTTTGCTGCGGAGTCCTAGGAATTGTCAATTGCATGATAACTCCTTTTTCCTCACAAAGTACTTTAAATTGCTTAGATAGATACTCGCGTCCCCGGTTAGTCCTTAGAGCCTTAATGCTCTTGTCTAATTGATTCTCAACCTCATTAACATACCATCTAAAGCAATCAAATGCTTCTAACTTGTGAGAAATCAAATAGACATGACTAAAACGCGTGCAATCATCTATAAATGTGATGAAATAAGGGGCTTAATGCCTTGCCCTCACATTCATTGGTCCACGTATATCAGAATGAATAAGTTGTAATGGGATAGATGCCCTTTTAACTTTCCCAAATGGTTTCTCTAGCGAGTGGGCCTAAAGGACCTTCTCTCGCCAATCTAGGCATCCTATCTTACCCTATGTGGCCTAATCTAGCATGCCATCTCATAGAATCATTATCACAAAAAGATACAATATTAAAAACAGAGCCATTGGCATTTTTATTAAAACTAGAATCATCCACGTCCAAAACTAAAAAACCATCTGAAAGATAACCAAAACCATAAAAAATTGTTCCCAAATAAATGCTAACACCATTATTCTCAAAACAAAAGCTAAAACCAAGGCTTATCATGCTAATAACTGAAACTAAGTTTTGCCGAATATCCAGAGCATAAAGAACATCATGAAGATACAAGGTGCACCCTCGTCACATTTCCAGCTTGTATGTGCCAATGCCAAGCACCTCCACACTGGACTCATTCCCCATGTAAACTTTTCTACTCCCAACAGGTACTCTGCGATACTCAACGAACCTTACTCTGTCCCTTGCAATGTTTTCTGTTGCTCCAGAGTCTACAACCCAAAAATGAGGAGAAAGAGCAATTAATACTTGACTAGAAACAAAGCATTGAATGCGAGGAATTAAGTAAGGGAGTACCTTCTTCTGCTCAGGGCAATCTCGAGCGAAGTATCCTTCTTTGTTACAGTTAAAGCATGTCAATTTAGCCTTTACCTTCTTGCCACCTCTCTTGCCCCTACGCTTGAAATTTCTAGCGCCATTGGGCTTTAGCGCAGCTGCTGCTTGCTTCTTAGGGGCACCTTTTGCTTTTCCACGCTTGAACTGAGAAGTCCTACGTGAGCTCGACTCAACCACCATAGCAGAACCATCAGACTTAGCCGCTTCAAGGGGCTTAGCCTCTAGATCCAAATGACGCGATATGTCTTCGAATGTTTTCACACTCTCATTATGCATCATGTTCTACTTCATCTGCTCCAAAGAATTTGGCAAAGAGCGAATCACAGCTTGTACTTGCTGCTCTTGAGTCAAATTGTGCCTAGCAGCCGCAAGCTCACGTATCATGGCTGACATGACCCTCAAATGCTGCTTCATCAAATGATGCGCCCTTTTCTGATAAGAGTCAAACTTCATAGTCAGCCCACGTAGCTTTGCCAAAGAGGTAATACCAAACTTTTGCTTGAGAGCTTCCCACATCTCAAATGCAGTCGAGCAATGCTCAAACTCACTAATCAAGTCATTGTGCATGCTGCTCAACATAGTAAAGTGCGCACACCGATCTTTGTTACGCCAAGTCTAAAAGACTTCAAGATCACGACGATGTTGAGCTGTATTGCCCTGCTTTGGCTCAACCATTACTTGTTCAAGTGTGGTCAACACTTCTTGCTCATTGAGGAGGTATTGGATCTTACGGCGCCATATGTCATAATTGTCGCCATCCAATTTCTCTCCCTTAGTTAAGTCTGCCACCACTGTCTTAGTAGCCATTTCTACATACAGAATAAACAAATGCGCAAGGGATATTAATGATAGCAACACAAAAATTATTTTGCAGCAAAAGAATCTAAATTAAATAATGATAATATTACACATGTCTCAAGGTGCTATGCTTGTAATCATCTCTTGCGCCTCTAGTGACAATTATCAAAATTTAATTTAATTTAATTCCATGCGCAAAAAAAAAAAAAAAAATTCAACCTCCCACTACTTATGACATGTACAAAGCATGATAAATTCTATACAATAGCATCTTAATGTAAATTTATAATTAACTCATGTTATATTCATTTAATAATGGAATTTAAATAAATTAAAAAAAAAAACTAATCATGCTTCTCTAATCACAACATATTACAAACCAAAAAAAATAATATGTTGTATTTAATATTCAGATTATGCCATAATAGAAAGTACATCATTCTGAAATTTTCTGAAATTTTTCTGAAATTTTCTGGAATTTTAAATAACTAATAAAACCATCTAAAATCAGAAATAAATATTGCAGAATCTGGTAAACTGAAACAATTATACCAGTAAATAGTAAACCTTTACAGTAGTCTACAATAAAAATTTCAACCCCAGAAAATTAGTCATGCAACACCAGAAGCATTTTAATGTCACGACCCAACCCCAGGGGCTTAGGGTTGGAATCGCAACTTACTAACTTATGTTATTTGTAGCAAATTAAACTGCGCAAGCGGAAACAAAAATAATTAAACAGAAAATTTATTTCATTTTACTATTTAAAAAGAAAATACATCTATAGGGCTGTAGTTATTTTATTAATCAGTGACCGGCCCTGAGTAAAACAAAAAGGAAGCACAACTAAAAAAAAGATAAAAAAAAGTGGTTCAACAGCAATCCATGTGCAGGTTCCATTTTGTGGGGTTATGGGTCTCCCCTACATCTCGTCACCTGAAAGGGGTAACAGCTATAAGCACGCAGCAGAGTGAGAGATATTATGCCAAGAGTATAGGGAATACAAAATAACCATGGATAGTTAGTTAAGTCAAAACATTTGCATAACTCAATTTGGTAAATAAATCATTTAAGTGACAGAAACTGAAATACCGAAATTATATAAATAAATAACCATAACCACGGTACAGAACAGAACAGAGCAGAGGTCACAGAAATGACAATCAGAACAGAGGTCAATGGATCCATGACAAACAGAGGACCGCAACGTGGCCAAACAAAAGCCAATGGTTATTTAAGTCTCCCAAGGCGGGGGACTCCCGTGGTGGTACTTACAAAACATAATCGTTTATGAGATTATAGTCAAATATATACTAAAATTTAAACAATCATATCCATGAGTTTTCTTTTAAACAAATAGAGTTTAGAAAATAACCCACGTAACTGAAATATTTATAAAACATAACTTTTATTAATATAACTAATAAAATATAACTTGTATGAAATAAGTTATAGTAACTCAAAACATACGTAAAACATATAATGGCAACTCAAAGTATAATATAACTCACCTTAATATTGACCCTTAACCTTTTCTATTTTTTTTTTTTTTTGCTTCCGAGGCTCCTTCTTTCTTCTCCCCTTTTTTTTTCTTTCTTTCTTGGCTGATCCTAATTCCACAGCACCTTCCTTCCTATTTATACACACGGCTAGCGGTGATGACTCACCCGTCCATGATGGCCTACATGATGAATCACTCCCCTCTCCTAGCCTAGATGTACAGATGGCCTCCTTTCATTGCTTTGACAATATTTATAAATCTATTCATTAATGCTTAATATATTTGCAAATCTATTCATTATTATTCAGATTCGGAAATCCAATATAGTCATTAATTTAAAGATCTGATATCACTTCTACATATATATATATATATTTATTACATTTATTATATTTATTTATTTAACCTATTTATTTATTTACTATTTTTAACTTTAATTTGACCCAACTAGTATTATAATTTCATATTTCTGTTAATTTGGTCCCAAATAATAATCTCTAATTAATCCCATATAACCCAGTGCCAAATTAGATTTTGTATTTATTATTAATTATTTAATAATATATTATCACATGCACCTACAATTATATATAACTATAAATATTTATGTGATATTTAATTAAACGTTCAGGGTGTCACATTTAAAGCAGAAATAATGAATTATTATCTCCGGAAAAATATTTTTTATTTTCATAAAATTTTTAAAATTTTACAGAAGATAGAAAATTTAATTTTGAGTCTAACAGTACTAACCACGCTTAAAACAAAGCTATAACGAATTATTTATGACCATTTAACGTGATTCAGAATTAAAAAAAAAAAAAAAAATGCCTTAACATCAGCAACCAAGCCGGCGAAAAAAAACGGCGTGGCTCAACATGCGTCTCAGCGCATGGCACGCACGTGATGGCGCATGGAAGCGCGTGGGAAGTGCGCCTGGCGCGAGCGTGGCGGCACTGACGTCGTCAGATGGCGCGTACGGCTCACGCGCCGCCTTCCAGGGTGTTTTCTGGTTCAATTTTGGTACTGTCGAACTCCATTTTCCAAAAAAAACACATTTATGGTCTCAAAAATGACATTTAATGAACATAAAAATGAGGTCTATTACACTCTCAATCTAATGAGAGTGGAAGTGCAGAAACCCTGCATTTCATCTTCCTCCTTAAGCCATCAAAAAAATCAAAACGAACCCAAATTAGGATTCGATGTATCTCATCAACCGTAAATCCAAATTCAACAAATAATATATGGTTTCGAAGGTCTCGAAACAAGGATTCTAAATATGTAAGATTTGCAGACTGAAATTAAAGCATGTAAAACCATCATGCATGTAAAGTTTCGAAAATATAAAATGGGTCTCCATTTTTCTTGAAATCTAACCGTTAGATTTTCATGAAACTTTGCAGATATGTTCTACATTAAATATACTGCAACATATATAAATTTCAGGTCGATTGGAGATAGTTGGAAAAATTATTAATTTTCATGCATATATCATGTATATATTTGTATAAAATTATACACATATTTTAATGCATAAAAATAAGCACGAAAATACCCATATTGGCTCTGATACCAATGTAAATTCAAATATAACGTAGCGGGTAAAAATTATACACATACCTTAGGTGATAGAACCTGAAGTGAAAAATCTCGTGGGTAAATCACGTGCTTTAAAAATGCGAACAACGAACACCCAGCAGTGGAGTGATACCACAATATGAGTATCACCCACACAAGTCACAGTGCAAAAAGCTTGATCGTTGTTTTAATGGGAGAGAGTCAGTATGGGAATAAACATACGTTGTTTCATTATCTCATATCACATATATCATATCAGATATATAGGATAAGTATATCATCTATCCATATCAGTTGATATGATAGATATAGATATCATGAGTAGTTATCCATGTAAGTTTGAATTTGAGTATTATCGAAAATAAATATTAAAATCAAAATAAATAACTTAATCGAAAATAACTTACAATTGTTTTAGTGGAAATCACTGCAAATAGTTGCTTCCAAATACATAACTAGAAAATCAGAAACAAGAGTTTTAAACAGAAGAGTACTTCTTTTTCGCTCTGTTTTTTCTTAGCCTCCCCCCACAAATGAATTAACCATTACAATTTATAGAAAAGAAAATGAACTATGCAGCATGTGAATTGGTTGATCATGAAAGCAGCTGGTATCACATGGGCAAAAGCAAGTTGTCGAATGCTTTTGGTTGATTGACAAAAGTTAAAGCAACTTTTAGTAGATTGATTGACTGATGAATAGTAAAAGTGAATAGTGACTTTTTATTATTCATTACTTTCGGTGGAGATTTAACAGATGGAGTCAATATAAATACAAAATGGCAGGTTTTCTCAAAAGAGTATTGATTGAAGCCAATATGTATTTATATGGAATCCAATGCAGAGCTGACTAGGCATATGGGTCCTAAGCATCTTGAAACTCGGGTCCATATGGGTTTTGAGTAGTTGAACCTTCAGAAGAATTTGAATTATCTGAACCTTCTTCTGAATTACTGTTATCAGAATCTGTTTGGGCTTCAGCCTGATCCACTAGTAGACGAGCCATTTTGAGCAACTCATCTCTGGAGGATTTGGACTTGGGCTTATCCTTTGACTTGGGTTTATCCTCTGATTTGGGCTTAGCAATGCTGGGCTTTGCTGACGGTGCCTTATCCTTTGGTCTAACCTTTGACTTGGAGGACTTGGGCTTGGAAGAACTTGTAGTTGGGCTTCCAAGGTTGACTGTAGGAAGTTGGCTTCCTTGGGTGATTGAAGCAGTTGGGTTATGCTGTGCTTTAACCATTGCAGGAGTTTGAGCATGAATATTAACAGGGAATTCGACTTGGACAATTTCAACAATGCGGGAAACTTTGTAGTTATCCCACCATTTAACTGTATGTATCCTTTGGACCACATCATCAGAAATTCCATAGTGCCATTTAAATATCCAAGGGATTTTGTATTTGGAAATAAAAATAAGCAGTTTAGGGAATTTCTTCTATTGTGGAGTGAATGAGAAAACAGTTGAAAAATAGTTAGCCTGTTCCATTATAGTTAATGGAAAGATATCTGAAATGGCGCCATCTCAAAAACCAAGTAGGAAATTCAGATTTAAACTTTTGATCAAATTGAATAAACTAGGAGTGACTAAATGTATCAGTTTGGTAAAGGAATATTTTGAACCAGGCATCAATATAGTCATAATAACTATACTGAAGGGAGTGATTAGGTAAATCTCAAAGCTGATAAGGAGAACCCCATTCAGCTAAGGAAACAATGTGATGGATATAGAGAGAATGGTAGACAACTTTACTAGTGTAAGTGTGGTCATAGATAGGTTTAATCACAATTGACTGATGGTTAAACAGGATGTCTTTATAGAAGGTGATGGTTTTTTCTGGATGCATAGAAACAAAATGCCATCCAGGATGAAAATAAGATTTAGCCAAATCATTAACAGACTGATTCTTGAAGTGACTACGCTCTTTGAAAAACAGATTAGTAGTGGTGGATTTAACATAATCAAAACGGGCTGTTTTAATAGGATTATGAGGGTATGGAGTCACTGCTTGGCTGAAAGAAGTAAAAGGGTCAGTAGCCAAAGCAGATGTGTAGCTTGGCTTAAGGATGTTACCAAGAACCTGGTAACAGTTTATCATTTCAATCGGATGGTACTGGGTTACTAGCTCCAGAGGGTGAGGAACAAAAGGTTGACTGGAGGAGACCAAGGCTTTAGAAGGAGGCCGTGGATGAGACATCTGTTTAAAAGAAACAAAGATTAGCAAGGAAGATTAACAACCACTTAGAAGGTCTAAATATTGTTGATGGTAATCCAAACAGTTGTAATAATCAGCAAGTAAATGGCGACGAGCTTGAATCTGGTGGTAATTAATATACTGAGCACGTTTAATAGTTTTTCGGGCTAATTTTAGTCGGGCAATGCGGTAAGCAGTTTGGCGGATAAGAGTTCGATAATGGGTGATGTGGGTTTTATGGTAAGTAATGAAAGGAGTAACCATCCCTATCCCCCCTGTAAAAATTCGCGGGCAAGAAAATCAGGACTGGAATTTTGACAACCAGGGATATAAGTAATATCAAAGTTGAAAATACTTAAAATAGATTGCCAACGAACAAAAATTTGCTTACTAGCAGGATTTTGAACATCTTTTTCTAAAACATATTTAGCAGATTTGCAATCAACACGAAGTAAAAACTTTTGATTCAAAATATCATCCTGAAATTTAGTAATACATAAAACAGTAGATAAAATTTCTTTTTTAATAGTACTATAATTTAATTGTGCTTTATTCCAGACACCAGAGTGATAACGAACAATTTGTTCAGATGATTGAGGAGTGACTTGCTGAAGAAGAATGCCACCATAACCAATATTAGAAGCATCAGTTTGAATAATTTTGAATGAATTGTCAGTAGGAATACCAAGACAAGGAAGAGACTTGACATATTGTTTAACTTGTTGAACAATAGAAGTATGAACTGAAGACCAAGGATGAGGGTTATCTTTCAACCTATCAAATAAGGGTTGACAAGTTTTCCTAAGGTCTTTATAAAACTCAGCAATGTAATTTAAGGATCCTAAAAACCGTTGTAATTGGGTTTTATCTAAAATTTCATCAGGAAACTTAGACGCAAACTCAATGGAACGACTAATAGGTAAAATGGTATTTTGGTAAATATCGTATCCTGAAAATCTAACTTTAGTTTGAAACAATTTAATCTTAGGAGCAGAAATGACGAGACCATGGCTTTTAATAGTATAAAAGAATGCAGTTAAATGTTTCCAATGTTCATTAAGTGATTTGGAAAAAATTAATATATCATCTATATAAACAATGGAGAAATGACTAAATGGGTTAAATATATCATTCATAATATTTTGAAATTCACTAGGAGCATTTTTTAATCCAAATGGCATGACATTCCATTCATAATGACCAAAAGGTGTAGTGAAAGCAGTTTTATATCTATCGTTAGGATGAATTTGTATTTGCCAAAAACCACTTTTTAAATCAAATTTACTAAAAATAACAGCTTGACTAAGACGTTTAATTAGATCTTTTTTATTAGGAATAGGATATCGAATCCATTCTAGGACCTTATTCAATGGTTTATAATTGATAACTAAACGAGGGACACCTCGTTCTAATTCAGCATTTTTATTGACATAAAAAGCAGGACAAGACCATGGTGATTTACTTGGGCTAATTATTCTATTTTTTAAAAGTTCATTAATTTCTTTTTTACACATTTCAAGTAATTCATGATTCATTTGAATAGGTCTTGATTTAGTAGGAATTTGTGTTTCGTTAAAATTCTTAATATATGGTAATGTGACTATATGCTTTTTCCTATGCCAAAATGCAGTAGGTAAAGTAGAACAAACAGTTGTTTCTAATTTAAGCTTAAATTCATTAATTTGAGAAATGATGACGGGATCAATTAATTGTTGATCAATTCTTTTATAGTTAACTTATTCTTTAAGAAATTGTAAATGACGAGTTAATCTATTAATAGTTTGAGAAATGGAACAATCTTTTAATTGATTTAATTCTAAAATTTCAGGAGGAGATAAGAATTTAAAAGTAACAGGTTGATCAAAAACATGAGTAGTTATTCCTTCACTAGATGTAGTAAATAGATATAATAAAAATATAAATGAAGTTCCTAAAATAACTTTATCAGTCATATTTTTGACTAAAATAGATGAAGTTTTAAAACAAACATTATCTTGACATATATGAACTTTGGGTAATTTATATTTAATATGCATTTTACTACCATTAGTAGATGTTAATTTCTCATGACATTTTTCATAATATGTAGTAGGGAATAATCCTTCTTGAATACAATTAAGATCAGCACCAGTATCAATTAAAGCAATTACATCTAATTTAAAATTATTAATTACAAGTTGAACTTTTGAATACCACTTTTGAATATGAATTTTATTAATTAGATTTAATCTTTTATCTTCAAGGTTTTATGATCTATTATCAAATAATAATTTTTCAGGATTAGTATGATCAGAATCATGTTCACACTCTTGTGGAGATTCATTATGATTTTCTTGGAAATGGTCTAAACTTTTATTAAGTTTTAATGTAATAATTTCATCTTCTAAGGCACGATCTTTGCTTTGTAGATCTTTAATAGTTTGTTTAATCTGGTTGATTTCATGTTGTAAATCTTGTAATGTGATTTCTTTATGTTTATTTCTATATCGTTCTAAAGTTTTAGATAAACTAATAATGGGTTTATCAAACTGAGGTTTTATATCTTTATTAGTTAATAAGGATTTTAATTTATTAGTATATTTTTGTTTTAATTATGGATCTTCTAATCTGCTAATTAATTCAATAAGAACAGATTCTTCTTGGTTTTGTTTAGTAAGTATAGTAATTTGTTTAATTGGTTTACAACAAACATCATTGCATCCTAATTCAATATTATTATCAGGATCTTCACTTGGTGAATGGTAATCAGATGAATTAGTAGGATTATCAGACGAGGAATTACTAGCAGATTGGTTTAATTGGAAGATTTCAAATAACTGATTTTTTGATTCATCATTGATTTGAAGTTGATTAACTTTATCTTTTAATTTTTGTTTTTCTTTACATTTATTAGAATAATGACCTTTTTGACCTCAGTTGTAACAAGTAATATCTTTATTAGATTTAGATTTTGGATGTGATTTTTTATAATATTTCTTTTTGGATTTAGTATAAAATTTATCATTGGATTTGGAAGGTGAATAATTCTTTTTGTATTTATTAGAATATTTATGGGATGACTTATGTTTATGTTTGGAGTATTTATGGGATTTGCGACGAGAAGGTGCTACGGGAGGTAGACCATATTGTTCACAGAAATTGCCTAGTTCATATTTAGCTTTAGGTTTATCTTTAGTAGCTTTTTGACTAAGTTTAAGGTCAATACACATTTTTAATCCTTTCTTTTGGATAGTACTAATTATATCACCATAAGTTAATTTATCATATTCTATAACACCAGTGGGTTGACTAAGAACATCTCTGATTTTATGAGCAAAAAGACTAGGTAAACCATTAATAAATTTTTCTTTCCAAAAAGATTTAGTACAGTCTTCTCTTAACATGACTCTAGAGGTGAATACATCTTTATACCATCTAAAATCACTTAAGGTTGGATAGGTAAGATTACTAACTTGATCATGTATGCGGGAATATATATTAGTAGGGGTTCCTATGAAATGGCGCACTATGGTATAAATTAAAGTATTAATACCATCTGGTTTGTAATAGCCAATAGTTTCATCAAAAATAGGTAGATCATTTTCATCTTTTTGATTTGCATATAATATGGATTCGCGTTGATCTTCAGTAAGGTATTTTTCCCACCAAGATTTTAGCATACCAGTAAAACCAGAGGTTATTAATAAGATAATTTCAGCTTGAGTATATTCTGGATAGTTACTAAGATAACTATTGGTAACCATAGATAAATGATTTAATTTTTGAAGTATTTGATCTTCGCTAAGACCATCTATATTCCATTCGTATAGCTTTTTAGCAGATACAGAAAATTGATTAGAAAGATTAGTTTCTTCATATTGGAAATCAGGAGGAGTAGGTCTGGGATACCAATTTTTTGTAGTTTGTGGATTGACTTTAGGATAATGAATTTTATTAAGAGTAGAGGAGTGGAATTCTTGAACGAGTTGATTAATGTCATTATCAGTAGTATCAGATTGAGAGGAATTAGAAGCAGTATGAATATTGTGTTGATTTAATACAGTAAGACCCTTATTACTAGAAGGTGAGGCTGTTTCAAACGTAGTTAATTTAGTAAGAATTTGTTCTGTAGCTTTAACAGTAGAATGATCTTGGGTAATTAAACTAGTTCTTTTAGATTGATTACTAGGAAGATTAAGTAAAGGTTGATCTAAAGATTGTTTAGTGGAAATAAGGTTAGTTGAATCTAAATGAGTTTCAATTTTATCTAATTGCGTACCAATTGTTTTTAAACATTGATTAGTATAATTATTTTGTACAATAACTTTTTTAATGTCAGGGTCAGTACCAAGCAACTTAAAAGGAGAGGCTGGGACTTTAGTTCCTTGGTGATCAATAATAATATTAACTAAATGAGGATGACTAGAACTAACAGTAGTATTAGGAGAAGTTTTCCATTTATGTTTTGTGATTGTATTAATTTTTTTGTAATAATTTTCAAAGTATTCAAAGAAAGGAAGTTCAATATTATATTCAATCATAAAATCATACCATTTACGAGTTATTCAAGACTGTTGAGCAGAATCATATTTAGCACGATAATCATGTCTTTTAGTTCTATTTTCTTTAGATCTAAAATCAATAAGAAGTTTATCAAAATCAGGAGTAAAGGATTTCTTAATTGTCATTAATTGAGGATTTATTGGAGTTGTAACTTCAAAATCAGTTTGAGTGGGGGAGTCTTGAGATTCAATATCTTCTTCTTGTAAATGTGTGTTAGTAGAATATACAGGTTTACTAATTTGGGATGTAGTAGAGTTAACGATGCCTTTCATCTTATTATGGGAAGTCGGACCAAGATGGATTTGACTATTCTTGCGAAATAGAGGTGTATTAAATATCTCATCTTCAGTTTCAATTTCAGTAGGTACACTAGATGTACTATGTCTAGAGGATTGACTACGGTTAAATTTAATCCGAACAGAGCCATTAGTATATTGTTGAATATCCTGGATATCATGACTAGTAGATTGGTTTTGATGGTCTTTGTAATTTTCATTAATAGTAGCCCATTGCTCAGGGAGAGTAATATTTTTCCATTCAATCATTTGAGGAATGTTAATATGAGTATCAGTGTTACTACTTTGAATTAATAGAGTTTTATCTTTTGGACTTTTATGTAGTGCTTGAACATTCAGATTGGTTTTAATACATTTATAATGAACTCTATAAATTAAAGCAATATTATGAGTTTTCTCTTTCATATTAGTAAATGAACCATGTAATTGGATGTTTAATGTTAAAGCATCTAATATGTGAGGATCTCTGAGACTAAGAGTAAAATTAGGAAAACAATTAAAATGAATGGGTCCTTTATGAAGACCAGTTTCGGCCATACCCATTAAACTATCATTATAATCAATAAAACGAGCATCTCGTAAACATAATAGAACAGAAGTGTTTTTCCCTTGAGGAGTTAATGGTTTTATTCCAACTTGAATTAATCCTAAATGAATGAAATTATGACTAGATCTTAAATGGCGTTTAATAGTATTAGCATCAAATAATTGACATGTTTCTCTAGGTTTTTCTAAATCGTAAACTTGTTCTAAAGTTTTAACATGCAGATTAACTTTGAATGTATTTTGTAAAAAGGTAGTTTTATAAATTTCTTTAACAGACAATTTTGGTATATTCCAACTTAAATCAATTTTATCATTCTGTATTTCTACTTCTTCTTCATTAATGACTAATGCTTGATTAGATATTGAGGGCAAAGTTGTTGACCTAGAACTGACTGAAGAGTTACTTCTAAATAATCGACTCATTTTCGTGTCAATTAATCTGTTTTACAGAAATCTTAATACATTGTCTAAATTTATCATGTTTTCACATACTAAGTGTTCACACATACCCATTTCGGAAGACCCCTAAAATCCAACGCTGTCTAAACAAAGGACTTACCAAGGACAGGGACGAAGGTTGGGTGGCTAGTTACAAAGTGGAAAACATAGATAGAATTAGGGACAGATTAAGAAGACCGAAATCAGATGAACATACAAGAAAGTGACGCATGATTAAACAGAATTAAACAGTCAGTAAGAAGTAGATAACAACATAACCGGGCTCTAATACCATTCAGGGATAAAAGGAGGCGTCACACAGAACAGTGATAAAGATGGAATAATCGAAAATAAGTATTATCGAAAATAAATATTAAAATCAAAATAAATAACTTAATCGAAAATAACTTACAATTGTTATTCATGCCACATGGCGCTCAATTTCTAACAGAAACACCATCAGACTGGTGGGGAAAATCACTCACCGTGCTTAATCTTGACTTCTTCCAATGCGTTCTATATGCAGTAAAAAGTAAGGGTCTGAAACAGGATATAATCAGCGGGATTTTGATAAATTATGCCCACAATTCTCTTCAGGGACTCGTTGCGGTTAGGGATCCACAATTGGTTAAAGGGGGTTTCTTGGACTTGGAATTGCAGAAGAAACAAAGAGCCATCATTGAAGCTATAATCGGTTTATTGCCAACACAGTCAAGAAAAAGTATTGTTCCTATGGCATTTCTTTCTAGTTTGTTGAAGTCTGCAATAGCGGCATTAGCATCTACTTCATACAGATCTGATTTAGAGAGGAGGATTGGTTTGCAATTGGATCAAGCAATTCTTGAGGACATACTCATTCCTGCAAATTCTCATGGAAACAATCACAACCCAATGTATGATACCGATTCAATCCTAAGGATTTTTTCCATTTTCTTGAACTCGGATGAGGATGATGATGAGGATAATCACTTGAGGGATGAAAGTGAAATGGTATATGACTTTGACAGCCCTGGATCTACCAAGCAGAGCTCAACCCTAAAGGCATCGAAACTGTTGGACAATTGTCTTGCAGAAGTTGCACTCGATTCAAACTTGATGCCATCGAAGTTCATAGCATTGGCAGAATTACTCCCAGACCATGCGCGTATAGTGAATGATGGATTATACAGAGCTGTGGATATCTTTCTCAGGGTGAGCAACCCTTTCTCTCTAACAAATAAAGCTACAAATGCCAAAACTCGGCTCGTTTGTAGCCTTACCCACAGATGGAAAAACACATATCATTTCTATAGTTTTGTGTCTGGAATTTTCAAGGCTTTAAACATTATTGTGTTTTGTGTGTGCTTCCACTAACAGGTTCATCAAAACATGAAGGACTCAGAGCGTTATAGACTTTGCGAAACCATCGATTGCCAAAAACTATCTCAAGAAGCCTATAGTCATGCAGCACAGAATGAAAGGCTGCCAGTGCAGATGGCAATCCAAGTGTTATACTTTGAGCAAATTAGGCTTCAAAACGCAATGAATGGCGGTTACAATCAGTTGTTCTTTGGCTCTGTCAACGGCCAATTCCCTCAACGTTCAGGGAGCGGAACACTCACCAAGAGATAACTACGCATCAATGAGAAAAGAGAACAGAGAACTCAAGCTAGAAGTTGCAAGAATGAGGATGAGACTGACTGACTTGGAAAAAGACCATGTTTCAACGAAACAGGAACTTATTGTGAAATCACATCCTGCTAACAAGTTATTCAGGTCATTTACGAAGAAGTTGAGCAAGTTAAATGCCCTGTTTTGGATTAAAGATATGAAGCCGATAGGTGGTAAGGCTAATTCAGAAACTCAACTTTTGTTTCAGGAGCGAAGGCGTCATTCTGTTTCATGATTCATGATCAAACATGTGCGTACAAGAAAGAAAACACTTTTAATGTTATTACGAATTATGCAGTGTTGTGTTCAGTGAGATTTATTCTCTACACTTTTTCTCCCCTTTCATCTAATGGAGTCTTTGAAAGAAAACACTCAAATCAAACTTTGTAATTTGTATTCTAAAGGTTAGGAATTTGATTAATTTGGGAGGAAGATGTTGCAAGAAGCATTGATCGACCAAGTGAGGCATTGATCAACCAGGAGCATTGGCCGAGCTTAGTATTGATCGACCGCGTTAGACATAATCGCACATCGCCAATCTAATCCACCCAAAATTGGTTAATATGCAAGGGCCTCTTCATTTTCATTGTCAATTGATTTTGAGTTGGATGCTTTAACATGGTATTAGAGCTAGATCTTAGGTTACCTATATAAATATTTATCCACTCAATCAATAGGACTAATTGGTAATTAATCTTAAAAAAATATCTATATTTTTGTTAGAGCATCTCTGATCCTTACTCTCTTTTTCATCATATCTGAGTGAAATTTTTGTTAAAACTTTGGTCTTTAGACTTGTCGAATACTCTAATTCTTACTCTCCCTCATATTTGTTCATTTTATTTGTAATTTATCGTCAATTTTTTGGAGAATTTTCAAACTTATTTTAAAAAACCTATTTTAATTATTTTTGATGAAAGAAAATCATTGCTAATCCTTCTGCTTTTTAAATTTTTATCAAATTAAAGATGACTGTTTAAAATTTGGTGAAATTTTTCACTTCTCCCTTGATTTGATACAAGTTTTCATAAAAAGATTGAAGTTCACTTTTAACTTTTTATTTATTAAATTTGAATTTGATTAAGAATTGGTGAGTTTGAACACCAATTCTTATTTCCTTGTATGATGTGACATTTATAAAATATAAGATTATAAGAAGTGTTTGCAAAGGGAGAATATTTAAGCATTCTTTTTCTTTTTTTTCTTTTTTTTTTCAATCAAGCATTTAAGTGTATTGACGTGCACAGTTGTTTTTGGTTATAAATATTAATGGAGTAATGTACAATGATTATAGTGTGTTGATAAGTAAGATATTAAAACATAATATGGTATAGAAATGTGATGAGTGTAATATTATTAGATAACTGTTCGAACTGAGCGACTTGAAGGCTGAACTTGGTCGTACTAGTGGAGTATTGGATAAGGCACTTGCTCGGATTGCCTTGTTTGAACAAGAAAAATTAAAATGAGAAGCTTTTTAAATGGAAAATATTTGGGAGTTCTAGAAAAGGAGCTCTAATAGTTCTAATGTATGTGTGAACCCATTTGATATAATGTTTTGGCCTTGTGCTTTTCTTTCTTTTTCTTTTTTTTTTTTAATTTTCCACATCACTAGAGCTCAATTAGATTTCTAGTTTCAGGGGGATGAATCACTACTGTTTTTTTGACCAATGATTTTTGTTGATATCTTTTAAGCCAAAAAACTGAACTGTGACATTTCTAAAAGAATGGCATGTCTATGTTGGACATCAACACTTGTCAAACACTTTCCTGACACGTGTTCGATACTAATCCAAGCGAATCTTATTTTTTAAAAAAGAATTTATACACGGATATTTTTTAAACACTTTGAGGACACACGTGTCCATTGATTAGATACACATAAAATTAATTATAGGTTTGAACAAAATAACTTAGAAAACAATGGTAAAAGAAAAATAATATCAATTTATAGAAATTAGTATTATATTGTATTTATTTATTATCTTAAAATGATATATTCATATATATGACATATAATAAATATATAAAATTATATATTTTGTGTGTGTCCCTCACATGTCATATCTTGTATTTTTTGAGAATTATCTTATCAATGTATCTGTATCGTATTCGTATTGTGTTACGTGTTCATATCCATACTTCTTAATAATAGACTTAAGAACAGACTTAAAGGTGATTAGTTACTGGTTATGAAGTTCTTCTGTGGTATGTATGCAATTAGGCTACAATTGGATGCCTTGGGGTTCATATATTATTCTAGTTTGGTTTTGTTTTTAAAAAAATAAAATTTTATGAACTGCGTTTGGTTAATTAATTTGGATTGGAATGAGAATGAAAAGGTAGGTAATAAAATATTATTACATTTTAGATATATATATATATATATGAATTTTTACTAAAATTTATGATCTAAACAGTCTTAGTGAGGTAATTTTTAGTTTATTTAAGTTTATTTTTTGTTACATACTATTCTTTTCAGGTTTTTTTTTCCCTGCATATACTCGCCTGTTATAAGTAAAAAAAATATATATTTGCATGTTTAGAGCTTCACCGAAACGTTCTTGAGGTGACATGATTCTTTATTTTCACTTGCAATTTTATGGAATTTTTGGCATTGATTCAATGCTCTTGAAACAAGTTCATTCCTTAGCCAGTAACCACACTTTAAATAATTGCATTGATTTATGTCCTAATTCATGGGATACTCGGCTCATTTTATCAATTTATTTTAAATGGCTAAATACATATTATTTTAAAATTTTATTTTGAAAATAAAAATATATATATTAATGCATATTTAATAATATTTACGCAAATCTAAAGATATAATTATATTTAAAAATAAAAAATAAAAAGCTATCTCAGGCCGAGCTGCAAAGTTGTGATCTAATTTGAATTTCGATAGCAGCAAGTCTATCATTTGTGTTAAACTATGGAGTAGGGTTCTTGGGAGAGGTTGCCAATAGTAAGTTGGTAAATTTATGTGAGGGGCACTTGGTCATTTCATCTCCAACATAGTGAGATGAGTTTTATTTTATTTTATTTTTTAAAAAAAATTAGGCCTTTTAGTCCATAAACCAAAAAAAGTACATAATCTTGACAAATATATTTTTTTTCCCTAAAAGCTTATCATCAGCAGATATAAGAAATATGGTAATTTAACTTTGCACAATATTATTAATGTCTCTTTAAGTTAGTTATTTGATTAGAAAGGACAAAAACTCCACCCGATATAATTTACAAAAAAAAAAAAAAAAAAAAAAGTTATATAATTTAAGTTCTTACAATTTTATCTTTTTTTCTCTCCAAATCCCATGTTTTAAGAAGAAAATCATTTAAAATGTTAGAATAGTAGAGAGAGAGAGAGAGGTGGGGAAATAATATATATTGTAATCAATGAATTGTATATAATGTATTGTCTTATACAATAGAAGGCCTGTATATATAGGCTTAGAAAGAGTATCCTACTATAAATCTAACTATGAGAAAGAGTATCCTATAAGAAACTTAACTATGGCAATACCTAATATATTTAGGAAATCAATACCTAATATATGTAAAAATATATACCATATATACATTAGCATCCCCCCTCAAACTCAAGGAGGATAAACATCTTGAGTTTGGAGAGAGAAACTAAAATATGAAATAAAACTAAATAAAATAAAAGACAAATAGATTGCAAAATCTAAACGGGAGTACAAGGGCACTTAAAATAGATAAGAAGCCGGAACTAAAGCCGGGAGACAGTTCGACCATTGTAGGAACTGACTAAAACTAATGCCAGGACAATTTCAGGTTGTGCAGAACCGATATAGAAACTGGTTTGAACTAATGCCGAGAGATAGTTTATGGTCGTGTCGAACCATTGTAGGAACTGGCTGGAACTAATGCCAGGACAGTTTAAAGGGGTCATGCCGAACCAATGCAGGAATTGGCTGGAACTAATGCCGAGAGACAGTTAATGGTCGTGCCGAACCATTGTAGGAACTGGTTGGAACTAATACCAGGACAGTTTAAAGGGGTCATGCAGGACCGATGTGGGAGCTAATCGGAATCAATGTTGGAACAGTTTACGGAGTCATGCCGGACCGTTGTAAAAACTGGATGTTGAACCAACAAGCGCGGCACACACATAACTTATGACATGGTGCTGAACGATGATGGCAACAGATGACTGAGTGCGCCAGGAGGCGGCTTGGATGGTAAACCAGGGGACGAGTTTGGTGGTGCGCCAGAGGAAGCAGCTTGGATTGTGCGCCAAAGGAGGCGGCTGGGTAGTTTGCATGGTGTATAACCATGTTCACCATGATATAGGTATAATACCCCCCTCAAACTCAAATAGGTTTGAAGATAGAAACCAATTTGAGATTGAAGCAAAGAGAAAGATAAAGTGGAGGGGAAAAAAAATGTATTACGAGTAAAAAACAAAAAAACATTAAAAAAAATGATATTTGGGGTAGGAATAAACCAACAGATAGAGGAAGAAATTACCACGAAGCGATACTAGAAGGAAAATATGGCAATGGAATGGGTTAAGGTCCGGCGGGCAGTCCAAGCAAGGCTACCGCTCGCCGGTAAGGCAAAAAACACCAAGAGCTTAACCTATTAGGACGTACATGTAAGTCCCCCTAACTTCAGTAACCTTAGAATTTTTTTGGTGCCATGACTTCTTCAAAGTGAATATAAATTGGATAAATTCTTATCCTTTTCCACATCATCCTAAGGTTCTTGCTATGATAATATCATCCTAAGGTTCTCATTTTAATCTTTAAAATATGTAATTATTTTCAATTTGCATCAACAACAAATGCCCATCTAAAATTGTACCAAAAATTTCATGTCTGTGTCACGTCTCTCGAATTTATGGTGTAATAGAAAAAAAATATAATATTTTAAGTATCAATGTGACAAAAAATATAGTAATACTTAAAAGGTTAGTATGAGAAATTACTAATTTTAATTCTATGGTTGTCCTTAAGTTTGAGTCGAATAAGATATCACATGTCGCAAACTCATATCACATGATATTGGCATGACATTTTTCTATCTAATTTGAGATAAACATTAGTTATTGGTCTAAATTAAAAAGAATTACATACCTTGAGACCCAAAAGTTCAAAAAAATAGTAATAATAAAAATTAAAAATTAAAGTTAAAATAATTTAGGAGAGGGAAAATGAAATTGACCTTTGGTTAAATGATGCGTGCACACATGTGTAAATGGCCTATCTTTTGGCTTAAAGTAAACTTTCCTTTGATTGTTTTTGATGCCCATAATTAGTCCAACCCAAATATTAACACATTAACCAGTTTAGGTATGTACTGATAATGATCCAAAACTGTCCATTTTGATTTTATGATACCCTAGTGAAGATAGATGATTTTCGGGTCTTTTTTATAGCCACACTTGAAAATAGTCCATTCCCTTGTCCTAGAAGATTGATTGGTTAAATATCAATATTTTATATATAAGGCAATGAGAATAACTAATGTCACTAATTCACCAATCAAAAAGTTGGATTTTTTTCATAATTTGTTTGCAATAATCTTGTGTCTTTTTTGTCATAACAAGACATATTAATAAAATATAAATTTTAATGGTTCGAGTTAAAATTGAAATAAAATGATATAAAAAAAACACTATTTTTTTTTTTTTTTTTTCATTTTGCTCCTTATCCTACATTGATTTCTTATTAATTTCTTACATCTTTTATATGTAGACCTTTGTTATTGAGTAAGGGCCAAGAATGTGGGGGAGACTATGTAAACTTTTATAGCGATCCCGGTTTTCCCCGTTACTTATAGTGTTCCAGACTTGGGTTCCTTGGTTGAGTATGGTTGTATATATATCTCTTTTCCGTCCTTTAATTCCTTGTATTTGAGTTTTGGGTTCTGTTGGGCAAGTTTGGATCAGGTTGGTTGCTTTCTTTTCAAAGCCTGTGTTGCCTAGATTTTGGTCTCCCCGCTCGAGCGGGACTTTTCACGTTCGAGTGGGCTTTACTATATTTGCTCCTCCGCTCGAGCGGTCATTTTGACGCTCGAGCAGGATTCTTCAACCTTCAGCATTTTTGCAGGTTTGCAGATGCTGGAAGTGTGCTTTCAACGCTCGAGCGGGAGGCTGTGTCTGACGCTCGAGCGGGGATTCCCACGCTCAAGCGAACTGCGAGTATTTCAGTCCAAGAAAAGGTCATTTTGAACCATTTTTTCTTCTCTCTCTCTCTTTAAGACCTTCCAAAAGACTTGTTCTTGAGCTTCTCTCTCTACATTTTACCTTTTCTCTTGGATTTCATCTAGATCCGTTAGGATTTCCACTCTTCGGCCTTTGAGAAAAAGATAGAGCTTGTCAAGGTCTTCACTTTGATCCGAAAAGAAGTGGGTTTCGGCACTTTTGGAGTTTGTCTCTTGTGTGATTCATCTTCTCTATTTGAGGTAGGGATAATCTACTCTTTTTTATGAGTTTTAACATAAATGTTGGGCATTTGTATAAATGTAGAGATTTTGGAAGTTTTGGAAAGTTAGGGTTTGGTATGAAAATTATAAAAGAGGAGTTTTTCTTATTTGGGCTTCATGTGTGTATATGAGACCTTGATAATTGGGATAACAGTATATTAAGGGTGAAATTTTGCATTGATTGCAACATTTAGATTTGCCCTAATTGGGATTAAATGGGTTATTTAGTGGAAATATGAAATTGGTTTGGTAATTATGAAATTGGGAAAGTTGGTGATATAATGGTGTAGTTGGATTGATAAATCACTCATCTATAGTAAATGCGATGAATTATCTGTTTGATAAATTTAATCATCTGTTTAGAAATAACTGTTTTGGGCTATCGGTGGAGGATAGCCATGATTGTTGTATAACTGCATGATGATTAGGTAAACTAAAACTAATCAATTGAATTATGTCATTGAATATGACGGTTGGATTAACACATTGAATATGTGCTTTAATTGATCATTGTATATGATAAAGTGTTTAAATGCATTACATATGTATTTTGTTTGGGTAGAGAAAGGAGATGTACTCCATGGTTTGAGAGGAGATAGGGGATATACTCCATGGTTTGGAATGAGATAGGGGATGTACTCCACGGTTTGGGAGGAGATAGGGGATGGACTCCATTGATAACTAAGTTGGCCGGAGTGTCCAGAGTGAAAGTCCTGAAATCTTAATTATGTTTGAATGACGTTAATGATTGAAGTATTGATGATATGAGTTGTAGTCTCATTTTGAATCATTGATGAATTGAAGTGTCTTTTTATGAGTTGTAGTCTCATTAGAATTATTTGGATGGATGAACCATGTCAAAGAAAGTGAATTGGAAACATAAATGAAACCAAGTTGAAAGATGAATATCAATGTTGATGGGTTATAGAAATTGTGTAAATTGATGTACATGTGTTGAACATTTATCAAATGCTAACGTTTTAGTTATATCTCATATTTGGTTTAGTATATTTCTACTGGGTTTTGGCTCACCCTATATGGGACATCATTTTCAAGTACAGGAGACATGCCGCCTCCAAGGACCTAGCTTGGGTGGTTTAGAGGCAACATGCTTCTTTTGTTGATATCTCTTTTATGTTACATGTTTTTATTTCCAAGCCGAGGGCTTTAATTGTAAAAGGCTTTTGACCCTCTTTTGTTGTAACTAAGTGTTGACTTGGAAAGTTGTAAGCCCGTAGGGCATTTACTTTTGTTGTCAACATGTAACACCTTTGTGGAAAACACTCTGATGAATGAATATATTTTATTTTTTCATGTCCATGGATATTATGAATGATTGATTTATACATTTATTTTGAGGGCGTTACAACTTTGGAGTCCGGGTCCTTTGTCGTGATTTCCTTTAATTTGGTACCACCGCAGGGACCATTGTAGGAAATCACGGCAGAAGATTCAGACTCATGGTAGTGGTAGTAGTTTGGTCTTATCTCATTTATGCCTTTAATTAGTGAAAATTATTTTTCCGCCTAAATCAACTTTATTTATTTATTTTTTGATCATGAAAAAAAAAAAAAAAAAAAAAAAAAGGATGAAAAACATTTTCAAAGGTTTTCGTTTAAAACAAAAATGGAGATTATGGTGAGTCTCATAAGCTACATATGTAATATATATATATATAAGAAAATAATTTATTAATAAAAAAATTTATATAAAAAATCTCACAAAAATAATGTGATAATAACATTTTAAAAATTATAAATGACTTTAACAGACTTTTTGGTTCGAAATAAATAGATACACTTGTCCCGTCTCATTTTTTGTAAATTTTTTTTTATTGTATATTATCACTCTAATATTATCATGAAAAAAAAAAAATTAAAAGCAATAATTAGCTGGATCCATACTGTAAATCGCCGTACGTGATTGGTGTGCCAAAACATTCATCCAAAAATTAGAGGCGATTGGTCCAAGCCTCCAATCTCCTCGTAGAGAGCCACTTTCTTCCTCCAACAATGATAGACACATCTTTTTTTTTTTAAATTCCTATAATTTCTAAAGTAATTCACACCATTTATGTTATAAATCTCACACCTATATGAGTGGATCTCACATATCTATATTATATATTAAGTAAAA
The DNA here is from genome assembly GCA_036172215.1 of Camellia granthamiana. Lineage (NCBI taxonomy): Eukaryota > Viridiplantae > Streptophyta > Magnoliopsida > Ericales > Theaceae > Camellia > Camellia granthamiana. The sequence goes on from CM069916.1 coordinate 10,092,490, forward strand.
GGGAGTTTTTAACCCCAAGTCTTGTGGGAGCTCTAATCTTCCAATCTAAATTTCTTAATTTTTTCATTTTTAAAAAAAAAACCTTCACATTTATTAACTTCTTCCAACCCCCAAGTCTTACCCTCATAATAATACTTTAATGCATTAAGAACAAGTATAAAAAAAATTCTTTGAAATCCAACACATATGAATTTCTTAAAAAGTCCCAACACATATGATTGTTATCCCTCATAATAACACTTTAATGTATTAAAAACAAGTATAAAAAAATTTCTTGAAAAGTCTAACATATGGGATTATTATCAAAATATTAAACTTTAATATAATATAATAAAATAAAAAAAAAGACATTTAATTCGTTAAAAAGTCCAACACATATGATTATTATCAAAATATTAAATTTTAATATAATATAAAAAAGGAAACAAAGAAGACATTTAAAAAAAAAAAAAGACATTTAAAAATCGCAATTCACATATATAGATAATTATCTATACTATATATTAAGCAAAAGGGGATTTTTAACCCCAAGGCCTGTGGGAGCTCCAATCTCCTAATCCTAATTTTCTAATTTTTTGATTTTAAAAAAAAAAAAAGCCTCAGCATTTATTGACTTCCCCAACTCAACCTCAGCATTTATTGACTTTTTCCAACCCACAATCCCTTTTGACTTCTCTCATAATTATTGCAACATCCTTTTCAATTTCTCCCATAAACTATGGTTACACACAAAAATAAAAAATAAAAAAGATAAGAATTTAATTATAGATCTCAAAAAGATATAACATCTAAATTTGAATTATGATTTAATAATATAATTATGTATTTTTTTTTATGTATATCTATCAAAATTTTAAATCACTTAATGGGACAAATTAATCAATTTTCCAAAATTATTGATTTTTAATTTACAAAATAGATTAAAAAAAACTATTGACTGATTTATTTATTTAATAACAAAAATATTTCATAATCTCTCTCTCCTAATCTCTCTCACAAATTTTCAAAAAAAAAATATTAAAACTTGCATTCATTTTCTTTTTCTCAAAAAATCAGATAGGAGCTACAATTTTCTAATCCTAATTTTCTAATTTTTTTATTTAAAAAAAAAAATCAGCATTTATTGACTTCTCCCAGCCCAACCTCAGCATTTATTGACTTTTTCCAACCCACAATCCCTTTTGACTTCTCTCATAATTATTGCAACACCCTTTTCAATTTCTCCCATACACTATGGTTACACACAAAAATAAAAAATAAAAAAGATAAGAATTTAGTTATAGATCTCAAAAAGATATAACATCTAAATCTTTTTGATATAACATCTAAATTTGAATTGTGATTTAATAATATAATTATGTATTTTTTTTTATGTATATCTATCAAAATTTTAAATTACTTAATTGGACAAATTAATTAATTTTTCAAAATTATTGATTTTTAATTTACAAAATAGATTAAAAAAACTATTGACTGATTTATTTATTTAATAACAAAAATATTTCATAATCTCTCCCTCCTAATCTCTCTCACAAATTTTCAAAAAAAAATATTAAAACTTGCATTCATTTTCTCTTCCCCAAAAAATCAGATAATATTTTCTATTAAAGTTGTAGATATCTACCTATATTTTATATATTATATTATAACATAACAAAAAAAACTAAAAAATTAGAAAAAAATTCTTTAAAGTTTATCTAAATAAACTTTAAATCAATAAAACTCACATGTCTATCATATATCTAACCCACATCATAACTTACCTAAATAATAATAATTAAAAACAAATGGAAACCACAGATAAATTAAATTTAAAAAAAAAAAATAGATGCCCACAACTCCATCTTAAATAAATTGAAAAAAAGAAATATCCGAATAGAAACCACACAAAAATAAAAATAAAAATAAAAAGATATATCTATCTATCTATCTATATCTATACTATATATTAAGCAAAAATGGAGTTTTTAACTCCCAAGGCCTATGGAAGCTTCAATATCCCAATCTGAATTTTTTAAATTTTTTATTTAAAAAAAAAAAACTCAGCATTTATTGATTTGGTCAAAATCTCCTGATTAGCATTTATTAACTTTTTTCAATCCACATATCTTTCCACATGCCTGCAACTATTGATTCGGTCAAAATCCCTTGATCAGCATTTAAAATCCTCTTATACAAATAATTATAGATACAATTTGTGTATAGTTACTGCAGTACCCTTTTCAACTTCCCCCATACACTATGATCTGTGATGAGAAAAAAAATCTTAAAAAACATAATTTATATATTAAAAAAAATCTAAAACAAATATAAATATCTATAATTATCCCGTGCATAGCACGGGTGATAGGCTAGTAAATATATTAAGAAAAATGGAATTTCTAAACACCAAGCCTTGTGGGAGCTCCAATCTCTCAATCTTAATTTTCTAAATTTTTTATTTAAAAAAAAAACTTAGCATTTATTGATTTGGTCAAAATTCTCTGATCAACATTTATTAACTTTTTCCAATCCACATGTCTGCATTTATTGATTTAGTCAAAATTTCTGATTAGCAGTTAAAATCCCCTCAGAGCATCTCCAACGGTGACTCAGATTTTTCATCAAATTTGAGTAAAAAATGACTCATTTCACCAAATCTAGGATGAGATGCTCCAACGGTTCACCTTTCACCAAATTCGTCCCGGAACGACCGGGTAGTCAACCGGCCGGTCGACCGGCCGGTTGACCGGTTAGGCAAAAATTTTTTTTTTTTTTTTTTTTTTGAATTGTCTGAACCTTTTTTTTGAACTTTCTGAACTTTTTCCGGGACGACCGGGTGGTCGACCGGCCCGGTCGACCGGCCGGTTGACCGGTTAGGGAGAAATTTTTTTTTTTTTTTTTTTTTTAAAACTGTTTGAACTTTTTTTCTGAACTGTTTGAATCTTTTACTGGTTGACCGGTTGGTCAACTAGCCGGTCAACCGACTGGTCGACCGGTTGGTATAAATCCAACAGTCAGTAACAGTGATTTGGTGAAACGCTTCACCTGTATTCAGTTTGATGAATTTTTTGATGAAATCTCAATCTGATATCGATTTGGTGCAAGCGTTGGAGTAGTGAACAGTAGGTTTTTCACCAAATTTTGAATTTGATGCTGGGTTTGATGAACCGTTGGAGATGGTCTCATACAAATAATTATAGATACAGCCTGTGCATAGTTATTGCAGTAGGCTTTTTAATTTCTCCTGTACACTATGGTTAGTGATAAGATTGTTAAATTATTTTTATAAAAAATATTAAAAAACATAATTTATATATTAAAAAAATTAAAATAAATATAAATATTTATAATTATCTCGTGCATAGCATGGGTGATAGGCTAGTATCTAAGTAGTGTAAATCACTTTAGGAGTTGTAGCAGTCTCGAAAAAAGAAGGTCTCACTCATTTTCCTTCTTCCTCCCTCAAACAAATTAGGTGACCAACCACCATTTTTTTTTAAAAAAAAAAAAAAAAAAAAAAAAAAATCTTGATTAACATAAAGATAGGGGCACTAAAAAAACAAAAAAAATTACATAAATTTATGTTTTCCAAATTAAACATGTGTTTGGTTTGGGAACTTTGTAAAAAGTTAGTTTTTTAGTTTTTTAATTTTTTTACACAAAAAAGTCATAAAAAAACTACAAAAAGCCAGTTTTTTTGACACAAAAAAATCAAAAAGCCACAAAAAAAACTAAAAAAAATCAATTTTTTATCAACTTCTCAAAATATCAGAAAGTGATCCATAGTGAAAATCAATCTCAATCAAATAATTCATTTAGGTAAATTTTTGAATTGAAACTCTTTGGATAAATCTACAAACTCAGAATTGTTAATATGAAATATATCATGACAACAATGTGTAGTATAGATTCAATTGTTATTTGGCTGAATCCTAGATTAAATATGAATCACATATTAAGTTTTCTGAGTAAATTTTCTAAGTTTGTAATATTGCTGAAACTTTTTGATTAATGTATGATAAGAAATTAATGTGCAATGCCGAAATACAAAGGAAATCGCATGCACATGGTTGAATATGTTTAACCCAACATTATAAATGCCACATGAAGAATTAGTCATAGCTGACTTTACTTGTTGAGGAGCCGAACTTAGATGGGCTCAACAGAATATGAGGAAATCACATTCACTCTGTTAAAACGGACTTGAGCCATAACTTAATGTCTATTTCAATTTCTTTAAAAAAAATTCTCATTGGATCAATGTGTTGATCATTGAATATGAAATGAACCCACAAGCTTTGTTATTTGCAGAGCTTAATCAATGAAGGGATTTGAGCCATAACATGAATATAAACATTCAAATTCTTCTTCTGGTGGAACATAAATAAATAAATAAAATAAAAACTTTTTAAGAATGTTGTATACAGTAGTAGTTTACTAATTATGTGGGCTAGCCCCTGCCAACTAATACTTAGCCATCATGTCAGATTGTTGGTCTGGGTGGCCCTGTATCAAGATGGGCCTGACCCAGCCCAAGTATGCACTCCTAGGCCTTATACGAAGCAACTTTGGCCCAACTTTTAGAGGGATTAAGGAGTTTTGACTTGAAATTTTCTTTGAAAGTAACTTGAAAGTAGAGATCACAATTTCTCCCATTCTACTCCACGCTGGTGCTTCCGACCTGATGAGGAAGCAAGGCGTGGATGAGTTATGGGTGTTGCTTTCCTTGCTTTATTCTACTCCGTGTCTACCCTGATGATATTTATTAAATATATTTATATAATATATATATATATAATTTTTTTAAATATAATAATATTAAAATATTAAAAAATACTCCTACTATTCATTACACTTATTTATTTCTCATCTTACATCTATATTTGCTTAAGAAAGGGGTTTATATAGCTGTGCTAGCCTGCCCTATTTTACTCATAATATTCATTACACTTGCTTATTTCTCATCTTACATTTTTATTTGCTTAAGAAAGTGGTCCATGTAGCTGTGCTAGCCAGCCCTATTTTTATTCTTAATATTCAGTACACTTATTTATTTCTCATCTTACATTTATATTTGCTTATGAAAGGCGTCCATATAGCTGTGCTAGCCTGCCCTATTTTTATTCTTAATATTCATTACACTTATTTATTTCTCATTTTACATTTATATTTGCTTAAGAAAGGGGTCCATATAGCTAGCCTGCCCTATTTTGCTTTGTCACAATCCAATCTCAAGGGCTTAGTGATAGAATCGTAATTTATTAATTTTTTATATTTGTAACAAATTAAACTGCGCAAGCGAAAATAAAAATAATTAAATAAGAAATTACTCTATTTTACTATTTTAATAAGAGAAATACATTTATAGGATTTTTATTATTCAGTGACCGGCTCCGAGTAGAATAAAAGAGAGCAAAAATATATTAAGAAAAAAAGAAGGAAAAAAAAAAGATGGTTCAACATCAATCCACGTGCGGGTTCTATTTCGTGAGGTTATGGGTTTTCCCTACATCTCGTTACCTGAAAAGGTAACAGCTATAAGCACACAGCAGAGTAAGAAATATTATGCCAAGAGTATAGGAAATATAAAATAACCATGGATAATTAGTTAGGCCAAAATATTTACATAACTCAATTTGGTAAATAAATCATTTAAGTGACAGAAACTGAAATACAGAAATTATGTAAATAAATAACCATAACCACGGTACAGAACAGAACAGAACGGAGGTCACAAAAGTGACAATCAGAACAGAGGTCAATAGATTCATGACAAACAGAGGACCACGAAGTAGCCAAACAGAGGCCAACGGTTATTTAAGACCCTCAAGGCGTGGGACTCCCATGGTGGTACTTACAAAACATAATTGTTTATAAGGTTCTAGTCAAATATTCTTTAAAATTTAAACAAACAAATCCACGGGTTTAAACAAACAAAGTTTAGAAATTAATCCACGTAACTGAAATATTTCTAAAACTCAACTTGAATTAATATAACTTGTATAAATAAATTATGGTAAGTCAAAACATACGTAAACTATATTATGGTAACTCAATGCATAATATAACTCACCTTAATATTGACCTTTAGTCTTTCTTTCACTATCACAACCTTCTTATTATAAGTGCCTACTTCAGTAACTTACGTGCTTCTCCCTCCCTTTTCTTTTCTTTTTTTTTTCTTCTTACTGATCTTAGCAACTCCACGGCTTTTGATCAATTCTTCCCCATTTATAGGGAAGCAAAAGCGTCCTGGGGCCCGACATGTGGCCGATCTTGTCGATGTTGAATCCTTCTTCGTAACTCACCTAGATTTGCTTCATTATAAGCATAGATTATTACTCATCTTAATAAATATTTAAGATAATTATATTTTGGCCCAGATTCCTAATATAACTATATAAATAAATTAATCCCTAATTAAATTATACTTTATCGTACATCCACAGAAAATTAATTATTTATTTTACTACCACACCCACTATTATTATTATTATTATTATTATTATTATTATTATTATTATTATTATTATTATTATTATTATTATTTATTTACTCTTACTTTTGTATTTATTTATTTACTATCTTTAACTCTAATTTGGTCCACCTAGTATTATAATTCAATATTTGTGTTAATTTGGCCCCAAATAATAATCCTAATTAATCTCATATTTGATAACCCAATGCCAAATTAGATTTATATATTTATTATTATTTATTTATTTAATAATATATCATCACATACAACCATAATTATATTTAACTATAATTATTTATGTGGTATTTAATTAAACATTCAGATGTCACATGCTTATTCTAAACAAGGATAGCTATTAGAAAGACAACTCTATTTTCCTCTATATAATAACTAATATATTGCCCCTGCTATGCACGAGATAAAATAATATACTATTTATTAAAAATATAATAATTATATTTGATTTTTTATATTTTGTCTCTTTTAAATAAAATTTTATATATAAGTTTATGGGGTTTTTTTTGAAATGTTTCTTTACTATAATATATAGTATAGATAGATTAAAATTATTATATTGACAATTAATAATTAAAATTATGCTTTGCTATTAAAAAAATGACATAATTCTAATACTTCACTATTTTAGAATAAAAATATATGAATTTTAAAAAATTATCATATTGGTTTTTAAAACGAAAATAATTAAAGAAAATTTAAAAATTAATGAGTAAAAAAGAATCATCGTAACATGTAAAACCGCTAATATCGCGGTTAAATCAGCAAATCATCCAAACTAAAAACGGTTTAACTTAATCAGTTAGGTCAAAAGATCAACCAGTTTACACAAAAATTAATAAATTAAAATCTTTAAATTGTATTTTATTAAAATTTAAACTGTCACTAAATATGGAAAGCAATCTATTAATTTAAATTTAAAATCGATACAATATAAATTTAAAATTATAATAATCTATCTCATAATTTATTAGTTTTAAATACAAATTTAAAATTATCTCACAATTTTTGTCTTAAGGAGCAGTAAGAGTGCTATTGAGATTATCGATATATCTATATATTTTACAAAATAATACTTTTAATGTAACGCCCTCAAAATAAACCCACAATCAAACATTCAAGACATGCTTAGACATAAGAGAAGTAAGCATAATTACATTTCATCAGAGTATTCATTACAAAATGTATTACATGTTGACAACAAAAGTAAATGCCCTACATGCTTACAACTTTCCAAGTCAACACTTGGTTACAAAGAGAGAGTACTAACTCTACACAAAATGAGCCCTTGGCTTGATATACATGTAATACAAAAAGGAAATCACAAAAAAGATGCCCCAGCCACTAAACCTCTCAAGCTACGTCCTTGGAGGTGGCATGCTACCTGTACCTGAAAATGATGTCCCATATAGAGTGAACCAACGCCCAATACAGATATGCTAAACATAACATCAGCAATAACTAAAACATTAGCATTTGATAAATGTTTAACTCACATAAATCAATTCATAACTCATTTTAATTACATGACACATCTGTCCATGTTTCCTTCCATTTTCCATTACTTATCAGTTCTCAATTTATGAATAAGGCTCAGAACCTGGCTAATAATTTAATGAGACTATAACTCATATCAACAATACTTCCATACTCACAACAGATATACATGTTTACTGTATCAATAACACGTAAGAACACTTCCATACTTCACAACAGATACACATATTTGCTGTATCAGTAATTCAATAGATACACATTTTGGTGCTATATCAATGGAGTTCATCCCCTATCTCCTCCCAAACAATATCCGGTTTAGAGGTCCATCCCCCATCTTCCCCTAAACCGTGGAGTACATCCCCTATCTCCTCCCACACAACACAATGTATATAAACGCATATCATATACATAATCAAATCAATACATAAAATTCATGTATTATATCAACCGCCATATTCGATGGCATACTCAATTGATTAGTTTTAGTTTGCCTAATCATTATGCATTGTCTACAACAATCAAGACTATCCTCCACCGATAGCCTAAAGCAGTTATTTCTAAACAGATAATAAATGCCTCAACAGATATATATAATCTCAACATTTTTAAAGGGAGCGATTAATAAATCCAACTCTACCATTTTATCTCATAACGAGCCAATTTCATTATTTCCAACTCAATTCCACATTCCCATAACAATTGTCATTAATTACACTAATGACCCATATATACCCAAACATGGCATTTTTCCCACTTTCTCAATATCGACCCAAAGGTCCCAAATATTATCAACAACATCAACAACCTTCTTTTTAGACCCAAAACACAAATGTTTGAATCAAAAGAACAAAACCCTCTTTCCAAAATAACACATCTCAAACCCTAACTTTCCAAATTAAACCATTTATACAAAAAGCTCAACATTTAGGTTAAAGCTCATAAAGATAAGTAGGAATCCCTACCTCAATAGATGAGACTCAATAGAGGTGATGAAGAAATCGAAAATACTCCAAATCCCGAGATTCTCGGATCAAAATGTAGCCCTCAACGATCCCCACACTTTTTACAAAGGCCCAAGGGTAGAAAATCACTCATACTAGATCAATCCTAAGAAAGAAGGGAAAAAGTAGTGAGAGAAGCTCTCAAAAATGGCTTTTCGGAAAAGTAAGAGAGAGAGTGGAAGTTGAAAAGTGGTTTAAAATCACACAGCTGATATCTGATATACGTATGACCTGCTCGAGCGGAGAATAGGACGCTCGAGCGTCAAGTACAAAAACTAGACCCGCTTGAGCGCAAGGATACCCGCTCGAGCGCCAAGACACAACTGCAAAACACACCCGCTCGAGCGCAAAGGAAAAGCCGCTCAAGCGTAGATTTCCCCCTTCTAATACTTTTACAGACAATGAACTACCCGCTCGAGCGCGACCTGCTCGAGCGTAAGAAGATCCGCTCGAGCGTGAAAAACACACCTGCAGAAGTTTTGCAGAGGCACAAAATGCTGAGAGTGTGTAAACCCCGCTTGAGCGGACAACCAAAAATCAAACTCCGCTCGAGCGCAAAGGGACCCGCTCGAGCGTACCACCAAAATTCTGGGCAACAAGGAATGGGACTAAAGCTCAACCAACCTGTTCGAAACACGCCCAATACATCCTAAAACTCAAACATACGGAATTAAAGGATAACAACAAGATATACAACTACCAACTCCACGGAACCTAAGTCCGGAATACAATAATCAAAGGAAGAGAAACCGGGATCGCTATAACCTCCCCCCCTTAAAGAATTTCGTCCTCGAAATTAAGTACAAGTTTTTCAAAAACAAGTTTTTTCATCTCCCAACAACATTGCATTTCAAAATATAACAACTTGACCCATTACCGGTCATCTCATCTCTTTTCAAGAGGCAATTTACAACATTTTCGACAACATGCATTATAAATATGCAATCCTTGAAATTTAATAATTTCCAAAACTATGTTCCACAGTTCTATATCATATTTAACGTTCATGATATATTTCCATTTCCACAATACATTCAACATATGCAATGTTACACTAAACTTCCATTTCAAGGCAAGTTTCAAAATACTTCCATAAGCCAAAACATATACAATGTTTTACAACTTAAGACATATATAATACTCTTAAAGTCTATCAGTATTACAAAATCTCAATACATGATTATACATTAACAAACAAGTCCGGATATTTTTCACGGACATCTAACTCACGTTCCCAAGTGGCTTCTTCCACTCCGTGATGTTTCCACAAAACTTTCACCAAGGGAATGGTCTTGCCTCGCAAGACTTGCTCCCGCCCATCCAAGACCCGAACCGGTCTCTCCTCATATGAGGCGTCCTCATCTACTTCTAAGTCGGTCCAATCTAACACGTGCGATTGATCCGGCTCATACTTCCGAAGCATACTAACATGAAACACGTTATATATTCCGGATAACTGTGGCGGCAAGGCCAAACCATAAGCAACCTCCCCAATCCTCTCAAGGATCTCAAAGGGACCAATAAACCGAGGGATAACTTTCCACTTTTCCCAAACCTCATCAAACCCCGTCTAGGTGATATTTTCAGAAAAACATGATCACCCGTCTCAAATGCCAAGGGCCTCCTCTTACGGTCGGCATAACTCTTTTGGCGACTCTGGGCTGTAACAAACCTCCTACGGATAAGCTCAACTTTCTCCATCGCTTCCCTCACCAACTCCGGGCCCAACAAAGGTGCATCACCCACCTCGGCCCAACAAACCGGAGACCTACAAGGTCGGCCATACAAGGCCTCAAACGGTGCCATACCGATACTCGACTGAAAACTGTTGTTGTAGGCAAACTCCACCAAGGGCAAGTGCCTCTCCCACATCCCACTAAAATCAAGGACACAACCTCGAAGCATATCCTCAAGGATCTGAATAGTACGCTCGGACTGCCCGTCAGTCTGAGGATGATAAGCCGTGCTAAAGGTCAATCTAGTACCCAAGGCACTCTGCAAACTCTGTCACAACCTAGCAGTAAAACGAGGGTCTCTATCAGAGACGATCAATACTGGGATCCTGTGCAACCTCACTATGTCTCGAATATACAAGTCAGCAAGATGATCTACTGAATCTCTCACGCGCATAGGCATGAAGTGCGCCGACTTAGTCAACCGGTCCACAACCACCCAAATAGCATCACTACCCCGCTGAGTTCTCGGAAGATCTACAACGAAGTCCATAGTGACATGCTCCCACTGCCACTCGGCAATAGGCAAGGGTTGCAACAAACCCGCTGGCCTCTGATGCTCGGCCTTCACTTGCTGACAAGTAAGGCACTTAGACACGAAAACTGCCATGTCTTTCTTCATACCCCGCCACCAAAACTGGCGACCCAAATCACGATACATCTTGGTGCCTCCCGGATGCACCGCAAAGCGTGAATGGCGAAACTCTCGTAGTACCTCCTCTCGGCAAGACTCCGGCACAAACAAGCGGTCTCGGTATCTCACACTCAGGTCGGGATACACAGACAAACCCTTCTCAGTCTTCCCATTGGAGATCTTCTCTCGAAGGGATTCTACCTCAAGGTCACTTCTCTGTGCCTCTAACACTCGATTTACGAGTATAGGCTGCGCAACAACAGAAAACAAAGCCGCAGCCTCAACGGATTCACCCAGAAGAAAATCAAACTCCCCAAGTGCACCCAACATCTCCCATTCTCGGATGGCTATACAAGCGACATCACTAATGGATTTCCTACTAAAGGCATCGGCCACAACGTTGGCCTTACCCGGGTGATAGTGTAACTCAAAATCGTGGTCCTCAATGAACTCCATCCACCTTCTCTGCCTTAGATTCAAGTCCCTCTGTGTAAACAGATACTTCAAACTCTTATGATCCGAGAATACCTCGAATCTCTCACCATAAAGGTAGTGCCTCCAAGTCTTTAAGGCAAAGATCACTGCTGCTAATTCTAGGTCATGTGTAGGGTAATTTTTCTCGTGTATTTTCAACTAACGTAAGCCATAGGCTACCACCTTCCCCTCTTGTATCAACACACAACCCAAACCCTCTCGTGAGGCATCACAAAAAACCGCATAACCCAAACCTCTCTCCGGAATAATCAAAACCGGAGCGGTGGTCAATCTAACCTTCAACTTTTGGAACGACTTTTCACAAGTCTCACTCCATACAAACTTGACCCCTTTCCGCATCAATCTAGTCAACGGTGAAGCTAGCCTGGAGAAGTCTTTCACAAACTGGCGGTAATACCCAGCTAATCCCAGAAAACTGCGGATCTCAAAAACACTCTTAGGCTGTGCCCAATCCTGCATTGCCTTAATCTTGGATGTATCAACAGACACCTCTTCCCCGGAAACCACATGGCCTAAGAATTTGACCTCTCTCAGCCAGAACTCACACTTCCCAAACTTGGCATACAGCCTATGGGCTCTAAGCAACTCAAGCACCACTCTCAAGTGTTCCTTGTGCTCCTCCTCCGAAGGTGAATAAATCAGAATGTTGTCCGCGAAAACGACCACAAAGCGATCTAAGAATTCCCGGAAGATCCGGTTCATCAAGTCCATAAACACTGCCGATGCATTGGTGAGCCCAAATGGCATCACCAGAAACTCATAATGGCCATACCGCGTACGGAATGCCATCTTCAGAATATCCTCCTCCCTGACCCTCAATTGATGGTAACCCGATCTCAAGTCTATCTTACAGAAACAACGGGAACCCTTCAACTGGTCAAACAGATCATCTATACGGGGCATAGGGTATTTATTCTTAACCGTAGCCCAATTCAATTTCGGTAATCAATGCAAAGTCTCAAGGCACCATATTTCTTTTTAGCAAAGAGGGGCCGGTGCTCCCCACGGCGAAACACTAGGGCGAATGAAGCTCTTATCCAACAACTCCTGGAGTTGAATCTTCAACTCACTCAACTCGGTTGGGGCAAAACGGTAAGGTGCCATAGAAATCGGCGCTGTGCCGGGCACTAAATCAATAGAGAACTCTATCTCTCGATGAGGTAGCAAACTGACAAGATCCTCGGGAAAAACATCCGAATACTCGCAAACCACTCTCGGCAACTCAACCTCGGTCTCATTACACTCACTACTCATAAGGCTAGTGAGAAGACCACTAAGCTCACTCCGCCCTCGCGGATCATACACCGGTGGCAACACACTACCAACCCGATCCCCCAGAAAATGGAAACAATCCCCGCTCAAGGTATATACTGTGACCCTCTGGCGGTAACAATCAATAACAGCCCGGTATGACGATAGCCAGTCCATACCCAAAATAACATTGAAACCCGACATGGGCATAACTACAAAAGGAAACGGAAGCCGATGATCTGCGACCTCTATATCACAACCTCTACACCCTTGTTTCAAAATCAACTCACCCCCAACAGGTGATACAACACAAATAGGAGATGCTAACTGTGCCAACTCCAAATCCAAAACAGATGCAAATGCAGCAAATATAAAAGAATGGGATGCACCTGTATCTATCAACACATTGGCAACCGAGTTGCAAAACAAGAAGGTACCTCTCACAACAGATAGAGCCGGTACAAGATCCTGCGCGGTAACAGCATACACACGCCTTAAAGGCCCCTGATCTACCTGCTCACCTCTAGGAGCAAAAGACTGCTGCACAGACTGGGACGACGAAGCTCCCTAATTAGCCCTCGAGGCCTGAGCTGGCTGAAAACTCTACCTCTACCCAGATACACCAGAAGTGCCACTCAACTGCGGGCAAAACCTCTTCAGGTGCCCCGCTTGACCACACTGGTAACAAGAGAGCGGCTGGCCTCTACCCTGACTCTGGCTCTGAAGTCGAGCCGAAGATGAAGCTGCTCTCTGCCCTCCGCCCTTCTGTAGGCAAGTTGGAGACTTGTGGCCCAGCTGACCACATTTGTAACAAGATACGTCTCCCTGACTGCCTCTCCCAGGGCCTGCACTCGGCACTGGAAAGGTAAATCTAACAAAACCACCCTGAGACTACTGAGGGTTAGAACCCCTCTGTCTCCTGCCATCACCCTGGCCATCCTGACTCCTCTTGGAGCCCCTCTGCCTCTCCTCCTCCTCCTGCATCATACTCTCCATATGGGCCGCAGGATCCACAAGACGGCCATAGTCTCGGGTCATAGAACCCCCAACTCTCATCTTGAGGCCATGCCTCAGCTTCCTCTCAAACTCGATACAACGGCGTTCCTCAGACGCCACAAGTTCAGGTTGCGAACCTGGATAAGCTAGTAAATGCGGCCTCAAACTCGACCACTGAAGAACTCAGCTGCTTAAGCTAGCAGAACTAATCCTCAACTTCTCCCTGACAGCTGGAGATAAGAACTTCTCCTGGAAAGCATCCACAAAAGCCTCCCATGTGCCACCAATACGGCCTCTCATGAACTTCCACCACTGACCCGCATCCCCCTTAAGTTGGAAAGATGCCAAGGTCACTTTCAATGCTCCGTCTTCGATGCCAAGCATCTCAAACGTCTTCGTCATCTGCTCCAACCACTCATCTGCCTTAAGTGGCTCCTTAGGATCCCCAACAAACTCGTCCGGATTAGACCGGAAGAACTCCCTCTTCAAAAAGGAAGGCCCTGCATCAACAACCTGGGCCTGGGCTTGATTCTCAGCCCTGAGAATGCCCATGGACTCCCTCAATGCTCCTGCCATCTCGCGGGCTAAGGCATCCATGGCCTGCTAACCTACTAGCTCGACTATATTGGCCTGGCCAACACCCTCCTGCTGCGCCGGAATCTCATCCGGTATAGGCATCTCCTGCCTCCTAGGCCTACCTCGCCTACCACCACGTCCTCGTCCTGACATCCTAATAAAGGTAACGAAGAACATTAGCACATTCATAAATGTGCCAAAGCTAAAACACTCGCGTCCTAATGCACGGACAACTGTAATTCATTCCACGTAAGCACATAATCACATAAGCACTTACGAATTTCATTTCCAGATAATGATAGTCCCGAGGCGTTACTAGAGTTCCGGTTAGAAACAGCATTGATCAAGTGTTTTTCCAACAAGACTCACAGAAACCCAAGGATCCAATCAACATCCTAGAAATTAAATCCCATACCCAAATAGTCATATAAACATGTTATCACATAAGCACATAACATTACACATAAGTCTCTAACAAGCGAGACAAACCCATTGTGATACTAATCACTTCCCACGTACCCAAGTATTCAAATCCAGTACGCTCTGATACCAAGTTGTAACGCCCTCAAAATAAACCCACAATCAAACATTCAAGACATGCCTAGACATAAGAGAAGTAAACATAATTACATTTCATCAGAGTATTCATTACAAAATGTGTTACATGTTGACAACAAAAGTAAATGCCCTACAGGCTTACAACTTTCCAAGTCAACACTTGGTTACAAAGAGAGAGTACTAACTCTACACAAAATGAGCCCTCGGCTTGATATACATGTAATACAAAAAGGAAATCACAAAAAAGATGCCCCAGCCACTAAACCTCTCAAGCTACGTCCTTGGAGGTGGCATGCTACCTGTACCTGAAAATGATGTCCCATATAGGGTGAGCCAAAGCCCAGTAGAGATATGCTAAACATAACATCAGCAATAACTAAAACATTAGCATTTAATAAATGTTTAACTCACATAAATCAATTCATAACTCATTTTAATTACATGACACATCTGTCCATGTTTCCTTCCATTTTCCATTACTTATCAGTTCTCAATTTATGAATAAGGCTCAGAACCTGGACAATAATTTAATGAGACTATAACTCATATCAACAATACTTCCATACTCACAACAGATACACATGTTTGCTGTATCAATAGCACGTAAGAACACTTCCATACTTCACAACAGATACACATATTTGTTGTATCAGTAATTCAATAGATACACATTTTGGTGCTGTATCAATGGAGTTCATCCCTTATCTCCTCCCAAACAATATCCGGTTTAGAGGTCCATCCCCCATCTTTCCCTAAACCGTGGAGTACATCCCCTATCTCCTCCCACACAACACAATGTATATAAACGCATATCATATACATAATCAAATCAATACATAAAATTCATGTATTATATCAACCACCATATTCGATGGCATACTCAATTGATTAGTTTTAGTTTGCCTAATCATCATGCATTGTCTACAACAATCAAGACTATCCTCCACCGATAGCCCAAAGCAATTATTTCTAAACAGATAATAAATGCCTCAACAGATATATATAATCTCAACATTTTCAAAGGGAGCAATTAATAAATCCAACTCCACCATTTTGTCTCATAACGAGCCAATTTCATTATTTCCAACTCAATTCCACATTCCTATAACAATTGTCATTAATTACACTAATGACCCATATATACCCAAACATGGCATTTTTCCCACTTTCTCAATATCGACCCAAAGGTCCCAAATATTATCAACAACATCAACAACCTTCTTTTTAGATCCAAAACACAAATGTTTGAATCAAAAAAACAAAACCCCTCTTTCCAAAATAACACATCTCAAACCCTACCTTCCCAAATTAAACCATTTATACAAAAAGCTCAACATTTAGGTTAAAGCTCATAAAGATGAGTAGGAATCCCTACCTCAATAGATGAGACTCAATGGAGGTGATGAAGAAATCGAAAATACTCCAAATCCCAAGATTCTTGGATCAAAATGTAGCCATCAACGATCCCCACACTTTTTACAAAGGCCCAAGGGTAGAAAATCACTCATACTAGATCAATCCCAAAAGAGAAGGAAGAAAGTAGTGAGAGAAGCTCTCAAAAATGGCTTTTCGGAAAAGTAAGAGAGAGAGTGGAAGTTGAAAAGTGGTTTAAAATCACACAGCTGATATTTGATATACGTATGACCCGCTCGAGCGGAGAATAGGACGCTCGAGCGTCAAGCACAAAAACTGGACCCGCTCGAGCGCAAGGATACCCGCTCGAGCGCCAAGACACAACTGCAAAACACACCCGCTCGAGCGTAAAGGAAAAGCTGCTCGAGCGTAGATTTCCCCCTTCCAGTACTTTTACAGACAATGAACTACCCGCTCGAGCGCCAAGATACCCGCTCGAGCGTGACCCGCTCGAGCGTAAGAAGATTCACTCGAGCGTGAAAAATACACCTGCAGAAGTTTTGCAGAGGCACAAAATGTTGAGAGTGCGTAAACCCTGCTCGAGCGCAAGAAGACCCGCTCAAGTGGACAACCAAAAATCAAACTCCGCTCGAGCGCAAAGGGACCCGCTCGAGCGTACCACCAAAATTCTGGGTAACAAGGAATGGGACTAAAGCTCAACCAACCTGTTCGAAACACGCCCAATACATCCTAAAACTCAAACATACGGAATTAAAGGATAACAATAAGATATGCAACTACCAACTCCACGGAACCTAAGTCGGAATACAACAATTAAAGGAAGAGAAACCGGGATCGCTATATTTAAGTAGAGATATTATGAGAATTTCAAAATCCCATACAAAATTATTTTTAAAATCAAAACCTCTGTGTGAGATTGTAAAATAAAATTTAAATGGATGTTAGTCAATCAAGATTTTCTTAATTGTTTAAAATTAAGAAAATTAAAAAAAAAATTAATATGAGATATTGATCATAAGGTTTCCCACTAAAAATCACATTTTACTTATATAAATGGGAGCATAAGATTTACTTTATGTGAGTTAAACAATTCACTTTTCCTTTATTTTCTCGATATGAGATTATAAAATAAAAGTTAAATGCAAGCTAGTCAATGAAAATTTTCTTAATTGTTTAAAAGTTAACAATTGATTGGGCGGGAAGTTTATTTCGAATCAAGCAATCTTAGCCATTTAACATTTATTAATTAGGTCAATCTTTAATTTATTTCAAATCAAACAAGTTTAATCAATATATTTTGATAAAACCGCTAAAATCGCAGTTAAACCAGCGAATCAGTCAAACCGAAAACGGTTTACCCTATCGGCTAGGTCAAAGGATCAACCAACTTATACAAAAATTAATTAATTAAAACTTTTAAATTTTATTTTAATTTTAAAATTTAAACTGTCTTGAACTGAAACATACACAGCACTACAATATTAAATGGGTGCATGAGGTTTATATAGTAAAACAACTCATCTTTTTCTCGTTTTCTTGATGTGAGATTATAAAATAAAACTTAGTAGTTGTTTGGACGGGAAGTTCATTTCTAATCAAACAATTTCAGTCGTTCAATTTTTAATAAGATCAATCTTAGTTTATTTCAAATCAAACAAATTTAAGCAATATATTTTAATAAAACAGCTAAAACCGCGATTAACCAGGGAATCAGTCAAACGGAAAACGATTCAGCCTAATCGGCTAAGTCAAAAAGATCAACCAATTTACAACAAAATTAACTAATTAAAACCTGTAAATTTTATTTTAAAATTTAAACCATCTTGAACTGAAACATGCATAATACTATAATATTATGAGAGTATAAGATTCACTTTATATAAGTGAAATAACTCATTTTTTCTTTCTTTTCTCAATGTGTGATTGTAATTATTTTAAAGTTAAATATTATGAGAGTTTCAAAATCTCATACAAAATTATTTTTAAAATCAAAACGTTTATGTGGGATTGTAAAATAAAAGTTAAATGGAAGTTAATCAAGAAAATCAAAAAAAAAAAAAATGGTATTGATTATAGGACTTTTCACTAAAAATCTTCTTTTGCTTATATAAATGGGAGCATAAGATTCACTTTATATAAGTAAAATAATTCACTTTTTTCTTTTTTTCCTGATGCTGGATTGTAAAATAAAAGTTAAATGGAAACTAATTAATAAAATTTTTCTTAATTGTTTAAAATTTAAAAAAAAATTCAATAATTTATATAAATTGGAGCATAAGATTCACTTTATGTAAATAAAACAATTCACTTTTTCATTTTTTTCCCGATTTGGAATTGTAAAATAAAAGATAAATGGAAGCTAACTAACGGAAATTTTCTTAATTGTTTAAAATTAAGAAAATTTAATAATTTTAAAATGAGGGTTTGGAACTTCTAAAGACTTCTTCCTCAAAACCCCCTTTATAAGATTCGCTTTATATAAATGAAATAACTCACTTTCCCCCCCCCCCGATATGGGATTGTAACACTTTATATAAATGAAACAAT
This sequence comes from Camellia granthamiana, assembly GCA_036172215.1. Taxonomy (NCBI): domain Eukaryota; kingdom Viridiplantae; phylum Streptophyta; class Magnoliopsida; order Ericales; family Theaceae; genus Camellia; species Camellia granthamiana. Next base: position 10,111,627 of record CM069916.1, read on the forward strand.
TCATTTTTTCTTTCTTTTCTCGATGTGGGATTGTAATTATTTTAAAGTTAAATATTATGAGGGTTTCAAAATCTCATACAAAATTATTTTTAGAATCAAAACATTTATGTGAGATTATAAAATAAAAGTTAAATGCAAGCTAGCCAATGTGATCACAATAATTTTTTATACCTAAAATTATATATATATATATATATGATCCATATTCAATTTTTATATGGTAAAATTCACATTTAATCTCAACCACACATTAGTTTTCTAAATCAATTCATCACCCAAACTAGCTACTATTATTTTAATATTCACCTTTTCAAAATCCACCAAACAATACTCTGGCCGAGCTGATTATCACCCTTGTTGTTGCCATGCTCACTAGCTCCACTAACCATTATGCAACTCCGGTCTAGTTTTTTTATTTTTGTAAATATAAAAAAGACAATGTTGTGGAAATAAAAAGGTATTGTCAGAGTTTTAAAGAGTTAAAAATGAAAAATAAAAATATGTGTGATTTTAGGTTTTCTTATTCCATATATGGGTGTTAATTTTTTTTTAAATACATAAATTATGGAATAGTATTCATTATTTAAAATTTTATCTATTGATGGGCAAGTCAATTAAATGTTTTTAATTTTTTACAAATAAAAAATTTGGAAGAAATTTAAAAAATGGCCAAATCATAAAGACAATATAAGACGCCTTATTCTAAATTAAAAAAAAAAAAAAAAAACCTCAGGACTATATTATCAATTCACATATATCAAAAGAAATAATAACAACAATATAAAAAATACACAAACATCCACTCAAAAAAAAAAAAAAAAAACTTCAAATCAACTCCCAAAACAAAAATAGTTAACAGATATATATATTTATTATCAATTTAGTTGAAAAAAAAATACATTGGAAAAAAAAGGTCATATAGAGAGAAAAAAAAATACTCATACGAAAATATAAATTTATAAAAAAAAAAAGAAAAAAATTACAAACAAACAAACAAACTTGAAATAAATTTGGACTATAGGCAAAGAGGGAGAATAAACATTGCATCATTACATTTGGGGAGGAGTTGGTCAAGCTGGAAAAAAGATCAAATATTGAGTATTTTAAAGAGAGAATTGTATTAAATTTTTAATTTGATTGGGTTTTTGAAATTTTAGATTTATATTATTTTCAAAAAAGGTGAGAGTGAAATAAAGGTAACTTACCATATTATTTTGAATTTTAAATTCAAAATCATAGATAATTAGGCTCTGTTTGGAGGAGCTTTGGAATTGTGATTCCAGCTCTTAGTTTGCATATGGTGTTTGGTTGTGGCTTTCAAAAATTAATTTCACACTCACTTTTGAAAACTCAATCCAAGGCGGGAAAATTTGGGCTAAACGGTCATCCCCCTGGACATCCGGCCGGTTGACCGGAACAGTACATTTTTTTTTTTATTAATTGTTACCTGTTATTTTTTATATTTTAAAGAAAAAAAATTTGGAATTTTTAAAAAAAAATTATGAGTTTTAAATAGAATTTTGAGTTGTGTATTTGGTTATAAGTTGTAAGTTTTTGTATCAAATATCATATGTCACATCAAGAATTTCCCATTCAATTCAAAACTCATTCACCAAACAAATTTTTCACACTCAAATCATAATTTCAAAACTCACAAACTCAAAATACAACTCCTATTCTCAAATCATATTTAAAAAAACTCTACCAAACGTTACCTTAGTGTCTTTATTTTTTTTATTTGAATTGTTTTGATCAACATTATTTTTGGAAAGAGTGAGGGTGACTTATCATATTGTTTTGAATTTTTAAAATTCAAAATTGTAAATAATTAGAACTTTTTTTGTTCTTGGATTTTTTATTTAAGGAACTAACTAATAGATTTTTTTTTTTAAATTTCTTTAAAAATAATAAATTAACAAAATTAGTTTGGGAGTGTGAAACTTTCACAATCATTGTTCTTAAAAAGACCCTTTTTTCTTATATATATAGATATGAGGAACTTAAATTTAAAATTTTGTCACAATCATGACTTAATTCTTTCCTACACGCCTAAACTATTTCAACCTAAACAATTCACTCTATTCCAACTTAAACAATTCACTTTCTTTCTTCTTCTTTTTTAATGTGAGATTTTCAAATAAAAGATAGCCAATGGTGATTTTCTTAATTGTTTAAAATTAAGAAAATCAAGAAAATTAATATGAGATATTGAAACTTTTATAAAACTCTTCACTAAATGGGATAAGAGTATAAGATTCTTTTTAAATGAATAAAATCACTCATTTTTTCTTTCTTTTCTCGATATAAAATTATCAAATAAAAATAATTATTTAAAATTAAAAAAATTAAAATGAGAGTTTAAAACTCTTAAAAGTCTTGTCACTAAAAAGTCGATTTTTCATATGTATAAATAAGTATTGGATCTTACAAAAGAATATTACTTTTCCCTAGAATCTAAGCCTTTGTTTTGAACTTAAAAAGTGCATAATGGCTATTGGTGCAACCATTCCAATTTCCCATCTCATCGCTCCATTTCCTTCCTTTTTTCTTCTTTTTTTTTATTCCTTCCCATTGACAAACATGGGCAACCTTATGGGAAATCATTACATAAGCACCCATATGCATGGTTCATAAATTAGAGTACTCTTTCATTGACATGGAAAATTATTGACCCACATAACACTATAACCATAGAACTCTTCTCTATATCCCCCTTCCCATATTCTCTCTCTCTCTCTCTCTCTCTCAATATATATATATTGAGAGGGTAATTTATATCTAAATTGGGTCGAGCTAAGGAGGAGACTTCTTTGGAAATTGGGCCGTGCGACGAACCGAGGTAAGAATAGATGTACTTCGGTCCAAGGACTAAACGGATGTGGGCCACGGTGGAAAGGGCTTAGCAAGTTTTCTGCGGTCCAAGTATTAGTCCGGTCCAAGTGTAAAGGCGCTTGGAGAGTGGTAGCTCGGTCCAAGTGTAACGACGGTCACCACGGTCGGAGTGAAGAGTTGTAGCTCGGTCCAAGTGTAAAGACGGTCACCACGGTCGTAGTGCGCCATAGTTAGCTCGGCCATGGCATTCGCAGCCGAGGTATGATGGCTTCTCTTTGTGGACTTCGCTCTAGATAGCGCGGTGGAAGCTTACTCCGGTTAGCCCGGTCTCAAAGGACCCAACTGAGGTACCAGGTTGGAGTGTGTCAAATCAAGGTACACGCAATGAAAGGAAGAACCGAGATGTGGAGCTCGGTCTACTCTGTGGCTTTAGCATGGTCATAGCACAGTACGGTTAGTTCGGTCTAAAACCTTGCGAAAAGTTAGTTCGGTCGTGGTGTATGGAACCGAGGTATGCTGAGCTTTCTTAAGTACTTAGTGCCAGAATTAGTTCGGCTCAACTCTCTTATGGATAGTTCGGTCGTAGCATGTGAAGGCCGAGGTAAGAGAAAGGAAGTAATAGCCGAAGTAACAGTTAGGTCGGTCGTATGGTAATCCGACCATGGTAAAACCATCTCACTTGGTTTAAGTAGTGAGGGGGGGTGTTGGAGGATAAGCATTATCTTCCAGGAGTATGAGTCCTAGGAGGACTCTACATGGAGGAGTAAGAGTCCTACTAGGATTGTGCCACTCGAAACCTATAAAAGCTCGCCAATATCACCTAAGAAGAGGTAATGCAACTTTTGCTTCCTGACTACACTGAGCTTTTGCCTATTTCTTGCTTACTGACTTAGGCATCGGAGAGGTTTCCGGCACACACCCGCCGGCCAGCTCATTTTGTGTTTTCAGGTGTTGAAACGACGGCGTGCAGAGGAACATAGGCTTGATCAACAGGATTATACGTGAAGGTGAATCTCTTTCCCGTACAATTGGCGCCGTCTGTGGGAAGAACAGACAAGAACAACCTCTTGATCAAGCTTTTTCTCTCAAAATTCGATGGCAGACAAGGAAGAACTACCTCAGTCCGCCATTGACGGACAAACTCCAGACGGAGGTGCAATTCGCGAGGGCCTACCTTTGGTCCCTCCCATGGCGAACCTGGAACCACAGATGCAAAATTCCAGGAGGGATGCGAGGGGACGAAGGAGGAATAACAGCCCTCATCCCTCTCGTTCGCAAAGCCCAGAAAGACAAAAGCGCAGGGTCGATCCTCAGGCTTTGGAGGATCGCGTCAAAGCACAAGACGAATTGATACGGCGAATGGCGGCGGACATGGAATCTCTCAAACGCCAGGTGAAAGGAAAAGAGGTGGCGACAGGAGAGGGGCGCACAAACAAGACGCCCCCTCGCCACTCGAAAGGTCATAGTAGGAACACTACACCTTTCCACGCAGAGAACAGAAGCCTCAGAACAGGCGATACGCAATCTAGATCCTCCAAAACTCGTCACTCCAGGTCTGAGAGGACGAGATCTGTGAGGTCTTACACAGAAGGGAGCACTTACTGGCCTTCACATACGCACGAAACAAGGTCCAGACAGACAGAGTTACCCAGATCGTCCGACCTACGAACCGTGCTAGAGGAAAAGGCACGATGCAGGGAGGATGTCAGGGCGCGTGATCCACGTAGAGTTTCGGCCTTACAGCGGTTGGCTCCTCGGACGCATGGAGGCGTCGAGGTTGGAATGCCACAACTGCGCCCGGCCTACGAACCAACGGACAAGGCATTGGCAAGGCTGCAGGCCTCACCGTTTGTCCCAGCAATTGAGAACGCGCCTCTACCATCAGGCTTTCTACAGCCTAAGTTCACTACATACGAGGGGAAGACGGACCCCTACTTGCACTTGAGCCACTTCCGCCAGGTCATGGCTGTATATCGGCGGAACGAGGCCTTAATGTGCATCCTATTCCCCTCAAGCCTCGGTGACCTAGGCTTGACTTGGTTTGAGAAACTCCCAGAGGGCAGCATAGCCTCCTGGGCGCAATTGGCAGAAGCGTTTGTCACAAGATTCAGAACAAACACTAAAACCCCAGTGGAGATCGACCAGTTACTCTCCATCGATATGGGCGAGGAAGAGACCCTGAGGTCATACAACAGTCGTTACTGGGAGACATTCAACCAGATTGGGGACTGCCCAACCAATCTCGCCATTGCGCAATATAAGAGAGGACTCCCAGTTGGGAACAGACTAAGGGATTCTATCACCATGACGCCACCTCTTACCATGGAAGCCCTGATGGAAAGAGTGCATCAGCACATCAGGGTAGAAGAGGATGGCGCGCGTGCCAAAACGAAATCTGGCACAACCGCAATACCAGATGAAATGACTACGGCAAAGGTCAACACGGTAGAATGTCCAAGCAGAAACGGGCAAGGCAGGCGGGACAACGGAGAGGACCAAGGCAAAAGAAGGTTGAGAGTCCACACTGCCATTACCACGGTGTTCAAAAAACCGATCTATCGGATCCTTAGCGAGATACGCAATGAACCTTTCGTCCAATGGCCTGCTAAGTTGGGAGAAGCGCAAAAAGACTACGACGAGAGATCGCGGTGCACCTTCCATGATGAACAGGGGCACCGCACTGAAAATTGCACACCATTAAAGCAGCATTTGGAGGAGTTAGTGGCAGCTGGGCACTTGGACCAATACATAAAAGGAAGAACTTGAGAGCAAGGAGCTATCCGCAGGTGTTAGCAAGGCAGCTAAACAGAAGACAGTGGAAGACTTGGTACAGGAAATGATAGATGTAAAGAACCCAGAGAAGGCAAGCTAGGGCTCAATTGGGAATGACCATACAAAGTGGTTGGTTTAGCTGAAAAAGGGGCATACCACCTGGAAGATGGAGATAGCCAGGTTATCCCAGGCCGCGGAACACTGCCACTATCGAGTTATTTTTTCTAGGATACTTGTAATTTTCATTCTCCTCAATAAAACAAGTATTTCCCTCTTCAGCATAGAGTATTTTCCTCTGTAAAGGTTGTTGAAAGCAGAGTTGGCCGGAAAAACCAACACTTACCTCTCCTAATCCGAGATAAGGCTGCAAGAAGTTGGCAGGTTTGACCAACAAAACTCTTTTGCACCCTTTAGCCGAGGTAAGGACCTAGGCTAAAGGTGGTTGGCAGGTTTGACCAACAAAAAACTTTTTTGCACCCTTTAGCCGAAGTAAGGACCTAGGCTAAAGGTGGTTGGCTGGATTAAACCAACACTTTGTACTCTTCAGCCGACGTATGGGTATAGGCTGAAGAGTGGTTGGCTGGATTAAACCAACACCCTTCCTAAGCCCAGGATAAGGATCCAGGCTGCAGGACGTTTGGTCGGAATAACCAAACACTTTATTCTAGGTTGGCTGGAAAAACCAACCTAGAGGTTGGCTGGATTAAACCAACTCTCTGTACTCTTCAGCCGAAGTATGGGTATGGCTGAAGAGTGGTTGGCTGGATTAAACCAACTCTCTGTACTCTTCAGCCGAAGTATGGGTATGGCTGAAGAGTGGTTGGCTGGATTAAACCAACTCTCTGTACTCTTCAGCCGAAGTATGGGTATAACTGAAGAGTGGTCGGCTGGATTAAACAAACACTGGTAACTCTTCAGCCGAAGTAATTATATCGGCTAAAGAGTGGTTGGCTAGTAAGTTATATCGCTAAAACCGGAATACGGAATATCGGCCCAGGAATGTTTCAAGTAGCAGTTAGAAAGCAAGCATTCAAACCGAGTTCACAGTTGAGCAAATGAGTTCATGGAAAAATTCATTACAAGTGCAAGCATACAGAACAAAACCGGAATAAGAGTTGAGCACAGAAGAAGATTTTTTGAAGTACAAAACAAAATACAACTGAGGGGCTGTAGCCCGGCTACACATTCTTTCCAAGATAAAAAGAAGGATCGAGCAAAAAGATCGTCAAGATCCGCATCCAGATCAACTCGAAGCCCGGTTTCAGTAGGGAGCTCGGTTGTCGCAAGCACACTTTGGTTGAGCAACCTCGAAAGCACCGCATCAGACACAGCAAGCAAAGGTGAGATGGAGACCACTGGAGTTGGAGAGATGGACTGGCGACCGGGTTGGGCGTTGTCTTTAGGAGCAGCATCCTTGTCCTCCCATTCTTGAAGAAATTTCTGCTGAATGGCATTTGCATACTCCACCATGGAGCTCAGTATAAAATATGGAGGAGGGTTTAGGAAGATTTCGGTCTCTTAGCCGTAATCGATCTGCGCCACAGCCGTTTTCCACCCACATTTGAAGAAAAGGTCTATGGTAGCTCCGCATTGTTAGATGTATAAATTAGCTCGGTATGGAGAAGGTGCTGAGTGTCTCAGTTGAAGTGTTCAGAGGAGTACCTGGGCAACCTAAGTCAGAGTCTGCAAAGTGAAAAGGAAAAGTGTTAAGCATAGATTGGTGGACCGTGCTAAAAGTAACTAAGTTCGCTAGCTCGGTTAATTGAAGCAAAAGTTTGTTCGCGAATCCAGTAGGTGTGATAACTATTCAGAAGATTTGAGCGACATACAAGTCAAGAATGAAGGAACTGAAGATGGAAGCCGTATCAGCAAAAGCGCGAGATTCGCAGGCACTGCATCTAGCAAAACGGAGGCTCAGAAGGAGTAACAAGCGATTCAGATGACAGCATAACTGAAGAGACGTTTTTTGACTGAACCAATCGGTAGCCCGGCGGCATTCTAGCCTGGTTGAAAGGCAAAAGTTTTTAGCTCGGCTGGTAACAGGTAATCCCAATCATGTTGCACAGATGGAATTAAGGGGCAATTGAGAGGGTAATTTATATCTAAATTGGGTCGAGCTAAGGAGGAGACTTCTTTGGAAATTGGGTCGTGCGACGAACCGAGGTAAGAATAGATGTACTTCGGTCCAAGGACTAAACGGATGTGGGCCACGGTGGAAAGGGCTTAGCAAGTTTTCTGCGGTCCAAGTATTAGTCCGGTCCAAGTGTAAAGGCGCTTGGAGAGTGGTAGCTCGGTCCAAGTGTAACGACGGTCACCACGGTCGGAGTGAAGAGTTGTAGCTCGGTCCAAGTGTAAAGACGGTCACCACGGTCGTAGTGCGCCATAGTTAGCTCGGCCATGGCATTCGCAGCCGAGGTATGATGGCTTCTCTTTGTGGACTTCGCTCTGGATAGCGCGGTGGAAGCTTACTCCGGTTAGCCCGGTCTCAAAGGACCCAACTGAGGTACCAGGTTGGAGTGTGTCAAATCAAGGTACACGCAATGAAAGGAAGAACCGAGGTGTGGAGCTCGGTCTACTCTGTGGCTTTAGCATGGTCATAGCACAGTACGGTTAGTTCGGTCTAAAACCTTGCGAAAAGTTAGTTCGGTCGTGGTGTATGGAACCGAGGTATGCTGAGCTTTCTTAAGTACTTAGTGCCAGAATTAGTTCGGCTCAACTCTCTTATGGATAGTTCGGTCGTAGCATGTGAAGGCCGAGGTAAGAGAAAGGAAGTAATAGCCGAAGTAACAGTTAGGTCGGTCGTATGGTAATCCGACCATGGTAAAACCATCTCACTTGGTTTAAGTAGTGAGGGGGGTGTTGGAGGATAAGCATTATCTTCCAGGAGTATGAGTCCTAGGAGGACTCTACATGGAGGAGTAAGAGTCCTACTAGGATTGTGCCACTCGAAACCTATAAAAGCTCGCCAATATCACCTAAGAAGAGGTAATGCAACTTTTGCTTCCTGACTACACTGAGCTTTTGCCTATTTCTTGCTTACTGACTTAGGCATCGGAGAGGTTTCCGGCACACACCCGCCGGCCAGCTCATTTTGTGTTTTCAGGTGTTGAAACGACGGCGTGCAGAGGAACATAGGCTTGATCAACAGGATTATACGTGAAGGTGAATCTCTTTCCCGTACATATATATATATTATTTGCTTTGGAAAGTTTGACCTCTTCATGGTTTATTCTTTTATCATTGGGGATACTTGTGTTATTGTGTGCAAATAATAATAATAATAATAAATGTTAATTGGTTGCCTTTTGATTGCTTTCATCAAGTGCCTAGTCTAAACTTAGGTTGTATCTCTTTTTTGTTTCATTTGTGTATAGGTTGTCAAAGTTGCCAATCAAGATAGTTCAAGAAAAAGAAGAATTTGAATGTAACTTGTGAGTTTTGTTTTGTTTTTTTTTTTTTTTTTTTCCAGTAATTGTAGATGAAACATATTTTCATGAGTAAATTCTTCAAAAATGATCATTAAAATAAATAAATAAATAAAAAGTCATATATTTGATTGTGGCCCTAAAAAAAAATGCGAAGATTTGGTCAAAACCCCCTATAATAAAACTTTAATACATTAAGTACAAGTATAAAAAGTTTTTCTTGAAAAGTCTAACACATACCACTATTATCAAAATATTATGGTCCGTTTGGTTTAGTTTTAGAATTATAATTTGAGTGTGAAATTGTGTTTTGAGTTTTGAGTTTTTGAATCATGATTTGAAAAAGAAAATTTATTTGGTTATGAGTTTTGAAAATAATTTTGGGATGATTTGTAATTTTTTATTTATTTATTAATTGATGTATAGAGTGTGAGAGGAGATGAAAGAGGAGAGATTAGAGAGAAAAATTGATTGACTGATTAATAATAAATAAATAAATAAGAGAAGAGACGAGTGTTGAAAGTAATTTTAAGTTGTATTTTAAAAATGTGTTTAGTTAACATGTTTCATCCAAATCATGATTTAAAAACAGAGTTAAGTTTTGAAAAGTAAACCAAGTGCTACCTTAAACTTTAAAATAATATAACTTTGATCTAGATGTCAGTGTTTAATAAAATTAGTATTTTTAGAATCATCTCATCAAAATCTATCAAATAAGATTCAGGTTGGCTATGAAAATCTTAAAAAAAAAAAAAATTATTACCATCAAAATTGATATCAATAGTAACACGTTAGGCCATTTTCAATGCTTCACCAGATCCATCATCAAATTCAAATTTGGTGAAAAAGTACACATTTTTGGTCTCCAATGGTTTCATCAAACCTATATCAAAATGAGACCCTCCCAAATCTTTCACTAAACTGAGGACCTGGGCCAGCTTTCACCAGTTCACTGTGCATTTACGTTGGGGGTAGGACTCACCGGACGACTAGCCGAATGTCCCCCAGCCGTCCTCTTCCTTGAATAATTCCCACAAAAAATATGTAACACAGTGTTGGAAACGCATTCTTTGCCGAGTAGTGATTTACTTTGTATATTTGATTGTTCAAATCATTTTTCGAATTAATGCGAAATTGATTCCAAAAGAGATTTCGACAACACGGTAGTTGCTATTTTTTTTTATCATCATTTAGTTTTCTGCATTACAAATATAATGCGAGCACCTTTGCTGCTTATCCCTCATGCCGAAAGTGAAATGGGAGGGGTGAGATGCTTTCTTTTTCTGTTAGATTCCCTTGCCTAGGGGATGAAGGACGAGGATTTAAGGTGAAATCTAATTCATTTGAATTAAGATTAAGCTAGATCTTTCTGTAGTATGTGCAAAGCTGTGAATTTGTAAAAATATTGTCTTCCATCTTTGAACCTGGACAGAGTTTGACTGTTTGATCATTATTTCAGGTAGACTTTCAAGATGATTATTTTTTCAACGGGTTTGTTTTACTTACTGCTTGAAAGGTCTAGATAAATCCACACCCATCAGCACACAATTTTCTCTGTAAATCAAACAACACCATTGTTGGAGCAATCTTCTGTGTAAAATAAATAAGTTGAAACAAATCAAATAAATAAAAATAAATTACTTATAGAATTTATTTTACCGAAATGTAAAAGTACAAAAAGATCAAGTCGAGTGTGTGACATTCTGTCTTTAAGACAGATTTGCCCCGCTTTGGTGCTTGTGGACTAATGGCATCTATCTCCCAGGATACAATAATCTTCAAAAATTGTAGTAGCACTCACAATTTGTACGGCGAACAAAAACCTACGTTCAATACTCTCTAAATTTATCCTAAAATTATATGAAGAAAATATATACAATAGAGCAAAATCTGGACAGCAAGAAAATGAATTTTTCAGACTATTTTCAGATCCAAAAGACTGCTGGAAATGGTTGGTATTTCAAGGCAAAAAACAGACCTGAACAGGTAGGTTTTTTGAATTGAACAGGTGCAAATTCAAACTGGACAGATACAGTTTGAAATTCAAACAGATCTGGTGGCAGTTTCAACAGATAACTGCATGGCAGTTTAATCTGTCTAAGCAGTTTTCAAACTGCTGTAAAAACAATTTGAATCTGTTGTGGAATTCGGAAGAAGCACAAACTTTGGGAAAAAAATTGAATTCAAATTTGAATTAAATACATTTTGAAATTCAAAAAATTTTAGAATTTGAAAAAATTCAAATAAATTTTGTCCAAAAAATTAATGTTAGAACCGACTCGACCCACACCCCACACAGCTCGGCTCGGCCGGCCGGTCGGTCGGACGGACGGACAGATGGCGGCGCGAGCACGCGTGTGTGGTAGTTTGAGCTAAGGTTCCATTTGTCCATAACTCCTCCCTTCTACAAACCTGGGGTGCTCCTTGGGACCTAACCCAAGTGTTGCCACCTGATCTTATATACAAAGTTTTAATGTGGGACAAGTCTTACAAGGAAATCCACATTTAATTCTTTAAACGTCCATTCCACGAACCCAAAAACGGCGTCAAGTTCGCATTCACTCATAAATGATTTTGACAAATCATCTTCACCGTGTGACTTACCATGCGACAAGAAACACGTTACCTCTTTGGACCCACCCCAAAAGACGTGTAGAACCCACTCAATTTTTAGCTCAAAGTTGGCCCAAAAGAAGCCTATAAAAACCAAATTTTCTAATAATCCCCCACATGAATGGAATTTGATGGAGAGAAAATGCAACAACATGATCTAATTTCAGAGAGTATAGAAATTGAAAATATTCTGCAAATGATAGGTAGCTTTTGGCTTTGAACCTTCCCTTGTGAGACATTATCGGATTTACTAGCTAACTAGTGAGCATGATGCCTTGAACTATTAAGCCATTTGTGTAAACCAAGATAATAGAACTCACATAGTATATTACAAGACACAGTTTAGTTCTCACTATTGTGTTCATTTTGGTCCTGAACAACTTGGTCTTTCATGAGTGCTCTAGAGAATTGTAGCTCTTCACAAATCTCATAAAACCGGTCCAGTTCACACTCACATAAGTGATTCTTATGAAGAGTATCCTGCCATACTCCACTAGGTTTACCTAGATATAAGAATCATTAAAATTTTACTTAACTTAAAACGCTGCAGATATAGCGATCCCGATTTTCCCTTATTTGTTTATTGTATTCCGGACTTGGTTCCGTAGATGTGTTGTTGTCTTATTCTCATTCCCATCCTTTACTCTTGTATTTGAGCCTTGGGTTGTGTTGGGCAAGTTTGGAACAGGTTGGTCGTGTTTAGAAACCAAAGGTTGATGCCCAGATTTTGGCATTCACGCTCGAGCATGGCTTTTGACGCTCGAGCGGGCCCTTTGCTTTTGTTCCTGTGCTCGAGCGGGGGAGTTTGACGCTCGAGCGGAATTATTCATCTCTCAGTATTTTCTTCTGCAGGTCATCGGACGCTCGAGCGTCCACTTTCACGCTCGAGCGGGGACCTTCGTCTGCAGAACTTCTGGAAGTGTGCATTCGACGCTCGAGCGGCGCTTTTCACGTTCGAGCGTAAGTCTGTGTCTGACGCTCGAGCGGGGCGTTCCACGCTCGAGCGGACCTGTTTGTATATCAGTCCGAAAAACAGCTTTTTGGATCACTTTTTCAGGCCATTCTCTTTCTCTAACTTTTCAAAACCCAAACTTGAGAGCTTCTCACTCTAGACTACAACTTCTCTCTAAGAAATCATCTAGTTTGAGTGATCTTCTACCATAGTTCCTTTGCATAAAGTGTAGAGCTTGGTGTGGGCTACATTTCAATCTGAAAATCTTTGGGTTTGGAGCATTTCAAGTTTCATCATCTTCTCCATTTGGTCTCTCCATTTGAGGTAAGGATAACTACTCATTTTTATGAGCTTTAATATAGATGTTGGGCACTTTGTATGAATGGTTTGATTTGGGGAGGTTAGGGTTTGAGATTTGAAATATTGACAAGAGGGGTTTTGTTCTTTGACAAATACATGTGTGTTTTGGGTCTTAAAGGAGGTTATTGATGTTTATTGTTAATATTTGAACCTTTGGGGTCAATGTTGAGAAAGGGAGAGAAAAGCCCTAATTTTTTATTATTATGAATTAATTTGTATAATTAATTTGGTGAAGTTATGGAAACACAGAATTGGGTTGGAAATAATGAAATTGGCTTATTATGAGATTGAATGGTGGAGTTGGATTTATTAATCACCCACCTTTGAAAATTTTGATAATTTATCTGTTGGGTGTAATTATTATCTGTTTAGAAATAATTGTTTTGGGCTATCGGTGGAGGATAGTCTTGATTGTTGTAGACACTGCATGATGATTAGGTGAATTGAGACTAATCAATTGAGCATGTCATTGAATTTGATGGATGAAATAACACATTGAATATGTGCTTTGCTTGATCATTTTATATGATAAGTGCTTAATACATCGTATATGTATGTTGTTTGGGAGAAGATGGGGGATGTACTCCACGGTTTGGGAGGAGATAGGGGATGGACTCCTAAACCGGATGTTTTGGGAGGAGATAGGGGATGGACTCCATTAATACAGCAAATATGTGTATTAATTGAAGCATGGAAGTGTTGTTGATATGAGTTGTTATCTCATTTCAAATTGAAGTATTGTAGATATGAGTTGTTATCTCATTTGAAATTGAAGTACTGTTGGTATGGGATGTAGTCTCATTTCATTGTTTGGCCAGGTTCTGAGCCATGTTTATGAAAGGAATTGGTTAAGTAAAGGAAAGAGGAATGAAACATGTACATAATTGTCATGAAATTAACATGTGTTATAAGTTGATTTATATGAGTTAACATTTATCAAATGCTAATGTTTTAATTGTTGCTCATATTATGTTTAGCATATCTCTACTGGGCGTTGGCTCACCCTATATGGGACATCATTTTCAGGTACAGGTGACATGCCACCTCCAAGGACGTAGCTTGGGAGGTTTAGAGACTGAGAGATCTTTTTGGTGATTACCTTTCTATATTACATGTATATCAAGCCAAGGGATTATTTTTGTGTAAAGAGAGTTAGGACTCTACTTTTGTTGAACCCAGGTGTTGACTTGGAAAGTTGTAAACCTATAGGGCATTTACTTTTGTTGTCAACATGTGATATCTCTTGTAAGAATACTCTGATGTTGGTAATGTAATATCTCTTTTTGTATCATAAATGTATGATTACGGATTTATTTTGAGGGCGTTACAGCAGACATCACTATTTCATCATAGAAATGGGTAGAAGTTTGACTCGTCGATGATTCTTCTGAGTCATACACAACTCGATTGTCCCGTTGAACCTAGATCTTGGGATCTCCAGTCAACTAGGTTGGGTTGCCGTTGTGGTAACTCTTATTTAATAGGCTTAAGTCCCATTCCCCTCGATGAATTTTCAGCTAACTCTCTTGCTAACCCTTTGGTTAGTGGATTCGCTATGTTGTCTTTAGACTTCACATATTCAATGGAAATAATTCCATTAGAGAGTAGTTGTCTTACGGTGTTATGTCGACGACGAATGTGTTGTGACTTACCGTTATACATATGACTTTGTACTCTACTAATTACTGATTGACTATCACAATGTATGCATATAGCAAGCATCGATTTTAGCCATATTGGAATATCTTCAAGGAAATGGCGAGACCATTCTGCTTCTTCCCCAGCTTTATCTAAAACTATAAATTCTGATTCCATAGTAGACCTAACTATGCAAGTTTGTTTGGAAGATTTCCAAGATACAGCCGCTCTATCAAGAGTAAAGACATACCCACTGCTAGATTTTGAGTCTCTAGTATCCGATATCCAATTTGCATCACAGTATCCTTCAAGTACTGCTGGATATCTAGTATAAGTTAGCCCAATGTTACGAGTAAATCGGAGATATTTAAGAACCCTTATAATAGTTTTCCAGTGTTCTACTCCTAAATTACTTGTATATCTACTTAATTTACTTACTGCATAAGCTATATCTGGGCGAGTGCAGTTCATCAAGTACATTAAGCTTTTAATCATTTGGGCATACTCTAATTGAGAAATACTTTCCTGTACATTCTTAGAAAGAAATAAATTCATATCCACAGGTGTTCTAGCAAGATAATCATCATCTTTGCTGAATTTGTCAAGTATTTTCTTAATATAATGAGATTGTGACAATGCATAACCTTCTGATGTTTTGGTAATCTTCATGCCAAGAATTACATCAGTAGTTCCCATGTTTTTCATGTCAAAATGTTTATTCAACATTTTCTTGGTAGTTTTAATCATTTCATTATTACTATCTATGATGAACACATCATTTACATAAAGACATACAATTACATAACCTTTGCTTGTGTTTTTAATATAAACACATTTGTCACATTCATTAATTTTGAATCCATTTGACATCATTACTTTGTCAAATTTCTCATACCATTGCTTTGGCGCTTGTTTTAAACCATATAATGATTTAACTAATTTACACACTTTTTTTTCTTTTCCTGGAACATAAATTTTTTCTGGTTGTTCCATGTAAATTTTTTCATCTAACTCATTATTTAAGAAAGTGGTTTTCACATTCATTTGATGAATTTCTAGATTGTACAATGAAGCAATAGCAATTAGCATTCTAATGGATATCATTTTAGTAACCAGTGAGTATGTATCAAAGTAATCAAGACCTTCTTTTTGTCTAAAATCTTTGACCATTAGTCTTGCCTTGTATTTGTCTATTGATCCATTCACTTTCATTTTTCTTTTGAAAATCCACTTATATCCAAGAGATTTACACCCTAGTGGTAAATTCACCAATTCCCAAGTGTGATTTTGCAGGATGGATTCAATTTTGTTGTTTACCGCTTCTTTCCATAAATGAGCCTCAGGACTGGACATAGCTTCTTTAAAAGTTAAAGGCTCATTTTCTAACAAAAATGTTAGAAAATCTTAACCAAAAGATTTTGAGGTTCTAGCACGTTTACTACGCCTAGGTTCATCTTCCTTATTTTAATCTATCTCTTGCTTTTGTTTTTGATCATGACTAGTAATAGCATCATAAGATCTTTTATTATCACTAGTCACTTGTCCAGTCTTATTTGGAAATACATGTTCAAAGAATAATGCATTTCGAGATTCAATATCGGTATGTTCTGATTTATGAATCAAAAACCAATATGTACTACTATTCTTGGCGTAACCAATGAAAATGAAATCAACGGTTTTAAGACCTATCTTAGTCTTTTTAGGACTAGGAATAGTCACTTTAGCCAAACACCCCCACACTTTTAAGTATTTGTAGGATGGTAATCTCCCACGCCATATTTCATAAAGTGTTTGATTCACTTTTTTTCGGGGTACTTTATTAAGTATATAATTAGCAGAAAGTATTGCTTTCCCCCACAAGTTCTGAGGTAATCTAAAACTTATTAAAATGACATTCATCATTTCTTTTAAAGTCCTATTTTTTTTTTCTTCAGGAATTCCATTTTGCTGAGGTGAGTAAGGAGCAGTGGTTTGATGAATTATTCCATGTTCTTTATAAAAACTCACAAAAAGGTGATTTATATTCACCATCTCTATCACTTCTAAGTTTTTTAATTTTCTTACCAAGTTGATTTTCAACTTCATTCTTATATTGAAGGAAAATTAACAAAACTCCATCCTTGATTCGAATTAAATAAACATAATTATATCTAGTATAGTCATCTATGAAAGTGATAAAATATTTTTTCTCAACTCTAGTTTGAATTGATTTAAAATCACAAATGTCACTATGAATTAATTCAAGTGGTTCCGTATTTCTTTCAATTGAATGAAAAGGAGTTTTAGTTAATTTTGCCTCAATGCAAATTTCATATTTATGATTTAAATCAATGTCAAATTTAGGTAAACATTCTGTATTAATTAATTTACGCAAAGATCTATAATTAACATGTCCTAGTCTACCATGCCATAAATTTGAAGACTCAAGCAAGTAAGAGGAAGATGTATTTTTATTAATAATAAAGGGTACAATAGTCATTACATTCATTTTAAAAAGACCATTAGACATGTAACATTTTCTTACATACATCC
The DNA here is from genome assembly GCA_036172215.1 of Camellia granthamiana. Taxonomy (NCBI): domain Eukaryota; kingdom Viridiplantae; phylum Streptophyta; class Magnoliopsida; order Ericales; family Theaceae; genus Camellia; species Camellia granthamiana. The sequence continues at coordinate 10,128,751 of CM069916.1, forward strand.
CGTTTTTAGTAAGTACAAACTTGTCACTTTCAAAAACTAGCCTAAACCTATTTTTACTCAACAAAGATCCGGAAACGAGGTTCTTGCGAATGTCCGGTACATGCAGCACATTGTTGAGAGTGAGTTCCTTTCCAGATGTTATTTTCAGAATAATCTTTCCTTGTCCTCCAACTTTGGAAGTTGAGAAGTTGTCCATAAAAAGTTGTTCACCATTATCCACTATAAAATAAGATGTGAACATCTTTTTGTCGGCACAAATATAGCGAGTAGCACTAGTGTCCACCGACCATTCTTTAGGATTTCTGACAAGGTTTGTCTCGAAAACAACTGCAGAAAGATTTATGTCATCAACACCATTGAAAATTTTGTCCATTTCGGTCATATTGGCTTGAGCAGGCTTCTTGCTTGATCTTCCTTTGCCTTTGCCTTTGCCTTTGCCTTTGCTACAACAATCTTTGGCTCGATATCCCTCTTTGTCACAGATGTAACATTTGCCATTAAACTTGTACTTCTTATTTTCCCCTCCTTTAGAGCCTTGAGCAGAACTTTCTCTAGAAAACTTTCATTTCTTGCTTTTGGAGCATGTTCCACCACATTTGCCTTTGACTCCATTGGATGCTTACCAGCTTACTTCTCTGAATTGTGGTGGTCCTCCTTAATCGTCAAATGCACAATCAATTCTTCTAAAGACATTTTTTTGCACTTGTGTTTGAGGTAGTTATTGAATTCCTTCCAGCCTTGTGGTAATTTTTTAATTAAGGCAACAACTTGGAGGGATTCACTGAGAGACATGCCTTCTGCATGAATATCATGCAGAATGAGTTGGAGATCTTGAACTTAGATGATCACAATCTTAGAATCAACCACTACAAAATACAGAAATTTGCCAACCACAAATTTCTTTGAGCCAACATCTTCTGTTTTGTACCTTTTCTCCAAAGACTCTCAGAGTTCCTTTGTCGTTTTGATAAGACTGTAGACATTATATAATGTGTTATCAAGTCTATTCAAGATGTAGTTCCAGCAAAGAAAACCTGCATATTTCCAAGTATCGACCGCAGCAACCACTTGCTGGTCAGTTTCATCCTTTTTTAGAGTAGGAGCATCCTCACGGAGAAAACGTCCTAGGCTGAAAGTAGTAAGATAGAACAACGTTTTCTACTGCCATCTTTTAATATTAGTTCCTGAGAACTTCTCTGGCTTTTCACCGTGATTAATTGGTATAGCCATAACTGGAGAAGGAGCTGGAGCAATGGCAACTACCACACCAGTACTTATTTAAGCATTAGTTTGACCAGTTTCAATAGCCATGAATTCTAAATTATAAAACAAAATTATAATTAGAATTTTATACTACATAGTAAATTTAAACCAAAACCATAGAATTAAATTCTGTAAAATAAAAGAAACAAGCATTGTAACTTTTATTTTCAATTAATTTGAAAATAAAATAAAATTTTATCTAACCAAATTAATTCCACATAGAAAATTAAATTTCTGTAACACTTTAATAATTAAAATACTGAAACAGAATTTTAATTAATGAACACTCAAAAATTATTTCTGAAAACCAAAATTAATTTCTGACAAACTTCACAAATAAATATTCTGAATTGTTAATGATACCAGTATATTACTAATAGTTGTCAAAGAAAATAAACAGTATATTACTACTATTTGTTTTTCCAACCAAAATATTTCTTTGTAAAACCACAGAAAATAATTTCTGTAAGAATGAGAAAGAGAAGGAAACAAACGAAAAATTCTGTAAACAGAATAATTCGAATCTGTCTTAAGATTGTTGGAACAATCTTCTGTGTAAAATAAATAAGTTGAAACAAATCAAACAAACAAAAATAAATTACTTACAAAATTTATTTTACCGAAATGTGAAAGTACAAAAAGATCAAGTTAAGTGTGTGACATTCTGTCCTTAAGGCATATTCGCCCCGCTTCAGTGCTTATGGACTAATGGCATCTATCTCCAAGGATACAGTGATTTTCACAAATTATAGTAGCACTCCAAACAATTTATATGGCGAACAAAAACTTGCGTTCAATGCTCTCTAAATTTATCCTAAAATTGTATGAAGAAAATATATGCAACAGAGCAAAATCTGGACAGCAAGAAAATGAATTTTTCAAACTATTTTTGGATCCAAAAGACTGCTAGAAGTGGCTGGTATTTATAGGCAAAAAACAAACCTAAACAGGTAGGTTCGTTGAATTGAACATGTGCAAATTCAAACTAGATAGATACAATTTGAAATTCAAACAGGTCTGGTGGCAGTTTCAATAGATAACTGCACGGCAATTTAATCTGTCTGGGCAGTTTTCAAACTGCTATAAAAATAGTTTGAATCTGTTGTGGAATTCGAAAGAGGCATAAACTTTGGACAAAAATTTGAATTCAAATTTGAATTAAATACATTTTGAAATTCAAATAATTTTAGAATTTGAAAAAATTCAAATAAATTTTATCCAAAAAATTAATGTTAGAACCGACCCGACCTACAATCCAAACTTGGCATGGCACGGCTTGGCCGGCCGGTGGCGGCTGCGTGTGCTCATGTGATGGTTTGAGCCAAGGTTCTATTTGTTCATAATTCCTCCCTTCTACAAACTTGGGGTGCCCCTGGGGGCCCAACCCAAGTGTTGCCACCTAGAGCTTATATACATATACAAGCTCTCCTAAAGTTTCAATGTGGGACAAGCCTTACAAGGAAACCCACATTTAATTCTTTAAATGTCCATTCCACGAACCCGAAAACGACGTCAAGTTCCCATTCACTCATAAATAGTTTTGACGAACCGTCTTCACCGTGTGACTTACCATGCGGGAAGGAATACGTCACCTCTTTGAACCCACCACAAAAGACATGTGGGACCCACTCAATTTTAGGCTCAAAATTGGCCCAAAATAAGCCTTTAAAAATCAAAATTTCCAACCACCATAATACATATGCAGCAGAAATCACTTGGTATCTGTTGAGTTGGTATATACAGGAGTTGTCCATTTTTATATCAAACTTAGTTTTGATAGGTCAAAGCTCAATTTGATAGGCCTAGCGGAGGCTTGAATTCGCCATAACCAAGCTCTGGGCTCTTATATGTTGCTTTCCTAATACCTAATCCCAAGCTAAAACTCTTCTTCTGTTGTTTTTTTCAACTGTTGTTTTTTCCTCAACAAACAATTCAATTGTTGTTTTCCTCAACAAACATTTTTTGTATTGACTGGTTGACCGGCTTGTTGTCCGCCCGGTCGACCGGTTATTTGATAAAAAGTCAAATTTTTTCATTCAAGCAAGCGATATCAAATAAAGAAATTCGTCATTTTTTACTCAAATTTGATGACATATTTGATGAGCCATTGAAGATGTCCTTATTCTGACAATATTGTCTAAGAAAAAAAAAAGAATATTTTATTTTGTCTTTACTCAATTATGCGCTTTCTCCTTTGGAGGTTTATAAAACAAAATAAATTGAGTTGTCATTTTTATCAAATAAGGATTCAATGAAAGGATTTTGGCTAAATTTCTCCACAAAAAAAAATGAAGGTTCTGGCAGTGATAGTGGTTTGGTTTTATCTCATTAGATTTAGAGAGAAAAAAAAAAAATTGTCTTTAATTAGTGAAAAATATTTTTCTATCTAAATCACCTTTATTTATTTATTTATTGATCATGCAAAAAAAAAAAAAATTTTTGATGAAAAACATTTTCAAATGTTTTCGTCTAAAACAAAAACGGAGATTATGGTGATTCTCATGAGCTACATATATATAGGAAAATAATTTATAAATAAATATTTTTATATAAAAAGTCTCACAAAAATAAAATGACAAAAATTATATTCCCTCCATCCCAAAATATTAGTCTCTTGTTCCATTTTTTATTGTTCCAAAATATTAAATTTCCTATTTTACCATTCTTTTAAATTCATTAATAATATAAAAAGTACAATTATGACATTGATATTCCCTAAAAAAATGTTTTATTAAAGGGTAATTTTGAAAAATTAATTTTTTTAAAGTGTAATAATTGCACTAGCAAAAAAAGTTAGATTCCTCAAAAAAGACCATTATTTTGAGATAGAAGGAGTAAATTACTTTAACAAATTTTTTGATTTGAAATAAATAGACAGGTGTGACATCTCATTTGTGTAAATTTATTTGTAAATTTTGTTTATTTATATATTATCACAATATATATTATCATGCAAAAGCAAATATTTAAAGAATAAAGATTAAGAGTTCTAATTTTAGAGCTTTAAAGAGAGTTTTAATGATGTGACAAGGAGTGAAGTCCATATATGATGTGATATAGGTGTTTATATTTTTATTTTTCATTTAATTTTTTTTCCTTACCACATCACTAGAATTCCAAAATTAAAATTCCCTATCATTACTGATATTTAAAAGCAATAATTAGCTGGATCCATACTGTAAATCCCCGTACGTGATTGGTTGTGCCAAAACATTTATCCAACAATTGGAGGCGATTGGTCCCAAGCCTCCAATCTCCCACCTAGAGAGCCACTTTCTTGCTCCCTCAAACAAATTAGGTGACCAACCAATTTTTTTATTTTTATTTATTATTATTAGTATTATTTAACATAAAGATATGACCACTCAAAAAAAAAAAAACCCCTAGATTTATGTGGTCCAAATTAAACTTGTGTTTAGAGGGATCCATAATGAAAATCAATCTCAATCAAATAATAACTATAAATTTTTGAATTGATTTTCTGTGTGTCTAGTAAAACTCTTTTGATAAATTTATGAATCCAGAATTGTTAATATGAAATGTATCAAGAAAAATAATGTGTAGCATAGATTCAATTGTTATTTGGTTGAATTCTACACATAGATTAAATATGAATCACATATTAAGTTTTCCGAATAAAATTTTGAGTAAGTTTTCTAAGTTTGTAACACTGCTTCAACTGTTTTAACGATGAGAAATTAATGTGCAACGCCATAGTTGAATACGATTAGCCCAATATTATTAACCCCACATGAAGAATTAGTCATAGCCGATTTTGCCCACGAGTCGGTGCCACAAGCATTACTCATGTATGATTTAATAATGAAATTTAATAAACAAAGATTATAATGATAATAAAGTATAATTTATAATTAAGAGAGAAAATTTTCAAAACAAATACACAGAAAATAAAACTATGTAAAAAAAAAAAAAAAAATCAACTCCTTAATTTCTTAATAAAGTATAAGGAATCTGACCAGTTTCTTCACAACTTTCTTTCACAACTTTCTTGCTTTCAAGTTTCAACTTTGTGAATGTGTAACTTTCATGCTTTCATCAATTTATATTTTTAGCATATGCTCAGGGGTCAAAGGGAAGCTTCCAACTATGTAATGAGCATGCCTTACCCCAATTTAATAAAATAGTCTGAAATTGTATATGCCTAAAGGTATGACCAACCATGTATACATCCAAAGGAAAAAATGCATATATTATAAAAAATAAAAAATAAAATAACAGGATTGATCTTTCAAGAGGTCTTCTACTATGAAGCATGGGTATAGATATGAATAAGAAACTACATGCATACATAATACATTTATGAGGAATTCTAAGAAAAATAAGATACAAATACATTAATGAAAAATAAAGACACATATGTGACATGCATGTATTTATATAAATAAAAATAATTCTCAGTAATTATATATATATCACATACTCTCAACTTCAAATTTATAATATATTCACATTGAAAAATATTAAGATTATATTAAGTGAACACGAACTTAGACCAAATTTGACACGTTTTAATCTCACTCTTTCAATTTTTTTCATTAAAGATTATGCAAAGAATTAGAACTGCTCTTGCATTTATTCAAACAATTATAATCTAAATATCAAGAAATAACACATTTTAATTTTAATATAGATCAGATACTTACTAGTATCCAAAAATTATCCTTTACTTATTCGAAATAAAAAAATAACAATAATTTGTAATTATGAATACATTAAAAAATATTAGATATGTGCATGCAAATATTCAACTAGTATGAATATCCTACTAATAATACAACTCAATTGTAGAAGTACAATAAGTCTATAGAGAAAGAACCAACCACAAAACTAATCACATAATACAACTCATAATAAAAAAAATAAAATAAAGAACTCAAATTGTGTTCCTTCTATTGTGTCTGCAAACTTATTAGTGAAAGTATCTTTTTTCGTATCTTAACAAGAGTCTCCAAAAGATTAAAATAGGATATTAATAATTGAAGATACCAGCCTACCTTCAAATAAAAGAGTAGATAAGAGTATTTATTAAAATATTAAAAAAAAAAAAAAAAAGACACCAGTAGATAAGAGTATATATGTAGTGAAAAGTGAGGGAGATGAGATGACCATGACTCATGACACATGAGGGAGACCTTTGCCACCCTTTAGAAGTGCTTTTTGTAAATAGGGTTTGTTGTGGACTTTCTTTTTTCTCCATTTGGTTATGTGTTTGGTGATTGTGTTTTTTTTCTTCTTATCCTTGTTTGACATTAAAAAGCTAGAGTTTGTGAGCAGGTAGAGATCATGATTCATACATATATGTCAACAACCAGATGCTTAACTTAACTAATAATACATGCATCATTATCATCTCTAATTTTAAAATATTGTCGTAGGTTTATCTAATCCATATATATATAGCCTTTCATTCACGTACTTAAATCTTTTTTATTATTATTTTGTGAGAACCAAAATGACTTGTTAGTAAGGTTGTGTGCCTTGATAAAGTTTGGGTTTAGGGGAAAAAAATAAAATAAAAGCAATATACAGCCTACCAGGGTTCAGAGAAAAAAATATAATCTTGAGAGAAAATTTTAGACTAAGATGTTCAACAAAGATCATGCTGCTAAAAAAAAAAAATTAAGATAAACTAATATGTCCTAATAATTGAACTTAATCCCATCAGGTTATATTAAAAATAAGTCATAATAAAATCATCGCTTGAAATAATTTTGTGACATTTTTTTGCATATGTCGCTAAAAATTGATAATTAGTGACTTTTTTTGTCATGATTTTTATAAATTATCAATAAAACTTACAATTAGTGATGTTTTTCTGTGATGAATTTTTCAAACTGTCGCTGAAAGTTAAAAATTAGTGACGTTCTGTTGTAACGATTTTTTAAAACTTCGCTAAAATTTATAATTAGTGACCTTTTTTGTAACCAAATTTTTAAACTGTTGCTAAAAATTAACGATTAGTGACGTTTTTTAATAGTGTTTGATGAAAAATACAATTAATTCTTGCAGGATCTATTGGACAATAAGTCCATCCATTAGGACCTACACGTCAGTCCCCTAAAAAAATATAGAGATTCAAATGGGTTCAGGCTGATCTGGTCCAGAACTACACTTGCCTATGAATTGAATTTCTATTTGGCTGAATGGATTCTTCCTCATATCTTTTTCTCCCCCAGCTACAGCCTTTCATTTTACTGAATCTTACAGTTATTGTTGACATCCTGGAAGACAACAAAAGCCAATGTCAATGATCAACCTCTCATGGGACCATTTTCAAATTTATTCATTCAGTACATACTAAAAGTAACCGATAATTTTAGCTACACGCAAAACATTAAAAAAAAAAAATCTTCAAGAAAATAAAGTGTAGAGTGTACATTTAAACTTATGTATTATGGGTCATACTTAAAAGAAATCTAATCCACACATTTCAATTCATTCAAAAATAACTACTACCCATAACCTTTTTTTCATTAACCGAAAACCATATTAATTATCAAAAACATATTAATTATTTATTCTTATTTGGTGAGAAGAAGGATCTTAGACAATTAAAAATATGATCACAACTATCCAAGTCAGTATTTTTATAAGTTCCAAAGGCACAATTCAAGCCAAACCACTTGCTTCCTCAGTAGTGTTATAGTAATATAGTTAAATAATCAAAAACCAATAGTATAATATAATTTATACATAGCTTGTTATTTTTTGGTTCAAATTTACATATGGTTTTCTCCTTGGACAGCACATTTTCAAATTCTCCAACTCTCTCTCTCTCTCTCTCTCATTATTGACAGTCCTTCATCCAACCACCAATCAAAATCTCAGTATATAAACTACTTATTCATTTCTATGACCTTAACAGAGACTGAAACTAAACAAACACCATTGCTTTATGAAATGGGTTATCTGTTTAACCTCCTAGGGTTGTGTCTATGGATGTTCTTGGCCCTCCATGGCTCAAAAACTGTGGTTTCACAGAATACAGGGGCATCTGGGATTGTGGGCCCTGGGATTGGTGAAGGCACTGTTTATATCAATGGATCAGCCTCCATTGGGCAGATAGATGAAGACTTCATTTGTGCTACAATTGATTGGTGGCCACCTGAAAAATGTGACTATGGAACTTGTAGTTGGGGAACTGCTTCTCTTCTCAATGTGGTCAGCTTTCTTCTTCTTGTTGCCATCTTTTTTTCTTTCTCTTTTTCTTTTTTTTGTTTTGGAATTGGCGCTAGTTTGAATTTTTAAGTTCTTGTCATTTTAGGTGTAATCATATCCTTGTTGATAAAAAAAAAAAAGGTGTAATCATATCCTTATATAAATCTATTTTTATAACGTATCAAAATCGTTTTACTTCTCCATTTTTTCTTTTTCTTTTCTTCATATGTATGATTGTGTAACATTACATTTTATAGTTTGTATTGAATCATATTGATTCTTAATTCTTTCAATTCATTGTTCCCAAATTTAAAATTTTAATTCACAATATAATTCTCAATTTGACAAGTACGGTTTTTGCCCATTAATTTGATTTTTTATTTGAAATTTGGTAATGATAAATAGAAAACACTAATGTCAGCCCAAAGTTATTATTAGTTTGGGTTGACAACGACAAAATGTATTGAAATGTGTAGAAAATATATAAAAATATGTAGAAGTGTTTTTCTATCTATAAAAAAACTCTTGAAGTTCTAACCATTTAATTTTTTTTTCTCCTCATTCACAATCCATGGGGCTATAATATTTTAGTTTGAATTTTTAAGTACTTTTTATTTTATTTTTTTATTTTTTTTGTTGCCTTGTGAATATAGGATTTTTTATTTATTTTTTTAAAAAAAAATTTGAATCCTAAGTATTAGCTCAATCTTCAAGGTTTTTTCCTATAAACTTTAGTTTTTCACTTGAAATTTAGTAATAATAAATGAAAAATGTTATTGACCACCCAAACGAGTGTTATAGTCTCGGTGGACGTACAAAAAGTGCATTAAATTGTGTAAAAATATACATAAATATGTAGAAGTGCTTTCGGATCTGTAAAGAATCTAGAAATTTTAGTATTTTCATCTCCTTGTCGACAGCCCATGAGCGAACAGATATCAATGCCTCGTTTGACAACTCAATATTTTAGTTTAAAAGTCATTACAAAAGTAAAAAGCTAACAATTTATACCAAAAAGTCAAAGATTCTCTTTTCTCTCTATTTTTGCATATCTTTTCGTAAAAAACTAAAAAATCATTCCAAATATACTAATTTTTTTTACCTCATATTTCAATCAAAAAATAAAAAAGTTACTAAAATAACTTGTTTCCAAACGAGGCCTAAGAGGACTAAATTCATTCATACTTGTGAGACAGATAAATTCTTATCTGTCTGTTTCTATGTCATGCTTTTGTATCAAATAGGAGATTTTAGGGACAACTGAGTTTTTCTTCTGCCCTAAGAACAAGGATTTCCTGTTTGAACCTGGTCGTACTTGTTCCTATATATTAAGGTTCACCTAAAAAATAAGAAATTTTTTATCCAAGGTGGTAGGCACTGAAACATGTATTTTTCATACTCTTTTATTCGATATTTGCTGTTTGATTGTCAAGAAAATATTAGCAATTTGCACCATCTTGGAGACCGCGCAAAGCATTATCTAAACAAAGAAACAACAATATTTTAAGAATCAATAGGCTGTAATTAAGAATTGCATAGTGTAATTTCCAAGAAGTTTCCAAATTTCTATTTCATAAGTGATTAAGATGTGCATGTGTATACTATATTATTCCAGTTTTGCATTTTTATAATAAGGGAAGCTAAAAAGGGACCCTTTTGAGGGGATGAGGAGGGGTGACCCTTGAGGGTTTCAAAATATGTGCGTCTTTACATTTGATTTTGAATGTCAAGTTGTTGAATATATAATAAGCAAAAATAAAGAACATATAAATAACTAACTAGAAACATTCATGTACTCATGTAACATGCTCCATCTTTTTTTATTTTCATGGTTTCTTAGCGATAAACATATCACTCATGACCATTGACCACTTGATGCCACTTCATAATTATTTTTATCATCGAACTTTGCATTTATTATGCATATGAGATCTCGCCTCTCTCAGACTACTTTATGATAAACAGCTTTGATTTCGAGATTGAGGAGTGCTTTCGGATAATCTAAATAAGTGCAATTTTTGACTTTTTATGAAATATGGGTTGAATTTGAAGTGATGTGTTAGAGAGGTGATGTGATTTAAATAAGATGATGTGACTTAAATAGGAAGTGATGTGTTAGAAAATACACATTCATCATTTTCGCAGCACAAAAAAACCAATGCTTAGATCAAATTCTATAATCTTCTACAAAGCACATTTTGAAATTCACCAAAATACGACTATAAGCCAAATCAAAAACCATAAAGGAAGGTCCAATTGCTAAAAATATGTAGACATGAAATGATTTTAGTGCCCTTTATAAAGAAAAATGTCTTACCTGTTAGGTGGAATCATACTCCCCTCTTGCTGGCAGGCTGTTTTCCATTGCCGGTTCATCTCACAGCATGTTGTGTACAAAATCATAACAATACCTGCAATTACCAATGGCATCATCAATATTTTCATTCTCTATTAAAATGTTCATAGAGATCATTTTCAGTAAAACTGACTTTTGGCAAAGATGGTTGTTAGTAAAATAAAGAATAGATACAAGAATATTGTCTTCTTATAACTTGTTCATTTCTTTTTTGTAGGATCTTAGCAACCCAATTTTGTTGAATGCCATCAAAGGTACGAAAACACTATGTAAATGTTATAAACACTCTAAATAATTGCACTTTCTTGGCATTGAAAATAAGTAACAACTTTGATTGCATTGCAGCATTCTCTCCCTTGAAAATTAGATTGGGTGGTACTTTGCAAGACAAAGTCGTATATGAAAGTGTTGGCGTGCCATGTACACAATTTGTTTTAAATAGTGCAGAGATATTTGGCTTCACTCAAGGTTGCTTGCCCATGTCCCGCTGGGACGCACTAAACAGTTTCTTCAAAAATGCCAGGTAAGAAGATCATTTTTACCATTTAATATCCAAACAAGCAAAAAATTTGCAATAATATGGTAATGTCTTTGAATATTTGTAAATTCATACTAGTTCCTGTGAGTATTGAACCCTATTCCGATACTATTCTGATTACTTGATCATTTGATGTACAGAGCAAAAATTATATTTGGCCTGAATGCATTAAGTGGCAGAACAGTAGGACCTGACGGTTCTGCTGTAGGAGCTTGGAATTCCAGCAATGCAGAATCTCTTATAAGATATACTGTCAACAAGGGATACACTATTAGTGGCTGGGAGCTTGGTAAGAACTCTCATACATCATTCCAGGCATGCCGAAAATAAGAATAAATAAATAAAAGTAAGAATAAAAATAAAAATAGATAATGGGTTACGGTGTTCTTCCTTTGAGGTGTGATTTATAGAACATATAACTTGAAAAAGAATTTATCTGATTTTAACAGTAGCTATTTCTTTAGGTATCACTACAGCAATTAAATTACTTCAAAATAGACATGACAAATAGTTTGGAAACCTAATATGACAAAAAAAGAGGTAAGCTAAACAGAAAGAACAAAAATATACTGTGGATATTCATGTATCTATTCTATGTCAAGCATATATATCATATCTCATGTGTAACTACTGTTTTCTTTTCAGGAAATGAACTTAGTGGGAACGGAGTTGGAGCAAGGGTTGCAGCAATCCAATTTGTGTCAGATGTGATCGCTCTCCAGAACATAGTGCAAAACACCTACAAAGGTTTTCAGGTCAAGCCTATAGTCCTTGGGCCAGGAGGATTCTTTGATTCTAACTGGTTCACAGAATTTGTAGATAAAACACCAAACTCTCTCCAAGTGATTACCCACCACATTTACAACCTCGGTCCAGGTACATTGACAAACCAAAAACACTTTCCTAGGCCTTTTTTCAACTAGTTGTCTTCTACCCCTGGAATAAAAGCATTTTAAATGAAAAACTCTCCTTGTTCTTATATATAGGTGTTGATGATCACCTGGTTGCCAAGATCCTTGATCCATCGTATCTTGATGGTGAATCCCAGCAATTCAGCAACCTCAAAAGCATTTTAAAAGCCTCTGGAACTTCGACAGTAGCATGGGTTGGTGAAGCCGGTGGAGCTTATAACAGTGGCCGTAATCTTGTCACTAACGCGTTTGTGTTTAGCTTCTGGTAAGTAAGATCGGACTTTTTTTCAAGATCATTTTTTTTCTCAACTCTCAGATAGTATGTTTAGCTTAGGACTAATCTTTATGCTAACCAAACAGGTACTTGGATCAACTTGGGATGGCAGCCTCTTATGATACCAAAACATACTGTAGACAAACATTGATAGGTGGAAACTATGGCCTACTCAACACTACCACCTTTGTTCCAAATCCTGATTACTACAGGTTCTATTCCTGAATCCCACAACATTATTTTTATATCACAGCAATCATGGTGATGAAAATCATCAACTTTTATTCTCACAAAATAAGAATGAGAATTAAAACTAAGATGGATCTATGTATGCATATCTATATGTATATATACACACATTGATATTGTCATTACCATTTTTTGGCTCCAAAACAAGAGGCAGAGCAACCAAACTTACTTATTTTGAACTGTTTTTTTATGCTCTTAATGAAACCATTGTGCAGTGCTCTTCTTTGGCACCGGTTAATGGGAAGAAATGTCCTATCAACAAACTTCATTGGGATAAAGAAAATTCGTGCTTACTCTCACTGTTCAAAAAAATCTGTAAGTCAACACTTCAATTAGAAAAACATAATTAAACTACCTATGTAGATACAAATTCAGCCATATCAAGTAATTTATCTATGTGAACTTATCATTATATATGTGTTTTACTAAATTATTGAGTTTACATGTGACAGCATGGAATCACATTGCTCTTGATCAACCTAGATGGTAACACAACGGTCCAAGTTGGAGTTTCAGTTTCCAATGTAACCACAAATGGGATACAGAAAATGAGACGTACACACCATGATCGGAGAACCAAGTTTGCTAGGATGCCTCGGTTTTCAAAATTTGGTGAACTTACAAGAGAAGAATACCATTTAACAGCCAAAGATGGCGATTTACACAGCCACACAGTGCTTCTAAATGGGAAACTACTTACTGTAAATTCCTCTGGCATTATTCCTCCCTTGAAACCCATGCATGTCAATCTTTCAGAACCTGTAACTGTCGCTCCTTTCTCTATTGTGTTTGTTCATATTCCCAGCATTCATGTTCCTGGTTGTAGGTAGGCTTGCCCATATATATTTTGTAAATTCTGTTTCTTATTTCCATTAGTAAGATTTGGAATGTGAGTGAAATTCTTTATCAAGCACCATAATAAATGCAAAATCCACTAAAGGAAGTGCTTATAAGTTATAACTGACTCTCTGTGTCAACAACCATGCAGAAACTCTGCAAAACATGAATATGGACATGCGACACGACAGACACACTACCACAAAAATAATTAAATAAATAAATACAGCAAGGGGGACACACATAAGTATATAGTTTTATATTTATTAAATATCATACATACGAACATTTTATTGGAAGAGAACAAAAAAAAAATACAATATAACATTAATTTCTAAAGTTTAAATTAAGGATGAGAGATTAATAGGTATAAATCTATACTATTTGCCATTTATCATTGGATCCTAAGTTATTTTGTTCAAATTTGTAAAGCGTTTTATGTGCATCTAAGTGATTGACACGTGCATCCCTGAGTGTTCAAAGCGTGTCCAGTTCTAAAAAATTAAAAAATAATAGGACCAAGTGTCAGGAAGTGTCCAATGAGTGTTGGTGTCAATGACGACTGTAAATGACAGATTGCTTGTGCACAGTTCTGTAGAAGAAGTAATGTTTGAGAAGTAAATTGACATGGACACCCGGTCATAAAAAAAAAAAAAAAAGTTGATATAGTCCAGAAAATTTACAAAGGTGAGTCGAGTTTGATTCAGAAGCTCACCACAAGTTGAATCCACTGACTCTGCTAATTGCAAATGCAGTAAAACTCTGCTGCTGCCAATCAACTGGGAACTTTAAGCCCCATTTCCATGCGGGATTGCAAATACTCTGGAAGAAGGGAAATGAAGACATAAATACACAAAGAAAACCAATTTGAGCGTGAAAAACAAGTAAAATTTTGCATTAGTATGCATGTCAACTGGTCAGAACTTGGATAAACAAAAATGTACCTAATAGGAATGTTCACATAAATGACATATGGAGTCAATATAATCTGATGCAGGTAATGAAATATAAAAATTTCCCAGAGAGAAACATTCAAAGCATTTGATGTACTAGCACTCCCCTGAAGTTTAAGGCAGCTACGGTGAGTATTTAGTAAGTAGTCTGATAATGTTGGCATGATTCTCCCAGATCAATAAAAGCAGTAGTCAGATGGATTAAGCAAACCTAACTCACCTTGGTCAAGAGGCTGGGAGATAAAGTTAACCCCATCCATCCTCTATTGTGCATCCTCATTGGTTGGGAGCACCATGTGCACGTGCCATGGTATTTCCACTTTTCAACAAGACAGCAACACACTGTCAACACAAAATCTATTTAGTGCTTTATTCAGATCCAAAACCATGACTTCCTAACAAGCATTTAGTTGCCAAAGTACAACTTCCAAAGCACTTGTTAAGCCCATTGAGTCAAAAAACATGGAACACGATGGAGAAAGGCCAACCAAACCACACAGGTCACACTCAAATTTGAGGTGGCCAGAGGCATGAATAGATTAGCTTCACCCTGGCTTTTAATCAACATGTTCTGGTGGGAAACCTTCTAGTTGTGAATTTATAGCCATTGCCAAGCATAAAAAGCCTTATATACTGGTACACATTGCAAATAGTTGGCAATGATCTGCAAGAACTGATCCTGAATCCGAAAAGCAAAAAAAGAAAGCAGGAAGATAAAAGAACTCTTAGTCTACATTGGCGAAGGAGGGCTATGTACAGTAGCAAATAGAAACTCCGTGAAATATTAAAAGAACTTATATTTACATGGCCAAATCCCTATAGTCACTGAATTTTATTACCTCCACTCAACTGAACTGCCAATAAATAAGTGCCACGCCCACATTTCAAAATAAAACTTGATTCTTAAATTCTATTAGGAGAAAAAATTATCCAAATTCTAAATGCAGAATGATGCCAGGTTTCAACAGTGACAACCCCAGAAGCCATTCAAACTGCAACAACCTGCTGCTCCTGCATGGCAAGAGGAACAGCTGGTCTCCAACTTGTTCCCTCTGGACTGTCCATGAGGGCAATACCCACAGCAGCCAGATCTTTCCTTACTGCATCTGATTTTTCGTACTCTTTGTTCATTCTTGCAGTAGTCCTTTCTTCAATTTTTTGCAGAACTTGATCTTCAGTCAACTTTGCACGCTTCAATGCCTTTTCCCTCAGCTGCTGCAAAACCTGCAATACACAAGATTGAGATGAGTGAGTATTGACGAGTCATCATATCATTCAGCATGCATTACTTGGTACACCCCAAACATAAAGAAGAATACAGTAATTCTTTTCAGTGTTGGGGGTGGGGGTTGGAGAGTCCCAACCAACAAACAAATATTAGAGTTTAGACAGCACAAATGCATGTAAAAGGGAGGCACCAGAACCCCTAGAGTAATTCATGACTTCACGAATTACTTGAATCAATTCATGCCAAAAAAGAAAAAAAAAATTAATCGAAATTACAGAATAAGGTCATTTGTTTAATATGGTAGTGTCATATTGCAACAGAGAGAATTTCTAGAACAAGAGAAACTTTGAATACCTTAGAGTAACTTGTTGGCATAAGGCCTAAAATAAAAAGAAGATTCTTAATTGTCTTTTCTAAAGCTGCAAGCGATTCTATACGTAACTCTTGCTTCTTCCCCTGCATGAAGCATTCAGCCATAAATATTAAGGTCAAAACTGAAGTTTCTTCTATAACCAATGAACCAGAAGTAACAAATTGTAGAGCAGAGTTGAGGAGATGAAAAATAAACGAATTAGAAGCCAGAAGCAGGAATTAAACAAATTGATAAAATCAATCCTAAAATTGCAGCAAAGTCACAACTTTGAGTTACTCCAAACTGAAACCCTTCTGCTGGTGTAGGTTGATTCATTACTGCTGTATCAGTTGGTTTAGGGTTCTGGCCTGATTTACCATCTGATTGATGCACTGACCCTTTAATTTGGTTAAAGATTAATGTCAAGCAAACCAACCCAAACCATGCAGCAATGTAGGCCCCAACTGCCTGTCATGCTGTAGCCGTGGGTCGAAAAAGAAGCATATCATTGATGATTTTTTGGGGTTTTTGGCAAAATATCTGCCCAATATTTAATAAGATATGACAATTAAACAGATCTGCATACTCCTCTTTTTCTTTTTCTTTTTTTGATTGGCTATTCATGTGCATAAATAAAACTGTATAATTCTCGTGATGAGAAATCAATACCTTGCGAGTGTGTAGCAAATCATTGATGGTTTTCAATGGCTCAGAGAGTGCAGACAAAGCAACAGGAGTGTGAAGATCATCCAACATTGACGCTAGAACTTCATCATTAAATTTATTGATACAACTCTTGACATCTGGTGGAATTGAGTCCTTTCGATTTACATTATTGTGCTGGCTCAGAAGAACTTCACAATCATGTAATGTCTGCAACCAATTGAACCTAATAAATAAATAAAAACAAAAGGAAATGTGTCTCCAGAGGGTATCACTAAATAAATTTTGAAAGCAAACTAACACCTAGAATTATAATGTGACACTCCTTGATTTTGTTTGCCACAATGCCAACACAAAATAATAATAATAATAATAAAATTAAAAATTTGACAATTAAATAAAAAGGGTAATCAAAATCATTTTTCAATTGCAGTTGCATGAAATAACTAGGATAACACTTCCAAAAAACTGTTTTAAAACCATAGCAGATGCAGCTTTCAGGCAGGAAGCCCGAAAAGATTA
Source organism: Camellia granthamiana (assembly GCA_036172215.1). Taxonomy (NCBI): domain Eukaryota; kingdom Viridiplantae; phylum Streptophyta; class Magnoliopsida; order Ericales; family Theaceae; genus Camellia; species Camellia granthamiana. Next base: position 10,146,076 of record CM069916.1, read on the forward strand.
GTTGAGACACCAGGATGACCCGATTAGAACGCAAAGCCAGAAGAAACACAGTATAGTGATACCTGATAGACGTAAAAAACACGGTCAGACGCTTTTTCAAGCTGTACATCTGAGTAGTTGATTGGAGATCGATAGTGTGTCCCAATTAGGAAAAGTCTTAATGCAAGGGGATGGTATAGGTCTACAACCTGAGGGATGTAAAAAAACAAAAACATGATGAGTAAAATCAATCCAAAGATGGAAACAAAATAAAAAGTGAATAGTGGTACGAGGTCATGAAATTAATTAAGACTTAGGATAAAAGAAAAAAAGATAATTTCAAAACAATATCAAATTACTTTACCTGCCGAATTGTGAAGAAGTTGCCTAGTGACTTGGACATTTTCTCTGAGTCAATAGTTACAAATCCATTGTGTATCCAGTAGCTTACGTTACTGTTCTCGCATGCAGCACAACTCTGAGCAATTTCATTTTCATGGTGGGGGAAGATAAGATCCATCCCTCCACCATGTATGTCAAAAGAGTAGCCCAAATAAGTAGCGCTCATAGCACTGCACTCTATATGCCATCCAGGTCTTCCAGGACCCCAGGGACTCCCCCAAAAGGGCTCACCCTCCTTTGCAGACTACAACAAAGATCAATAACCTTAATCAATACTTTATAGAAACCAACTCAGTAGGAAAACATAGTGTTTGTCTAAGGCTCTAAATCCAAAATACATTTGTTCGGCTATTCGATAAATGTGACATTAACATTTCTTTATCATCTTGATGACTAGCAACTTTTGATTTCAAGGTCCAACTCGACCATAATTCACAAAGCATATAGGATATAAGATAACCCTAAATAATTAGTTCAAACTGTTGCAAAACTGACAAACCCCATTTATTTAACATAAACAACTGAATTAGATAGGTAGATATATGCAGTCAATTTTTGCAAGTTTGGATGATTTAATGTTGGGAAGCTAATGCATGTGCATGTACATAATTACAAAACTTACTTTCCACAGAGCAAAATCAGCAGGATTTTTCTTCCTTGAGTCCACAGCAACCCGTTCACCTGCGCGATTATCTTCTAATTTTCGCCCAGATAACCGTCCATATTCTGAAAACTTGTCCACAGAGAAGTACACATCCCCATCAATACTGTAGGCACAACCACTATCAATAATCTGTCACGAAAAACACCAGTAAATCAAAATTCCATACCAGAATAAAAAAATAAACAAAATAGCAGATGAGTTATGATACTTTCATAAGCTTTTAAAAAAAGTTTGGGTGGGGTGGCATGGGGTGGATGGGGTGAGGTGGGGGTAAGAGTTTATAGCAACAACTTTATTTGTAAAAAGATGAATTACAAGATGCAAAGGAAAACAAAATAACTCAAAGCCATGTTTGTTTTCCGGATTACATTGAATTGCTAATTCCAAGAGAGAGACCAAAAAAACTCAGTTTTTATGGCACCAAAAGTAAAGAGAAGAGTACAGACCTCAATTCTCAATACTGAATGATCAATCAAATAAGATAAATTTTGCATGATTCTCTACTGCTTCTCTTTGAAATATACTAATCAACAAAAGTTCAACTAAACCAAAAGTTTCAGGGGGTGGGGGGAAAAAAACACTTTCCAAGAAACCACTTTAGGTGGAGTTGAAAACAAAGCACACCATAGTTGAGGCCCATTCTCTCTACAACCATAGCCAAGCTGCAAAGTGTAAGAATTTTTTCAAGTACTAACCAAGAAACCTTACATCTTTTTCTTTCTTTTTTTTCCTTTTTTTTAAAAAAACATTTTCCTAGGCCAAATTCAAACCTAAGGTTACCCCCAACCCCAAACCACCCTACCCCCTACCAACAAAGTCAAGGTTTAAGGGCGTAAAGACCATCAAATCCATATATAAATAATATACCTGCTTAATCATATCAATGATTTGGGGCATGTGCTCTGAGACACGAGGTTCCACCGAAGGTGGTAGGCAGTGTAGATGCACCATATCCCGATGAAATTCTTCACAATAACGTCTGCTCAAACTAATTGGATCCTCTCCCAGTTCATTTGCTCTGGCAATTATCTACAGAATTTGAAAATTGTAGACTCAGCTATCCTGTCATACATATGTAACAAGCAGTTGGGGCCTGGCATTCAGTCTTACAGCATATTAACAAGAAGCCATATGAACAAAATCATCATGCACAGCATGAAAGTCTTCGATTCACAATTTACAATTCCTATGATTCTTGAAAATGCTGGGTCTTAATGGATTTCGGAAGGTTGTTAAAATCGGCATCCTACGTTACAGGATCAGATCGTAGAATCGGATCAAAGATCGCAATATCCTACCGAAAAAGACAAATTACGTAATAATTTAATTTAAATAAACATTTTTTAAAAAGTATATACAAAATGAGCCTATATTCTATTAAAAAGAAGTGAAAATATTGTGAAAAATATAATACTCCCTGTAAAATGTACATATAATATTATACAATAGAAAACTCAATGGTAAAAGTTTTGCATTTCATCAAAAAAGAAGGTGAAGAAGAAGAATTCTATAACAAAATATTTTACAATCTACAATAATACATAAAAAGTAAAGAAAAAATATTTAACAAAGTTGGATATGAAAATAGATTAAGAACTCAAAAGAGCGACTTAATGGAATGATAACGTTTGTCATTAGCATCCTTGGCGGAGCAGATTCAAGTCACAAAATAGTCCAAAAATTGGGGTAAACTTGCAATCATCTTGCCCTCCTCAAACTCCGCTAAAGCTAAGTTTGTTTTTCCAACTAACTAGTTTTCTTAAATTATCGCAATATTTAAATGCTTGTTTCCTAATTTGTTTTTCTTAGTCTATTTGATTCAATACTACTAAATTTTTTATTATTTATTTCAACCACATAAATTGATATTTAAACAACAAACATAAAATTTACAATAAAATATGTCATACAATACAAAACAAGGCTTGTAAATTGAATCGGATTAGATCGGATTTGGATCAGGATTCCACGATCCTATCAGATCTCATTACCGGGATCAAAAGATTCTAACTATAAGGAGTTTTTTACACGATTCGGATCGATTATTGCCCCAAATGGATTGTAAGATCCGAATCGGGATTCTGACAACCATGCTTTTACCTATATTTTTTTCGTGAAAATACCATAATACAAAGTTTATTGTCAAAACAAAACAAAACAAAACCAAACCAAGCCAAGCCAAGACAAGCCTTGCCTTGCGTTAAGTCCCATTAAATGAGGTCGGCTACATGAATCTTTCTTCTCCATTCGACTCTATCCATGGCCATTTGATTTGTCAAATTAAAGAAATTCATATCTCTATTTACTACACTCGTCCATGTCAATCTAGGTCTGCCCCTTCTCCTAACACTTTCCTTTACTATCATTGTATCGCATCTCTTCACTACTGCCTCTATTGGTCTCCATTGTATATGACCAAACCATCTCAATCTATTCTCTCTCAACTTATGTTCTATCGGTGCTACTCCTACCCATTCACAAATATATTCATTCCTAATTTTGTTTTTTCTAATCTTGCCACACATCCACCTAAGCATTCTCATCTCAGCAACACTTATCTTATCTACATGTTATTTCTTAATTGCCCAACATTCCATCTCATAGAATATCACTAGTTTAATAGTCATTTTATAAAACTTTCCTTTTAGTCTAGTGGGTACTCGTTTATCACACAGTACCCCAAACGCACTCATCCATTTAAGCCATCCTACCTTAATTTTATGGACGACATCTACTCCAATCTCTCCAACTGTTGTGATAATCGATCCTAAAGTTTAATGTGAAGATAACCAATATTTATGCATGATTTATTGAATCTTGCATGAGGTTGCTTACGATTTTAAATGAGATTGTATCTTTATTTATTTATTTATTTTTAGATTGGGAGATTGTATCTTCACGTTGCTATTTCAAAAGGCATTATATTTTGCCAAATAATTTTAAAAGTGCGGTATTGTTATAACAAGTTTATTAAAATTACAGTTTTGAACTAAAACACCTGTAAACCACAGGCAAAATTATTTTATCAAATGTATTTCAAAATTGTTAGAGTAGCAATTCAAACTAACCTTGTCATCAACATCAGTGAAGTTGCGAACATAATTGACTTCATATCCCAAATGACTAAGGTATCTGCCTAATCAATGAAATTCAATAAAAAAAATCCAATTAGCACCAAAGCATTAATTATACAAGCATATTTTATTACAATAAGCCAAGAATTTAGCCTAAGAAATACATTTGGAAAAAGGGACAAAAAGGCTCCCTCACTGAAAAAAATGAGAGATGATTGAAGTAACCAGTGATATGCACAAGAAAACAGCCCTTTTGAGACCATATTTCAATTCAAATCAGTTTTGCACACAAAAATGCAGTACAAGTACTCTTAAACTGCAACTAAAATGTAATTTTGTGAATGTTATTTCCTTTAAAATAAATAAAATAAAAAATTCCCTTTTCATTTCCCTCTGTTTTCTCAAGAACCAAGCAAAGTCCTTACATAAAATCTTTGCCCACTAAAATAAAGGTTAGAGCAACTCCAACTAAAATCTTTTCAAACAAGGCCTGTTAGGTAAAATAGCTAGTCATTTTCATTTCTTCACACCTCCAACAGCTCTCTCTAAATGCTAAGTTAATTTACCTCCCTCCTTTTTTTTTAGCTCTCTACATTTAGACTCAGCTCTTCAAACTCTAACGAACAGTCCTCTTCTTTCCCTCAATCTCTAATGCTGACATGGCATGCCATAAAACACTATCAATCATAAAATAAGTTTGGATTGAAAGCTATATAGAGAATAGTGTTGAAGGACTGAGCATGTCCAACGGGCTCTTTTAAATGAAACTTGTTGGCTATTATAACTAATTCCATCCTATTTTACTCCCTCTAATGGGCTAGCTACTCGAATAATTATTTTAACAAAATTATTTCAGCTACATTTGCAGAGCCTTGAGATGCTCTTTAAACTAGTTGGTATGGATAAATATATAACATAAAGAGTAGCAGTGGAGCTCATATATGAAAAAAATTTATGATTTAGCCAGTAAAAAATGAAGAATAGCATTAGAGTTGCTCTATGAGAGTAAAGTGATTAGGTAAAATCAGCACCACCAGTTGGGAGAGAAGCCTTCCCCAATAAAGATTGCACTTTTTAGCCACAAATGACTAGTAGGGTTGGAATTAGTCTAACAGAACAAAGCACTGAACAAGAAAAACTAAAAAGCAACCCAGAACACAATTGTATTAAAATATATATATATATATATGTAGAGAGGGGAACCTGTAGAGGACATCGAAGCAGACATAGACACGAGCATGGCCAATGTGGCTGAGATCGTATGCAGTGACACCGCACACATACATACCGACCTTACCTGGCACCTTTGGCCTGAACAGTTCCTTTTGTTTGCTCATTGTATTGTACAACCATAGCTCTGAATACGATTTACCCTCTGATGCATCACCATTGGTGTTCTTGCTACTTTTCTCGTTGATTGAAGGCTCAGATTGTCCCATTGAACTAAAACAACGAACCCTCGTTCCATTGCTGGAATAGTTGTTGCCGCTGATGGAGATTTTGGGGTGATGGGTATGAATCAATCTCTGTGAGCGAGAGATTAGAGAGGTTTGGATTAGGATTAAGGGTTTGTAGCACTTGAAGAGTGTAATCATTTGAGGATGCTATTAATTGTCTCTCCCTCTCTTCTCTCTCTAGGTTTGAAGCTTTGTGAACAGAGTGCTTTTGCATTATCTACAAGGAGTGAATTATGATTCTGCACCCCAGAAACCGCCGAGGCTCTCGTTGACTCGGAGCCCAGACGAGTTGACACGAGTAATACTTGGACGAGTCAACTCGGGATATATTTATTAGGGGAATTCTTTTTAAGGTCCTATTATTAAGATTTTATAGTTTAAAAAATATTTAATATTTTTATAATGTTATAGTTTAAAAAACATTTAATATTTTAAACATTTAATATTGATCCAGAAAAAATTTGACTTACAGAATTTCTCTGGCCTTCTCAAAGATTTTCTTTTCAGAAAAATTTTAGGAATTTCTCAGCACTTCCCAGAAAATTTCTCTGGACCTCCCATAGATTTTCTCTTCAGAAATTCTCTAGACTTTCCCTTTGTACTTCCCAAAAAATTTCTTTGTGTTTTTGACCAATCTTCTCTGGTTTGCTCATAATTTTCTCTATATTTTTGATCAAATCAGACTGTAAGTCATTTAGACAACAACAAACCAGAGAAAATTGAACAATTACCATTTTAATCAATTTTCTCAGAGTACCAAAGAAATCCAGAGCAAATTGTGTAGTGAAAATTTGTATGGCATTGTGTGGCTCTATCTTGAGAAAATTGTGCTACAGAAAATTTGTGTGGCTTTGTGTGACTCTATCTAGAGAAAATTGTGTAGAGAAAATTTGTGTGGTTTTGTGTGACTCTATCTAGAGAAAATTATGTTAGAGACAATTTGTGTGATTTTGTGTGGCTCTATCCAGAGAAAATTGTGTAGAGAAAATTTGTGTGGCTCTATCCAAAGAAAATTATGTAGAGAAAATTTGTGTGGCCTTGTGTGGCTCTATTGAGAAAAAATTGTGTTAGAGAAAATTTGTGTGGCTTTGTGTGGTTTTATCCAAAGAAAATTGTGTAGAGATCTAGAGAAAATTGTATAGAGAAATTTTGTGTAGTTTTGTGTGACTCTATACAAAGAAAATTTTGTTAGAGAATACTAAATAAGGAAACATATTTGATGCCTTGCAATATTCAAGTAATGAAAATCGAACAAGGGTGGCAAGCATCAGAATAACCCATCAAGCTTATCAATTGGAAAAAAAACAAAAGAATGTGAACTTGACAGAAAAGAACACATGTTCACATTTCTACTTTTCTATCATTCAGCAATAGAGAGGGAGTTACACTCCGTAGTTTCAGAAGCATCCTTCCAAGATCAGAATAACACTTGCACTGGGAAGTCTCCATTGCAAATTCCTTCCAAACCATCATGCTGTGAGCAGTCTCTACTAGAGCCTAAATATGTTTGGAGGATCTCGATTAAAAATGGATTCAAGATTAGGAATAGGAAAAATAAATAAAAAAGAATCACCAATCAAACACCTTGGTATGTAACTGGTCAATAATACTTGGTATTAAGAGACAGAGATCTAAGCCGATCTACATCAACGGCAACTCTGACGGTGATAAAATTGATTCCAATGACGATGGTATTTGCGATGGTGGTGGTGGCAGTGGCCATTGAAGGGAGTGAAATGAGATTTGGATTTAGAGAGAGAGAGAGAGAGAAATGAGGTTTGATGTGAGTGAGTCAAATTTCTCTGTGATATTAGGTGTGGGGTTGAAAAACCTTAGACATCATAAAATAATATTGTGGATCTCTTCCATTACTAAAAAGAGGGAGGGACCTTAGACTAATTTTTCCTATTTATTACACTTTACCCCATTTATGTTTGATCACTTTCTCATTTTGACCTTAATTTTTTTTTTTTTTTTTTTCACTTTAATTCTTTATGTTTCAAATTTTTCTTAATTTACTCTTAAAATTAATTTATATTAAAAATCAGACAAAAAATATCATAATAACTGTCACATAACATATAAAAATATTATTGTATTAGATTTTAATTTTGTATTAGAGATATGAGTTATATATAATAAAATATTTTTATATCACGTGAATTTTAACGTGTCATTTTTTATTTAATTTTTAACATAAATTAATTTTAGGAGTAAATTGATTAAAAATTGAAACATGGAGAGTTAAAATGAAAAAAAATAAACTTTAAAGACCAAAGTGAAAAAGTAATCAAGCATTAAGAGGGCGAAATGTAATTTACCCAATTTTTTATTATTAAATATAAATATTAGTAAGTGGGTTGCAAGAAAAAAAAAAGAAAGAAAGATTTTGCTGGGAGGATCTTGACAACTCTTCTAATTTATTTTTAATGTTGTGTTATTTAGTTTCAAATTTTAGTAATGTCAAATTTTGAATTAAATTAGAGATAAAATTTGACAAAACTATTTCCCATAATAAAGCTCATAAATAATATTTATATTTGATATGTTGTCAAAAAAATATAAATAAGAAAATGATAATCAAAAGCGCTATGTTGCAAATTAATCAAATCTTCAAGAGGGTTCGAAAATTTAACCGATATTACAAAGATGTGTGCGTGCAACCATACATAGAAAAACATCAATAATTAATAGAATGACTAAAACTAAATCATGAAGAAAAAAATTCTGACATTTTGGTTCATCTCCAAAACCAGTTCAAGTGATAAAATCAAAAATTGCCGCCAACAAGAGGATGTACAGTTTGGGTCAGAAATTTGACAATCAAGATCCTTCTTCTGAGCTCAGTAGGTAGCTACAACCAGATTCTTTTATTAGTCTTTCGTCCTACCAAAATTAATAGAATAGACATTGCCTTGTTCCAAAATCTCTCAACTCCTAGCAGTTCCAGGTAACATGTTTGCTAGAGATGGAACCCCTTCTTGTGCTCGCTTCATCTCTTCGGGATCTGCACCAATAAAAAACACATGCATTACTGCTGTAATTTCCACCACATGCCTTGTCATGAATTTTTTACCATATTGATATATGCTTAATGGCCGGTATGAAGATTACTTTTCCAGGAGAGAAAAAAATTCTCTAACTAAACAGACTCTCTGGCCATCTGTTACCAATGGTTTAGTGAGCCCGTATGAAGTTGTTTCTAGAGATTGGCATTAGTTATTCATTCTATAAGGCAACTAAGCCCGTATGAAGGGTTTAAGGAGAATACAGTTTTAATTGAAGGTCCTTTGAAAATTTGGGCTAAAAATCAAATTTACTTAAATATCATGATAGAACATGAAGTTTCTTCACTTCAGTCCTCCAAATAAGGGCTTTCCCATTTGGGTACGGCCTGGACTTGGAGTGAAAACACTTGCTAATCCAAGCCAAGCGAGCGCATGCTTGAAACCTAAGCAGCACTAAAAACAAGTATAGAGCACATACCCATGTTTTCTACTAGTTTGGGCATTAGGAACACCATAATCAGCATGAACCCCATCATCAAACCCATTGGGCTTTTCACAAGAGACATTATGGAGAAAGGTTCCCTTATCTGCCAAAAAAGAAGATAAGGAACATAAATTACAGAACCAATTAATGCTGAAAGTCAGGAACAAATGAACAGAAAAAAATTCAAAATGTGGCTCGTAAACCCACTCAAAACCAACCTCGTAATACTGTTCCTCTCTCAAAGGCTCCAAAACCAATTCAGTCAGACCCCTCCTGTTCTCTGTGAGTGCTGCTTGAACCTTGCCAGGGTTTCTGGCACTAACATCAACACGGACCTGGGCATTAAGAAAAAAGAAAGAAAGAAAGAAGTAAAGAGCGAATTAAAGAACAGAATTATGTGAAACCTGGCAATTAATAAATTCAATGATGAAAAATCCAAAGAGAAACTTACTGGAGAAAAGAAATAACCATTTGCAGCCACTTCAATAAGATGTGTACCAGTTGGGACATTATGGCTTTGAGCATATAGGTTAAGGAACTATACCAAGCCTACATAAGGATTCAGTAGCAACATTTACAAAAACATGAAGATACAAGTTATAGTTTCTAACTAAGAAGCATGGACATGGACATGCCGACATGTTAATTTTCAAAAAATACAGGACAAGACACGATATGACACGTGGGGGACACGGAAATATATAATTTTATATATTTATTATATGTTATATATGTAAATATATCATTCAAAGCAATAAAAAATGCAATATGACACTAATCCCTATAAATTTATATGGTTTTTGTTTTATTATTATATCTTAAGTTGTTTTGTTCAAACTTATAATTAGTTTCATATGTGTCTAATCGATAGACATATGTATTTAAAAGATACACACGTGTATCCTTCAAGTGTCTAAAGAGTGTCCAGGTCTTTAAAAAATAAGACACGTTTTGTAGATTGTTGGACACGTGTCGGGGAAGTGTCCAAAGAGTGTCGGTGTCCGACATGGACACAACACGACACGGATACATTACCTTCTTAGAAGTGTCCATGCTTCTTAGGTTTCTAATATTAACTTCTTGGAAAATCAGAGTTGCAGGGTCAAACTCCATATGGTTTAATTGGGAAATTAAAAAACAAAAAATGCAACACATTATGGTTCAGGTTTAAGGCCATAGACATTTTGCATCATTACCATTTACCACATCCAGATGGCCCACTTTCCTAAACATGCTCCCAAAAAAATGACAATAATAGACTTCCAATGATTATTGGTGTGGATGAATTGTCAGTTTCCAATTCATGCCTTCATAGCTACTTGAACTATTTGATACTTTTTTCTGATCTAACATCATACAGAATCTGGCAAAGTTTTCCATATCCGTTACATGTGGGTTCTCCCTTCATTTGATTACCACTTTGAAACATTTATCCAACCTCCAAAAGATGATGAGCATTACATCCCTAAGCCATTTATAGAAATCTATTGAAGTATAACCAAACAACATTGTTGATGTATGCATTGCCCACCATGAGTTAAAGCATTAGGAAATCAAGTTTGAAAACTTCAAACAAATATCAATCTACAAAACCCCAAAAAGATGCAACCACCAACTGAGAAAAGGAGCAGAAAAGAGCAAAGTGTAGAACACCAAACAATTTCGGTCATAGAAAGAAAAAAGAGTGCAGAGTTATACAGTGCGAGCAAGATAAGTCAAAAATAAAATTGATCAAGTCTCAATGCATGACATGAAGCTGGTAGGATACAATGAAAAATATCCATCAGGCTTGAGGAATGTGACCCTCTGGCCACCATTAAGGGTGACCTTAACATTGGATAGTTTTCCAGGAAGTCCAAATCCCTTTGCACCAAGACCTACTAAACAAAATGATTAATCATCAGGAGAAGTCAGTAAGCATGGGAAAAGACATTTTGATCCCAGAGAGCAATTTTTTTTATTTAAAAAAATAATATCAATCTTGGTAAAATGCAGCAGTCTTATCAGTTGACAGAAAATGAGGTTGCCTACTACATCACACAACTCATCAAGTGAAAAGTGGCCCATAAAACATGCTAGAGTTATTACCCCTGTTTTAGCTAATTCATCTGTTTCTGAATTGGACAATTCAGGCACCCTTGTTTCAGCTAACCAAGGATCTCTGCCTCCTACCTCCATCTATTCTAATTAAATCAAATACCATCTGCTGTCTGTCACCTTCCTGAAGCTCCAATATAATGACCTCCATGGATCC